>CM036540.1:9347282-9797282 GCA_020745685.1 Tautogolabrus adspersus
TAAATTGTCTGTGTTAGAAGAAATATCATAAAGGCAACATGTTGTCTGAAACGCGAGGCGCAAAGTGATTGGGGGCGTGTCTGACTATATTTTGTTGGCAAAATATGGGCATTAAATTAAGCACAGTGTGCAAAGGGGTTGGATTAAGTCGCTTGATTATACATAGGTGTGTATTGGGCTTAGCATGAATCAAACCAATCAGAGTGTCAGCTGTCATTCCCTTTAAGAGCCAGGTGCGCAGGCAGGCTGGTGCGTTGCAAGAGACAGCTATACGGCGAATTTCAGTCTTTATTCCTGGATAGACCGGACTCCGGCCAGCTCATGTAACTTCTCTCCTTTCATTGTGCCCCTGAACACACAGAACACACACAGGACACTGTATGAAATATGTTCATGGCGGATTGAACATCAGAAACGATCAGTGCCTTCCAGAATTACTAGAGAAGCAGTGAACATTTCTGCATTAGGGAACTAAAGTGTATCCTCATTTATTATTAAAATCTTACGCCACGCCGCTAGATCGGACTGGATCTTATTTAAACTAATGTTCGGTGTGCTCAACAGAACTTGGTGTCTGTGTCAGCTGGAGTTTCTGGCCCTGTGCGGCTTGAGCAAGATTCTCCCTGAGGTGTAGCAGGCATCCAAGAGGCTGACATCACCAGACCAGCCTCATGGAAAGGAATGTAGCCCAAAGATGGCAAGAGATGAGGAAAACAAAAGCTCACCATTTCTCTGTCCCATTAAAATGTATCAGCAAATGCAAAAATATATTTATCTGAGCAGAGTGAGCGGCTGTGCTTCACTTGTGTCTATGAGGCAAAGGAAGTCCGTTATCAACTCATTGATTAATGCCCATCTTCCTTCCGCGCCCTCTATATAGCAGGAACGTATAAAGATTTTAGACCAGGTTTTAGGAGGTCTGAGCTGAGATGATTTCTGTGTCTGACATCACTTCATTTGAAGACCAACCCACATGGGCACTAACGAGGGCACAAGTTCTTAGCTTTTATTTCTTCCTTTTGTTAAACATTCTTCTGTGGGCTCTTGTGCCTTTATCGGAGAGACAGGGCGGTGGGTAGAGTTGGAAATTGTTTGGCAGGAGGGAGTAGGGAATGACATGCGGGGAAGGAGCCACAGGTTGGAAAGGAACCTGGGCCGCACGCTGTACACGGGGCGCACAAACTAACCACTCCGCCACCGGACCCACCCTAGTTATTTACTTTTTACACGCTGGTGAGAAAATGACAACTGGGTTTGGTGGAAAATAGTAAATGCACTTGTGCTGGACCGCAAGATGCTTGGCACCTAAAAAGGCAATCCATGTTCATCTTAAACTTTAATTATTGTACCTCTTAAACATCTGAATCAAAAAAATGATTTTCTCATTTTTATAAGAGAGGCACAGCTTGAAGTAATGACTTCAAACTTTACTGCAGTAATCGATGCATCAATGGACCATCAACTAAGACAAGTGTACCAATAAAAGCTAATAACTCAAGCCTCTTTATTGCTTATTGTGGTTGTGTTCTGTCTCCTCTGTTTCTTTCAGATTGTCTGTACAGTTTACAGTACGGTAAGTGGAATTTAAAAATGTAAGAGTATATTCATAATCTAGAAGGATTATTATTAAGTTTTGAATTGTGGTGCCTTTTTAGCAGCTAAATGATGTGTGACCAAATGAGCACCAAAGAGGAACCAGGGGAGACAGTGAGAGGAAGGGGGAGGGGGGGGGGACACAGAGGCATGCAAACTCACACTCAAATACACACATCAAACTTAATTTAGCATGAAACATATTAGCTGGTTTGTAAACAAACACACACGAAGAACACTCCCTCAATGCAATCCCTCCAAAGTAGCATGCATCATCTCAGTGAGAAGGAGACAGACAAGAACAAATGGACATACTGTAGAAACCGGCCATTACGGAGTTTTGACAGCGGTCCCCCGAATAGTCATTGGGACACCTGATGGAGGGAAAACAAGACACAAAAGGAGGAAAAGGAGGTTGGGTTAAAGATACAGTGGGAAGAGAGGAAGGGAAGAACACAAAGACAGATAGAAAACAGGGGGAGAAGAGGAAAGGAGGAAGAAATAAGAGAGCAAAGAGATGAAGGATTAGAAACAGCACAATTAACCAACTACAGAAAGAGAGAGATGACCTGCATACTGTGAAATCACAGGCATCACTATGAAATCACTACTACAGTTCAGTCAGACAACTCACATTTGTATTTGTTTAAAAAATGTATTGCAGCAGAGGAACACAGTTTGTGTTTGGCGTCTAAGCTCCGACCTAATCACTCCTCACAGTTTCATTTTACATGCAGAAATTGTAAGAGTGAAGGGGTAATATCTGAAATCTCCCAGTTGGAGCCAACAGGTGGATGCTGGTGTATGTGGTGGGGCCGAGCGAGAGTGCAGTATTGGTGCAGGTCAGAGCTGGCATTTAAGAGCAGAGGAAGAAATAGACAGCTAATTGGAAGGAGGTGTTGTCAGGTGAGTGTGGATAATGATGCATGTCAAGTGTGAAATCAGCACAGCTCGAGTTGACTACCTGAATGTGCTCGCAGGAGTCTCCTCATTTGAGACATCCTCAGAGTCGTCCATGTCATATGATGGTAGTGCAGGAATTAGGGGGGTTAACAGATATATTCTCTAGCCTTCAACCCATCTCACACACAAACACAGATGGACACAGACACACATTAACAAACACACTTTTTAACCCCTGACCAATATCATGATGACATAAGATGACAAAGTAGAAGTAATAATACAGTATTTCAAAGGGGTTGCACATTAGAATAGCCTGTAAGTTTACAGTTGTTGCTCTGTGTAACACTGTGTTTATGTGTTTGGTAAGAACGCCTGGTAACCCATGACAACACTCAAGGGAAGAAGCCATACATGAACACAGTTAGCTGAGCTTAAAACAATGAAGGAACCTCTGGCAGATGCAAAATGAGAGATGTAGAAGATCATACAAAGAGAGAGAGAGAGAGAGACAGACAGACAGACAGACAGACAGACAGACAGACAGACAGACAGATGTAAGAGAGAGAGAGAGAGAGAGAGAGAGAGAGAGAGAGAGAGAGAGAGAGAGAGGGTTAGAGAAGAGAGAGAGAGAGAGAGAGAGAGAGAGAGAGAGAGAGAGAGAGAGAGAGAGAGAGAGAGAGAGAGAGAGAGAGAAGGCCTCCACAGTGTGAGAAAAAGAAAACTGTTACTAGATTTTGGCGGTTCACAGCACCTTTAGTTTACATGCAGCTGCAGAATGATTTATTTCTGAGCTTTCAGCTGAAAGAGGCTGAAGAAAGTGTCATATTAAGGCATCAGCCATCAAATTCACAATGCTAAAACTAACAAATAAACTCTCCTCATTGCTTCACAATACTATCAAATAGATACTCATGTGGTAGTTATGCAGACTTTTGTTGCTATTACTTGATACGTCCATTGTGTTTATTCATTCTCAACTTGTCAATGAAAAGAAACTTTCTTAAGAGAGCGCTTCAGGCTCCTACATGTCTTGAACTCAGAGCTATGATGGGTGTTACTGTCATTGCTTTTACCCAAGAAGACACATCTTATTTCATCTTTTTATTGATGTCATAGAAAGCAGCTCAGCCTAATCTGCAGTCTAATTAACTATAGGCATGGTTTAGAAAATCTTGTGCAGCTGCTGTGCACATTTTTCTGTTGAAAAATCACAACAATTGACAAACAGTTTTTGGATATCTTGGGTGTGGCCCCATTACAGTAACTAAATGATAACAGAATCTTTACAGGGATTTAGTTAAACTCAAATCATGTACAGTATAACTTGCAGGACCTTAGTCTTACCCTCATACAAACACTGTCCATATAGCTACCTGGGTATCCTCTGTCTTACCACTAAAGAGACAGCTTGCATTTTGAATCAATTACAGCAAAAATCCTCCAAGAGCCAACTCAGCAATTTCCCATAGAGTTAAAAATAGAGCAACTAGGGAGAGGTTGGAAACACTTGGAGCAGAAGAAACCCTATGTCGGCAGAGAATTCACTGTATACCATTTCTTCTTTCGCCCCCTCTTCTCTTTTCTCATCTTCTTCACAACCTTTTTTATCTGCCAATTTTTGCTTTCCGTTCTTTACAATCTGTACTGTTATTTCAGCCATAAGACCAAACAGAAGAGAACAAAACAGCCGTCTCTGTTTCCCAGAGCTTGTAATTCAATTTGTTCTGAGCTATACAAGGGCTGTTAAAACTAAAGAGACAAAGCAAAGACATTCATGAACAATATGATCAGGCATCACTGCTAACCTTAACATATGGCATTGGAAATGTGCATTTCCAAACAATAGCTGGGAAAACATGGGCTACCTTTGAAAGGCTGGATGGTATCAACAAGGTTTAAATTAATAACAATCTGCAACTCTACTCTTAGGTTGAAAGGAATACGCATCAAGATTTTATCTGCCAGTAGCTAGCCAGGGTGCGTTAAGGTATGATGTAATCCGCACATTATTCTTCGTATTCTGTTTTAGCCAAGGTGCATTTTCTGCACTGTCCCCAACTTTGACCAAACAGACATCATTTTGTAGGACAGTTTTAGTCAGTCCACAGCTTCTTTTAATGAGTATGTAGAAACTCAATATGTACGAGCATTGACCTAACTTTTTGGTTCATGGATTTTAAACATATTTTTTTCTTTGTCCACTAAACAGTTGGAGATATAAAGTTAGGGCAACTTATTTATCTACTGAGTTTTAACTACATTCATCATTCTTAATGGACTTGTGCTTGTATAGCGCTTTTCTAGCCTTCTGACTAGCCAAAGCGCTTTTTACACCACGGGTCACACATGGTTATCATTCATACCACATTTACACACTGATGGCAGTGGCTGCTATGTAATCCATCAGTATCCATCAGTATTGCACACTGCTGACGCAGAAGCAGGAGAAGTTTGGGGTTCAGTGTCTTGCCTAAGGACGCTTTGACATGTGACTGTAGGAGCTGGGGATCACACTCTACCACTGAGCCACAGCCTCCCAGACTCGTTTTGCTGCCACATCGACCACCACGTGTGACAAACGAGGGAAAGCAACACAGTTTTTTTATTGAATTATAATTAAGTTACTTGAAAGTAGTTATTTCCACTATTTCTTTTACAACAGCTCCCAACTGTACCTGCATAAAGTTAGGAGAAACATTTGTCCACATAGCTAAGCTGCAATGATTTGTTTTAAAGATGTATTTTGGGGCTTTTTACCTTAATTTGATAGGACAGTGGATAGTGTAGGAAACCAGGGAGAGAGAGTGGGGAATGACATGCAGGACAAGGGCCACAGGCCGGACTCAGCGGGGATTCTTGAGTCTGTTGGGGCCCTAGACAAAAATGTGCAGGGAGGCCCTATAACCAGCGTTAATCAACTTTATGTTATAAATATTAGATACCATTATCAACCCTTGGAGGGGGCACTTTATCCTTCTCTTTTTTTGGTTTCAGAAACTTCAGTATTGATCCAATGTCTTGCTTTGATTTTTCCTCGTTCTTTTTTTACTCCCAGACGGATAATTCCTCTTCATTTTTCTTTGGTGTCTTTGACAAACTTTGGTTTTCACAGGAATAATGCTGTTGGCTAGGGCCCTCTTAGGGAGGTTTCCTACTGTCATTGTAAAATGTGCGCATTTAGAGCCGCTGCTTTGGTTTAAAGTTTGTCAGCCCTTGGGGGGCCCCAAGCAAGTTACAGTATTATCAAGCAGCACTTCCTGTCTTTCCCCTACAACAAAAACAAGATGGTCACTTAGAGAAGTCTAAGAACTGTGTTTGTCTGGCCCGACCTGTGTACGTATTACTACTAAATACCACTAAATTTGTTCAAAGGGACAAAAAAACACAGGCTACTCTGAGTCTGCGTAGAACGTTCATGTACATGTGCAATCCAGAAATTCAAAACTTTAATGTCGGCTGGCAGCAGTAGAGCAATTACAAGGTTTCTGGAAACAAAGTTAAAGCAGGGAAAAGAAAACAGACATTATTGGGATGATTTAGATTGGGTTGATTCTTCTTTTTTTGAATGAGAATAAATATCAAGTCATGGAAGTTTGATGTTGATGTTGACACAGCATATGAACACATCACAACATCACATTTAGTGTCAGCTGCATTAACCCAGATCATCTTGCAGGAAAGGCTCAGACCAAACGCAGCACGTAGAACAGAGTGTCAGTGGAAATTCAGTATTTTGTAATAGTTGCAAGACAGCTGATGAGGAAAGAGTAATGAAAGATAAGTAGATAGATCACATGTTTATCAGCTCCAAAAGGAGACATCTTCGAACAGAAATATAATACCATACTTATGTTTGTCCACAGAATTACTTTTGACCATGCTATTGTGAAAAAGCAGAGTGCCCTGTTTTGACAGCATTAAGCGCACTGTATTTGCATCGTGTTTACAAGGACGGGACAGCCGGACGGACGGCTCCTCCCCTTGCATATAAAAGCTGTTTTAGTCAAGGCCTAGAGACAAGAAGAATAACATACTCATTGCTTATTTGAATGTCAAGTAAGCGTTTTAGATCACGGTCCTTCCGTGTCAATTTACATGCAATGTGAAGTACGGGCTAACTAAAGCGTGCTAACATTAGCCTGCTAACCCAACAATGCAGGCCACAGGCAATTTTGTCCGCCACTTGCGCCTAATGGTGTTTAATTATGGTGCATTCCAATTTATAACGCCTTAGTGTGAACGCGAGGAGAGGGGGGTTGGTGATGTGTCGCTGGGGGAGAGCGAAGGCTTCACTACAGTGGAGGTGTTGCCAAACAGTAGTTTGTTTTGGTTTCACGCTGGTGTTCAAGTGCGACATCTACTGGATCAAGTCTACTGGATCAAGTCACACATTCTTCCTCTAATAAAAAACGCTTTCCTATTGTGATCATAGCAAAATATGTAAACAACAAGCCTTAGAGACAGTGAGTGGCTCTACGGGCTGCAGGTGCTTGTATGTGAGGAGGCTACCACCAGGGAACAGAAGATAAGACGATGCAGTGACCAGCAACACAGTGTCTTGGAACAATTAGGCAAACAGAAAGAGGGGGGGGGGGGAGACAGTGGGAGCAACTACACAGTGATGACTGAGGATAAAAGGGCGAATGAGCAACCCACTTACTTGCAGGACAGCTGGTTAATACCATGTATGAAGTAACAGTCTCCTCCGTTCACACAGTAAGCCTTCTCTGAGTCGTTGCAGCGCCTTGCATGACTCACACCTGGGGACGGGCTGGTTGTGGTCACTACAAGGAGGACAGTTGGACAAGACACTAGTACAACATATTTTGTAAGCACTTTGTTCAAATAACATTTTATGGCAGCTATAAAACATATTATCAAACTACACTGTCATGTACTTTTTAGAAAACTTAAATGACTGTCAAGAAGCTAGGTGTGACAAATGTATTGAATAGACTAATGCTGATAAAAAGCTTGACAATAATGGCACACATTATCCCTATTCAGACTGCCGGTTCAAGGTGTCTGTGACATCACGCCTTGCCATGCATGTGCCAGCATCAGAGGTAGTATCAGAGGCATTACAGGGGCGAGACAAGATCACTTGTAAGACAGCAGAGCCAGCAGGGGAGAATACAGCTGTGTGTGTGTGTACATGTCCGTGTGTGTGTGTATACGACGCTCCCACACGTCACACTTCCACAACGCCATTAACACAATGTGAAATCACAAACTGGCATACCAATAATACACCATTGCAAAATCAATCTGAATCTACAAAGACGTAATTACGGCGGAGCTGCATTACAGCTCTTTTGCGGAATCGCAATCTGAAAGAGCCTATTAATAAAACAGTATATTCACGCTATGCTGGCCACATAACACAACACAGTTTAACCAAAGTGAGCCGGTGACTTCTTGAACAGTTTCCTGCGTCTTTGTTCTTACAGTTTTTTCTCAATTGCACAGGTACTTGTCTGTAAAACACTTCTAAAGTTCTCAGCAACATGTTGCGCTTCTCAAAACTACTCTTACTTGCAGCAATATAGTCACCCTGGAAAAAGGCTTTTAAAATATGTAATTCAACTGATGAAAGTAAAGTTATTGTGAATTTTGACATTTTCACAACTCCGTAAGTTTTCCTAATTTCCCAAACATTTCCATAAAAAACATTACCAAACTTTTACTTGTTTCTGAAACTGTTGAAGGGCCTTTCAGTTGCTGATTTTAGAGTGTACAACATCCTATCCAATCAGAAGTTATATTTTCATGTTGTTCTATTTGGAATAACATTTTTACAATACAATAAGGGGAAGGGGGCACAGAGCAAAAACATGGAGGCTTTCAATATAAAAAGACCTGCTGTAGAAACTAAATCAAAGCTTACTTTATGCAGACGTGCTGTTGTAACAACGCAAAGTAACAGGGCTGTATATCACTGAACATCCTGTCTGTGCTGCCTGGTCACCTGACAGGTAATCTATCAATTTACACTTATAGCTTATAGACTTATAGCCACTCCATGTCAATGCAAATCAATGCCTCTCAGCAAATTCTGACAAGATGGACTATTTTGAATGTGATTACGATCACATAGAGATAATTCTGGTTTGTTTTGAAAAGTATGAGAGAAGAAGAGACGTTATCTATTTGGATTGTAAACATATACAGCCACGTATTGTTCAATTTGCAGACTATGTGGGTGATTCATTTGCCTGAATAGGTTAAAAACAATTGACCTGGTCTGCACAGGTAGAATTATTTTTTTTTTTGACATTTTCAAATGTCATTCAACATTTTACCAAAACAACTGAAAAAAGGGTTTCAATAACTTGTGATTCAAACTAAACAAGTGATTCTATTCTATCATAATCCTTTTGTCCCAGTTAAAGGTGAATTACTTTTTTTTTTTGCAAACGATTATCTGAAGAGAGCTAACAGAAAAATAACTGTTTCTGTTTTTGTTCAAGTACATGTTCATCAAATTTACTAGCAGCTGAACAGTTGATACCTGCAGATTTAAAGAAATGGACAGAAAACCCCAGTGCTATGTTTTAAAAGTTTAAGTAATTAAAGTGTAAGGTTTTCTCAGGACAGAGGGAAGAAACTCTCCATGAAAAATACAACTAGAAAAGAAAGCCTGAACAGCAAAGCATATTTAAAGGACATTAGTATTGGTATGCTAAACGGTAAAAGATAGACGGATAGAAAGTGACAAACAGAAAGACAAAGACTGTGTTGTTGCTTACAGATCTGTACACTGATTATACTAGTGGTGTTTTCTTGTCCTAATGAGTTTTCAGCCACACAGGTGTAGTTGCCAGAGTCTTCTGCACGGACGCGACCAATCTGCACCTTTGAGTTTTTTCTTAAGGAAAGGAGAAAGAGAGGCAGAGACAAGAGAGGAACAGAGGGGGGTAATAAGACAATGTCAGCTGACAATCTTTAAAAATAATAGCAGACCTATCTGTGACTGAATCTAGTGATTTCTTGGCAAAACAAATAAACTAGTTCATCCAGAAAAAAGCACTATCCTCACTTTGTCATCTAACAGTGAATGGGAAGGTGTGTATGAGTACAGAACAATTGTTTGATCTAACTTTTTAAGTACAACAACATAGTGTATACAACTTCTAGCCAATGTTCTACTTCTAGGCAGATTTTGGATCAGGGTGAAGTTTCCTGTTGCCAATTATTCATAGTTTAATGCCAGGAGTACGGTGGCTGGAAGGAGTAAAAGCTTCGGCTGAAACGACGTACCTGTGGAAAAACGTATGCTGCACATTTAAAAGGAAATGCAAACATCTAAAACAAATGCAACGGCTGAAACGCGCTGCATATGAAACAAACGTGCTGTAAAAGGCAACTGGATTAGCATCATACACGCTGCAAATACATAAAGGAAACATTTTAAAAAACACACAAACTGCAAGTAGACAAACGCTGCAACAGTACAAGTACTCCAGGGCGGTAGGGGGCGCTCTGTGGGACAGTTTAATTAAAGGAGAGAGTGAGGGAGTCCAGGCAAGGAAGGTTATGTTTAGATGGGAAAGTTGCATTGTTGAACGACACAGAATAACGTCAATATTACAGCAACAAGGAGATTTAAAGCACTTTGAGAAATAGTTTTTTTTTTTTGAGAAATAGTTTTTTTGGTTGACACATTTCTATCAAGTTAGCTGCCCGGGATGGGGACAGGACTTCAGCCTGCCGGGAGATGAAAGTGGTCAGGCCCGGGGAACGAGGTTCCTGGTGGGAAAAGTGTAATTGTTTGATGACAGGGAGTAAAGTGAAACTGTAGTCATGCAGCAGGCAGAGGGGCCGGAGCTCATTAGCCCCAGACGTCCTGGGGCTGCAGCGACCAAACATCCTCTCAGGCTGTCTCGTCCCCGGTTGGCTTTTAAATGTGCAGCTTTTCTGAATATGCTGCGCGTTTGTCTAAAGGTTGTTTCAGTCGTTGCCAAGCCTTTGCACCTACCGGCCTACGTACATTAGCCATTGTAGTACGTGTAACATTTGTTTGAGACACGAAGTTATCTGTCTGGATTTGGAGGAATTTCAGACATTTTTTTACATAAAAGTGTGGAGTGGAAAAATAAAGAAAAACAATAAAGTCCTGTATAACACTTGAACAGAGCTATAATCATAACACCAGTTATTCTTTGCACATCGAGATAAGATTCGTGCTATAAATGTTTATCATTTGTTGTTGTTGTTTTGTGCCTTGACTGTATTTTTCGTTTGTGTGTTTTCATTGGTGGTAGATTTCTGTTTTGATTAATCATATGCATTGATTCTAAATGTAAACATGTATACAATCATTTGTTTCTACAATTGTAATTCATTCAGGGACTGGTGTTGCAAATTAGCTTTCAATCTAAGCATGCACAAAACATTACACATTGCAGATAACACTTTCTCTGTTCTTGTCCCAAACCCGTACTCTAAAAAACTAAACTAACAAATCCATACTCACTTGTTGGTCTTTATTTTAAGATCTCTGCCTTTTTGAAGCTCGTGTCCATCTTTGTACCAGCGAAAAGAAGGGCTGGGGTTCCCAGATGACTCGCACTTCAAGTACAGCTTGTCCCCTTCCATCAGAGACTGGCCTCGCATCAGCCGGAGCTTAGGGGCAGAGGCTAGAAGGAGAAGAAGAACAGGACAGAAGGAAGAGAAAAAGAAAATCAAAGATTTCACATTTCTAATTAATCTATCCATGTAATAATCAGTGTGTACGTCTTCATCATGTTTACCTGTGAGACTTTGAATGTTTGTTTATTAGTGTGGTAGAGAAGAAGTCTGGACTGTAAGTAAGGGTTCAGATGTTGGTTCAAAACATACTGCAACAAGTTCACACATACATTAAGAGAGACCCTCAGAATTAAGGAAAATAAAAGATACAACTTGCAGAGACACACACATGCGCACGTTTAAAGAGTGTAAGTTATTTGTTTATTGATAACATTGGTTTGCGTTAACATTCATTTTAACTTCTGTTAAATATGAACGGCATTAACGCATTAACTGATATCGAAGTTAACGTCTTTGTCGACGGATTAGCGGTAAATGGAGTTACATTTTTGATTAACTGTGCCAACAGGTGACGTCCCTGAGTCTATGACACTCTTCCAGGTCCTGCTCCTTATGTTTCCCGCCATGTGTCAGCCCCGCCCTGATTACACTCACCTGCGTCTCATTATCCTCTGACTGACTGTGTGCTTATTTCTCACGTGTCCTCCCTCATGTTGCCAGTTTATTGTGTATTTCTCTGTGTTACCTCTTTTCTGGATTGCTCGTGCTTTTTGGATTTACCGTGTATCCAAACCAGACTGTGAATAAACCTGCTCTTTGTACTCCGCCCCTTGAAGTCTGCATCTGAATCTTTTTTTGAGTGTGTGTCTTTGTGTCTGTCTGTGCCCTAAATACTCCAAAGAGAACCAAACATGTATTGCTCCGCCTCTAAAAATACTCCAAAAACAATTCACTTTCAACAGACCAGTTATGTCACCTTAGCAGTTTCCAGTTGTGTCTGGAACATTATTCAGCCATTAAAAAGAAGAGAATATATATTTGTGATTAAACAGGTGTTGATCGATGGGCTAATGCTTTGTTAGTTTTTGGTCGTCAACTGTTAACGCGTTAATCATGATGTGATCAAGGTCCAAAAGTAATGCAGTATTTATTTTTGATTGCATTAATCTCATGCCATTTTGTCCCTTTTGGTGCACCGTAGTTAATCCATTCCATTATGGAAATAAGCGACACTGTGGCGCCTTGGAATGGCTCATTTGACTTTGAAAAAAACTCCCAAACAGCTCAGTTGACAAGTCAAAAGTAATATCCACCTTGTGATGTCAAACATTTCACTCTTTTGCACTTCTCTTAAGCTATTTTCATTAACTCATCAATCTGTAGTAAAGTCCTTTTTTCCTGTGGTTAAGTTAATGTTGTAACTTTCTTCTTTCTGAGGGAAGTCCATACCTTCTTTCAAAATAAAAGAAGGCTTTTATGCAAACAGGAAGTACAACAATGTTAGCTTAAGACAGTACAAATATAAAATAAAAGCATAACAAATACTGTTTTGAAATGCAAAATAATGTAATTTCAAACGCGATTAAAAATGTGATTAATCGTTTTTCCACTATCACTATGATGTCGTTCATTGTTTGTACATATTACTTACTTTCCCTTTTTTTCTGTCTCCTTTTTTTGAAGTTTTCTTTTCTTCTCTCTTTTTTTCTTTTTTCTTATTTTCACATGTCCGAAATAAAACTTCAAACTCAAACTCAAACCCAAACTATTAAAATTGAGTAATTGATCAACATTTTTTATAAATCGTTCACAGCCCTGGTTCAAGGTCTTTTCGTGTGATTTATTTACAGTATGATAAGATCATTTAATATCAGCCCTAATCCTCAAATCACACTTCAGTTACTGAGTTAAAGAAAGAAAATCTGTGCAGAAAAAAGGAGATCCTCCATGAAGTACTGTCAAATCAGCGAGCAGTTAGGATTTTTGGACTCACAGCAGAACAAGCAGCACATCTTAATATCCAGTTCCCACACTTTAGAGAGATTTAGTCTTGTCAAAAACACATACTGTATAAACACTACTATAGAGTCATCTCAACATCACCAGAGGCCGACTCTCTCTCTCTCTCTTTCTCTCTCTCTCTCAAGGGCTCAAGGTTTGTAATGGGTTAGGCTAAAGAATAGCAGTGTCACTACCATCACACATATTTGTTAGAATAACTTTCCTGCTATTTTGGAAATATATTTAAAATAGCTGAATATATTTCTAGGGGGGGCTTAAGGTGCCACAGTCCCAGTTAGGAGTAGATCCACTCTTTATACTCAAGTCAAAAAGCTAGACTTGGTCTTATCTTAAAAATGGAAAAAACACACACACACACACACACACACACACACACACACACACACACACACACACACACACACACACACACACACACACACACAAACAAAACAAGAGTGTCCTCACCAAACCAAATGCAGATGAACCACAGCACGCACACAGCTGTTTACCCTCTGTACTGCCTGCCCTGAACCAAACAGCAGAAAAGTGAGGGACTTAATTTAGCTCCAATGCAGGAGTTTTCTCAGGAGTTGCTGCTTACATGGTGCACGTTTGTAAGATGGGCGTGTCACAATACATCCACAACACAGAGGCAAGGTCACATCACATTTCCACTGTGCTTGTTTTCTCTGCTTCCTCAGTTCAATATCAGTGCATTAGTTGATACATTTAAATTGAGCTTTTTAGTGGGACAAAGGGCCGAGAGAAGGCCAGCTTTTGTTTGTCCCGTCTCCTAACTTTTACATATTCCTTTCAAAGTGAGGCGGATCTGGTGGTTAACATTTGGATCTGGCTACGTCTTAAACGCCTGCTTGACCTAAGAGAGATTCCTGCTCAAGCCCTGCAAGGTCTAAAAAGTTCCAGCTCGAGACCAACACAACAAGCTCGCCATAATGTCGTGCAAAATCATCAAATAGAAGCACACACACGCACATCTAACGCAATTAAGTTTAATCCTCAAACAAATCTGAGAGTTCAACAGATAATCATGAAATCAGAAATGAAAACAGACTTTCCAGTGTCCGTCACGCACATCTTAGAGAGTAAAGCCGTGAATACAATGTGTGCCTGCGTGTTCAGCGGCAAAATGAAATGAGAAGTTACATCAATCCAATAATTAATCTTTATTTGTATAGCACCATTTCATACCAAATATTATCTCAAAACACTAGCCTTCAAAAGAGCTTGACCTGACTCTTTGTTATATACATGAGCTGTAGAGAGTCGGGTCGATTTATAAAAAAAAGCTGAAATCTGCCGTGTTCATAGGAACGTGTCATATGCAGGAACACATGGCTTTTAGAGTGAATGACATCTGAGACGGGGATTGGTCTGATTCATGTTACGCCCAAAACAGACCTTTGCATAATCAAACACTTTATCTAATGTTTTTAGTTCTCTGTCTCACTTTGAGCCCAGATTGTGCACAGCGTAACTATCAACATGTAGCAGGACACGCCCCAATACACTGCGCCTCGAGTTTTAGATTTAAGTAGTAAGTCTCCCAAGTTCCTGGATTTATCTTTCAATACAGAAAAAACAAGTTCAAGTGGTTAAATCAATTGGTTTCAATATCTGAATGAGTCAAGGTGTTGCACTACATTTCACTTTCATTAAAGGGATACATCACCCGTTGAAACATGAATCTGTAGTGACATTGGGTCATATATGTAGTAGAAATGTGAAATAAATTTTGAAATTGGTGCCTTCTTGACCGAGAAAAAGGCAAAAAGTGTATTTTTGCATTTTCTCTGCAAAGACACATCTCCCAGAATGCACAGCACCGCAGGACACTCCCGCTGAAGGAGAGGTGCATTCATGTGGTATCGGAAAAATGAGATTCCGAGTTGTAAAATGCAAATGAAACACCTGCTCAAGTCGGTTTTGTGTTTTGTTAACATACTTTTTATTCAGGCACGTATTGCACATCAACTTTTTGCTTAAATATAACTTGACAATAAGATTTCTCCGAGTTGGGAAGTCGGAAGAATGACTTCCCAACTCGGAAACTTAAACCACCCGAGCAGCACCTGAATGCAGCATTACTCGCGGACAATAATACAGCAGTTTCCACAACTGATTCAGAGATTTCTTCCATAAGGAATTGGCATCTTGGAAATTCCTGACAGAAAACAGACTCTATGTCTGTGTCCATAGGCAAACAGTGACAGCACCGACAGCACAAGTCTGCCCCGGCTCCTTCTTTTCTCTCACAGCCGCGGACCTAGCATGCTAGGCTAGCTAGCCTGCCTGTCGGCACCGCAGCCAGCTCGCCGCTATATTGCGGCTCGTAGAAAGAGCCACACACATCCGATTCAAGCACAAGACCTTCAAAATCCCCTTCAGTCATATCAGTTTGAAGTTGAAACATACGTTTTTCTTCATTCTCGGTCCATATTAGCTTATCCGTAGAGACACCCAGCTTGAGCCCGGCTCAGGCTCCCTGTCTCACAGCCGCTGTGTCTGCAGAAGGCACCTGGCAGCAATATTGCGGGCGGCTCGTAGAAAGAGCCAGGAACATCCGATTCGAGCACAAGACCTTCAAAATCCCCTTCATCCATATCAGTTTGAAGTTGAAACATACTTTTTTCACCATTGTCGGCAGATATTAGATTTCTGGTAGCATAGCCTTCAAGCAAGATGGCGGATGTTAAGTTTTGATTCTGGCAGTGAAGCCCCGCCCACTGATCTGTGATAGGTCTGTAGCTTCAGTGGTTGAAAACATGAGGAACTAGCAATGTAGTTTTACCCTGCTAACCCGTGCTAACCATAGCCTCCGCGAGTGACGCAATATGACGATTTTTGCGTCTATTGAGGAGGCATCTCAGAAAAGAAAATACAGATTTTTCCCGTCTCAGGGGGAAATGAGGGCTGGATGCAAGACCATTCAATAAAAACACAAGTTTACTACTGATACAAAGCTTAATGCAAATGGGTGAAGTATCCCTTTTAACATAAACTACAGTATACATAAGGTTCACATTTTTAAAGCAAAACTGATAAACCAATCATAAACCAGGCAGATATGACAGTTAAGATTTCTCGATGTTTTTCTAAAATATGTGTGGGAGAAAGAGAGTGAGGTGTTAAAATGAATTTGAGGTATCTGCAGATTGGAAGAAGCTTGGCAAACCACACACGAGCAGGAGGTTAAGACAAGCAGAAGATGAATGAAAGGACGTTCAGTTTGTCTGTACATCTAGTGTTAAATAACAGTGAAGCCTTCAGTCAGTCTGTTAACCAGTCCTTCACAAATACCTGAAGTGGTGAGTTATCAAGTACAACACACCTCTTCTTTCTTGTTGCTGTTCCCACTTTGTGGCCACAGCTCTGAAAGATCTCCAATAAAATAACATGATTTTTTATGACAACAGTTACCAACCAAATGCTGTTAACTAATAAGAGCAGAAGGGACAATATTTTAATTCAAGAGAATGACAGAGAACATGTGTTTCTATGTAACTTTCAAATGAAAAATGGAAGAGAAGCACTAACATTTGGCACATCCTGCTATTATTTTTGTTATAGTCTCATATTTTGCTAAGAAGCACAATCATCTAATAGTTATGACATTATGAATACAACAGAGCAAAACTTCAAATTCAAATTATGGGCATTACAATTATTTTATATTGATTTTTTATGGGGGGGTGTATTCTGTTTGTCAAAGATTATTTAAATTGATATTTTCTTTGTGTCACTACTTTTCCAATGACAGTTTATTTTCTCTGATGCCACGTTTTTTTTGCCACTAGCATCAGTTTTGATGCTAGTGCTTTTCAGTTTCAACTTTCTGTCACTGTTTCTGCTCGGAGGGGAAGGTTTGAGGGGCGGGGGCAAGAAGAGCATGATTTGCATATAATCTGCATACAGTTCGACAGCGACATGATTCATTATGTACATTATAACCATTAGACTTGCTGATGACATTTACTGCCGTAAATGTGCAACGTATTGATGATATTGATATCCTTTTTTCATGTAGGCTATATTGAGCGTTGAATTGTCTGGTATCTCTGTGATGACAGTAAAGTATTTCATACATTCCATTTCTGATGATACCAGAAAGCTTGTAGCAGAGCTAATACCAGCTAACAAGGTTAGCCTAGCCACCGCAGCTATCAGAGTAAGCGATAGCAGAAAATGTGATCTCATTTGTACCTTCCAGCAGCGCCACTACGCTGTGCTCCGTTTCAAATACCCTGCGAGTCTCTGGGTGGATACAGATTGTCCCTCCTATCTCCTTTCACTATCCTCTTTACCTTAACCCCGGAAGCGTTTAAGTGGCGGCCATGATAAGAGCCGTTCGAATTCTCTAAAAGCTAAGGAAAGGTGCGTCAATGCTTCCTTTATAACCTCCTTTAGCATAGGAAACACTGGACCATCCTTTACGAAAGGAGATGAGATAATGCCGCCCCACAATTCTTTGCGGCCGCAACATTTAAAGCGACTCGCTCATCCGACCGTTCACGAAAACAAACGATCTGTTGGAGGAGAAATGTGGAGACATTCTGCATTTGGTTTATATATTCATTTGACTTATAATTTGTTACTGTCTTTGTATTCATTTTATTTGTTTATTTGTATTTTGTGTGAAGAAGGTGAACATTGCTTTTATACATTCTTGTATCCTGTTTAGTGGAGATGCTTTGCTGTTATTTGATGTTGATTCATACGAGAAATACTAATATAAAACATTGTTAATAAAAAAAGGAAAAGGAAACTAACAATGACCAAAAAGGGACGCAGATCATGGAAGTTACCAAGCTGCAATAATATGCCTTGAACAACTTTCAACAATCTTAAACCCAGAGGTGAACTATGAAAGTTATGCTGATGTTGTAAAACCATCAAAGTGAAGTATCCTGGTATCTTATATTCCTTTTATTTTAATTCCAACCTCGTGGTAATTAGGATTATTTCACCGGTAAGAAGGCACAGGTGAAACGTTTTTAGATGAGCTTTTTGTAGTCCATTTTCGGACGATTGTAGTTTCACCACGGCAGACCCACGTCACTAACCTCCGCCGGCGTCGCATTACGTCGCCTAGAGGAAATGCGGTTGGATAGTCAGAGCAACGCGGTTGCTTTTCCGTAAACACCTTTCCTTAACCTCGTTACGTTTTCCACGGGGTTAAGGCAAAGTGGATAGTGAAAGGGGATAGGAGGGACAATCCGAATCCACCCTATTTTCGACAAAACGCGCCAAGATGAACAGAATAGATCGAGCCAGACAGGAAGTCAGACAAGGAAACGCTCAGAGCGTCCTGTCAATTTCAAAATAAAACAAAATATACTAAGATCGTTTTTCCATCACTTTATCGACATTACGTCGAAACAAGCACCAAACGAACAACAACTCAACCTCAGACAGACAAAGTCACATGTTGTTTGCACGTTTTTCTCTTTATTCCTGCATATTCTGATGACTCTGCTATTGTCTGCCTCATCACTGACAGGGATGAGGGTTAGTCTGAGCTGAACCAGGCCTAGTGCCAGTGGAACTTTCTCCAGATCAATGCTGGAAAAAGTAAAGAACTGGTGGTGAACTATTGCATGCTTTGCTTTGCTGCTGTTAACACTGAAAATGTTCCTGCTGTGGAATCAATTAGGGTTTCTCTTAACTCATTATGAGTGCATTCATTACAAACTAAGTTGAGATGATTCTTCAACAGAGACCTTACTGATCTAAGGAGGTCATTAATTAATTAACAACAGGTGAATTATAATGTTGGTTTTAAAAGGGTTGTTCTTTTATTTCAGTTATGAAACTTGCAGTTATTATTTTTAAATGTGTGTTTGTGCATGTATGAAGCATGTCCAATAACAGAGAGAAAAACTGCATTTCTCCTTGGGGATTAAAGGATGTAAAAAACTGTAAAACATTTAACAACCTTGCTTAGGGCCGGGCAATTGATCGAAAATTAATCGAAACCGACATTCAGATCCTCTAACTGTCGTAATCTTGCCCATGTCGATTATTTCGATTATTTTCAGGGCAGAGTCACGTGACGACAAGTCCAATCCATGACATGAAAGCAAAGTCCGTCACTTGGACACATTCTGTCTTTAGGGAAGACGACGCTGAACAAAAAGAAGTAAAATGTAAAGACTGCTGAAAAACTGTTTGCAATAAATGCAAGTTATTTATTTTCTACTGTTTTAGAGAAGTTCATTTCTGCTTTAAAACTACAACGTGTCGTTTTCATTTCAAGCGATGCTTTGAATTCAGTTTGAAATATTCAATTAAAAACCACAAAACAGTTCATCAGATATGCACTCTTTCATTAGAATAAATATCCCAGCTTTAATAGTTGATCATATTTACAGTAGAGACCATGTCAGTGAACAATCAGGGCAAAAAACAAAAACGGAATAATCGTTCATTAATCGAAATCGAAGTAAAATGTTCAATTAATCGTGATATTGATTTGAGGTCATATCGCCCAGCCCTAACCTTGCTGTACACTCTACTGTTTCTGCTTGATGTTTCAAAACCATAGAAGAAGAATAAGAGGAAGGAACTGTTTTGGGTTCTACATCGGGGACTCATCCTCTTCATGCCAGAAACACACTGAGGGAACATAAGGCTGTTATAAAAGCTGATTCAAAAAAGATCATTTAGAATTTTTTAAATCTCAACTCAATGCCTGGAACTTTTTTTTAACTATATTAATGAGCAAAAGTACATGTTGAGAAGCACCAAAACCCTCACTACAGGGCAAGCTACTGCACTGTTTAAAGCACATCATCATTTGCACATTGAAACTCTACTAATGATGTCCCTTAGTACACAGGGGACATCATTAGGTGTACCAAGTGAGAGTTAGTTTGATGAGGAAATACTAAAACTACTGTGGACATTTAAAAACCAAAAGCCTGCACAACCATCTTCCTCCATGCATAATGTTAGTGCAAGAGACCAGGAAACTCTGAAGTATGCTTGCATGAAAACAATTAGAGCAGATTCACAAATCCCACACACCACAGCCAGCCAGGTCTATTTCTGCAGCTGCAATTCAAACAGAGAGGTTTCCACAGCATTGAGAATGAGCATAAAGGGGGTATACACAGATATGCATGTGACCATTTATCCACTATTATGTGTGTGTGTGTGTGTGTGTGTGTGTGTGTGTGTGTGTTTGGTGTGTGTGTATGCGTGCGTGCGTGCGTGCGTGCATGCTTGTGTGTGTGTATGTGTGTGAGCATGCACACACTGTAACTTGCTGATCCAAGCCTTCTGTATAACTGAGTGATGGGAGAATTCCTCAGTGAGACCTCAGAGGAGTGGGGGTGGGGTATGGTTGGTAGGTGGTAGGTGAGCCACAAATGTACAGCAGCATTTAATGAATAGCCTGTGACCGGCCCTGCTCCAACAGCCAATCCCACATGACCAGCGCTCACATCAGCCGTCCATCAAGAGGTCTTTCTTTCAAGGTCAGCTGATGCTCACTCCCTCCACTCCTCCCCTCTCTCCCTGTGACTCTCTCCCTCTCCCCTCCCTTCTCTCTCTAGCTAAGCAGGCATCAACAAAATTAATCTAATTTTTGCTAAGCATGATTCAATAACAGAGAGTGATACGTAAGCCAAACCAACTGGGTGTGTTTGCACAGTGTTTTTCAAAGTGGGGTCCATCCCTCTATATGAGACTGGCTGAAAGTGGGGTCCATCCCAGCCACAGATCAATATCCAACTTGGTACAAATAAACTTATGCCCACAAGGTCTGCCCGGGCCCTTGGTGTCATGATTGATAACCAGCTAACATTAAAGGTTCAAGTGGCCTCGGTTGCCCAGTCATGTCGATTTGCTCTGTACAACATCAGGAAGATCAGTCCTTACCTGTCAGAACATGCTACACAGCTCCTGGTACAGGCGCTTTGTTTCCTTTTTTCTAGATCCTTGCTTGTGTTGTTCTTACTCTCTGATGTACGTTGCTTCGGATAAAAGCGTCTGCTAAGTGAATTATAGAATTATAGAATACAATATATACGGTATGTGTGTGTATTATTTATTGTTAGTCCCTGACTTTTTTGTTGTTGCTTGATCTGTTTACCCATATGCCGATAATAATCATAATGGTAATCTTACTTATAAAAGCGCCTTTAAAAACATGAGTTTACAACGTGGTTTGACAACTAAACAAAGAAAATCTAACAAACAGGTTACTCAAAAAGTAACGAGCAGATCACAGTCTCAGTCTACCTTCCGTTCAGCCTTTAAATCAAACCAGTGTATTTAACTCAACTTAGGGTAGCACATTGTTTCCATGTCCTTAAGATATTATAGTCCTTAATGATTTAAAGTCTCACCTCATGATGTTTTAAAATTAAAAAATAAAGTAAATGATGCTTAAATTACAAAACTTAATTCATTCACCTGTCCAACTCCCTTAAACCGGAAGTGACTACCCAGCTTTATATTGAAGTATATTTTGGGTGCATTTCCTGACAAGAGTTTAGAAATGAATGAAACCCTAACCGGAAGTGCAACACGATTTTATTTTGAAACTTTTTGCGTGTATTTCCCGTCCTGACAGTGGAGGTCTACAGCCAGACTGTCTTGTGACATTTTCCAGCACCTGAATGTATTTAAGTGAGACATATTAAATGAAATAACACAATATCAAGAGATAAAAATACTAAAATATCTATATGTTCTTTTATTGTTCAATATGACGAACGAGTCAAATCGACTGACAGAAGAGAGACATATTGAATGTAATGAATGAGTATCAAGAGATAATAAAATTTCTCTGTTTATAATATTGTTAAGAAATAATAACAGACTGTTCATGAAAAAGAGAGACATTGAATGTAATGAATCAATAACAAGAGAGAACATTTTCACTCTTAGTATTACTGTAGATTATTATAAGACAGAAATGTTACGACTGTGTACGGAGACATTAAATCAAATGAATGAAAAAACAGATTGTCAATTAAAATACCGAAATATATTAGAAGTTGTGTACTTTATATTATATATATATATTGCCATCGTAACAAGGAACTTCTGATATATTGCCAACAAGAGGCCAATGTTTTAAGAAGTCCTTTAAAGTTTGAGAACCCCTGTGTTAACAGACAGCTATGGCAACTTCAGAAGGCCTGATCAGCAACACGCCTGCACACGTGACCAGGAAGTGTGTCAGCTAGTGTCTGTGGGCCAGCTGACAGAGTAGTAAGAGAGAAACGTGAGAGTACATTCATAAAAATGTACAAAGACACCAGGAGAGGAACTGATGTGTTCATGGTTCATAACGGAGGAATTCTGAAAGCTGTATGTGCCATCCTTTTATTTCTATTGTATGTGTGTGTGTGTGTGTGTGTGTGTGTGTGTGTGTGTGTGTGTGTGTGTGTGTGTGTGTGTGTGTGTGTGTGTGTGTGTGTTTGAGAGAGAAAGAGAGAGAGAGACAGAGGGAGAGAGAGAGAGAGAGAGAGAGAGAGAGAGAGAGAGAGAGAGAACAGGCCTGCGTATGTGCTCATGTATAAAAGAGAAAAGCACCCTCTGTCTTATTCTCTGATCAGTGTGATTTCTGCAGCGCACAGCAGTCACCATGGAAACCAGGGAGGGAGCAGGAGATACAGAAAGACAGGATGTAAGGCAGAAAGAAAGGGGAAAAACAGATTGTGCAAGAGTTGCAGTGAGAGACATTTAGAATGAACAAGAGAGGGAGGAAAAGGAAAAACGGCGGAGAGATAAAATTGGTTCTCAATGATAGCAGCCACAACAGACATTCATGCACTATAAGCTAGCTCACCTCTGCAAAGCAGCAAAGCCAAGCTACAGGCCATTGTGTGTGTGTGTGTGTGTGTGTGTGTGTGTGTGTGTGTGTGTGTGTGTGTGTGTGTGAATGTGTGTATAGGACACACCTTTGTGTATATGTGCCTGTCACAAGAACATAATGTTCATCATCATGTATGCAAGAATGATTGTCAATAAAAACATGCATCATCCCATTTCTGTTTCTGTTTTTTTGCAGTCACACAAAATCAATTGCCCAGAAAAAATAGACTCACAATGACGTGCCCTTGTTTGTCATCACTGTTCCGCATTTTTCAATTGGCTACATTGAGATCATTTCATGTTTAAATAGGTCCTAATGATTCAAACGAAATCAGGCATTCTTATGACAGACACACACACGCACACACACACACACACACACACACACACACACACACACACACACACACACACACAGAGGTTAACAAGTACTCACAGAGACAGAAAATTGTGTGGTTTAGTGATCTTTTTTTATGTAGGTATGTATGTATGTTTGTGTAAAAAAACATAGATGGCATACTGTACGTAAGAGTTGGGTTTTCAGCCCACCTGGGTCGTATACTTTTCTCAAGCTTTCTCACACTTCTCATTATGCTTGTTACTCTGCATCATGCATCTGATGGACAGGTTATAATTGCTGAAACATGGATTATTCACACAAAATAAAACATGTGAGTTCTTTATTATTTTATTCAGGAGCTTGTGCTTTGGCTAAGAGAAATCCTCCATCAGATAGCTGCTGCTGCAGCTGGATCAGGATCATCTGTCACATCTCCAATGTCATTGTCCAATTATGACCTTCGCTGTCCAATGTGACATTGGGTTTGCATTTGAAGTAAGCCAATCAAAGCGCTTCTCTCCATTGTAAGACAGCACTCAAGACTCAAAACTTGTAAAAGTGAGTTATTTATTTGTTTCTTCTGACAGAGCTATGACAAAAGGTTATGTATCATTTACTGCTAGCTCCGTCACAGTAAGAAGATAGCCATCAGATAACAAAGCTTATAAACAACAATTCAGAAGAATATCTCCGAATGCGCCAGCGTATTTCATTTCAACTAACAGCCTGGTGGGCCATTAAAACGTCCGGAACTAGCGCCTGTAAGGTTTACTGAAGTGTCTACCAAACAGGTATTCACTGTCGTTAAATTAAAGGCAGGGTTGGTCATTTTCTCCAGATACACTTTTTAAGATTTTGGTTTAAATTGTCTTTAGGTCCTGACAGAAATTAATAATTCATGTGCGCTGAAAAAGAAATGAAGAAAATCCGTCATCTGTAGCAGTTGTAAGCGTGTAAAAACTTCGACCAATGTCTGCACTTGGTTCGATTTTTATGAACCAATCATTCCTCCCTGTCTCCCTGCTCGTTCTCAACCCCATGCATGTACGAGCCCACACTCAAAGCATGAGCTGAGGTCCGCTTCTCGACCAATGGCGCTTGTGCATGTAAGTGAGGGGCGTGGCTTTTGAGGGAGCACAGAGGGGAGGGGGTGGGTGAAGACGGAGCACTGAGGGAATGCTACTTTCAAAATCATGCTAGTTTTCGAAAATTACCAACCCTGCCTTTAAGTATACATGAATGTATCTGTAAATGAACAACTTTAGTTAGCTCAAGACCTGTTGATGATGGCTGACAGCGCTTGTAGTTAACGTTACCAATTATGTCAGTGTGTGAATTAGTCAAAAGTGAAAATTACTGGAGTTGCTACCGAGTGGACATGGTGAAACAGAGTAATAGTAATCACTCACCAATATCCCGTTTCAGTTACAGAATAGCTTGATATCGTACTCAACATAATGCACTTGTGAAGCAAACCCAGGGGTGAAAGTAGTTCTAAATTCTTTCCATTACCACAACCACAACCTTCATCACTTCATATTGCTCACCTCTCCTTGAGTTCATGCATCCCTGAAAAGAACGTTTCAATATTTTAATAGGCTACCTGTAGGGAGTAGAAAGTAATTACAAACACTTGACATTGTGTATTCCAGTGGTTCTCAAACTTTTTCTGTCATGCCCTCCCTATGAGGAGGAACATTTTTGTGAGCCAAGTTTATCTCGGTTTATGCCATTGAAAAGTCTAATAGGCCCTATTTGCTGTTTTTTTGTTTTGTTTAGTTTTCAGTATTTGCTGGGGGTCAGGGGATCTCCCTGAAAGTTTTTAAGTATCAAACATTTTTTTCCCTGCATTCTGATCGATTTTTATGCATCAATGTGCGCCTTTTCTGCACAACTTTATAAATAGGATCTAGTCTCTTTGTCCTTTCGTGTCTTTTTCAAATATCCTGTAGTGTTCATCAGCAGACTCATCACACGAAGGGCAGCATTCATTTAAATACTTATGACATTATTTTCTTTTCTTTGATGCACTTTTTAAGAAGGCAAAGAAAATAAAAATGTAAGCAAAGGACTTACATTTCTGCGTCTTTCTCAGAGTCAAACCAGTGCAGACGCAGTGCGTCGAAACGTTCTTTTACACCAAAATAAATATGCCTTAAGTGATTTGTGTGCTCAAGTACTTTCTCTGGATTCTTCCTGAGAGAAGGAGTCCATTGATCATCTCATTTGAACATCTAAGGTCCTTCTCTGAGAGCACCAATCTCAATTTGTGGAGCGGCTGAAGTGCAAGTTTCCTTCCACCTTGCTTTCAGTAATCCTCACTACAGACGTAGTCCACACTGTAATATTACTTCTTTAGATTACATAATAGATTCTGGACATATTTAACGGCCCACCAGGCTATTAGTTTAATAAAATACGATGGCTTACTCGGACATATCTTTCTGAATTATTGTTTATAAGCTTTGCTATGTAGTAACGTGTATCTTTTTACTGGGTCATAGCTAGTGGTAGCTAACTCGTTCTAAACCTGCAGTAACAGATCACAAACAATACTGTAAATGATTTCTAAAAATGCAACATTTGATTATAGCTCTGTCAGAAGAAACAAAATAAAGATGTATTTACAGGAAACAAAGTGACCAAGGGGGCGGGTCTAGAGAGCTGTTCTCACAGTGGAGAGGAGTGCTTTGATTGGATTATGTCCAACGCTATCCCACGGCTTGACTAGCCCACGTACAATATTGGACAGTGATGGTCATGATTGTACCATGACATAGGAGCTGTGACCAACGATCCTGAAAGCTGTTTGTTGTTTGGAGGATTTCTTAGCCACTAACTAAATAAAAAAGGGGCTTACACATCGCATATTGTGTGTAAAAATCATTGTTTCAGTTTTTATAAAATGTCCTTCAGATGCATGAAGAAGAAAAACCAACAAAATGATAAATGTAAGAGCTTGAGAAAAGTACAATCCAAGCAGGCCACAAACCCCACTTGCACGTGTGCCATCCATGCGCATAGCATGTGTACTGCAGACCCTAGTGTGCAGTATGGAGGGAAAATATCCCCTATATATTGACAACAGAGGCACTAGTGAAAATAAAAGGCACTTAAGTTCATCTGTAAGTTCAGCTGCATGCACTATTTACAGACACATGTATGTGCGAAAGTGTTGGGCACTTTTATGAAATTATCAGGCTACATTTGTTTCATGTGTCTTTTCCTGCTCCCCCCACACACACCATCCCACGCCATGACCCTTTCCGTCCACTCTCTCCTCTCTCATTTCCATCTGTCTTCCCTCCCCTCTCACCTCTACAAGTCTTGTTTTCATCCATCATGCTCCCATGCCTCCCCTTTCTCAATTATAATATCTTATCCTTCAACCATTACTCCACCCTTTTTACCACTCATCTCTTCTTTCAACCTTTGTCCCTTAACATGCACACACATCATTTACTACGATCTGTAAAGAATAATAACAGACACAATCTAATTGGGAAGGAGATTAAAACATTGATCACATCTGTCCTCCAGGAACAGCTAAAGATTCTCCAGGAGAAAGATGGATTAAAATCCCCTGGTGCACAACAGGGATCTTTCCTTGGTCCCATTTTTTTCTGGCCATATATGCTGTCATCTTTCCGTATAAACAGGTATCACACTCTCCACATTTCTGCTTAACCCTAATATCAGAGAACAGATAAGAACCTCTGACTTTGATGATATCAGTGAGGGGTTTGCACAATAATTTTCAGTTTAAACAAAAAACGGGACGAGGACTAAAGGGCCAAACTTTTGAAACATCTTGTTTACAACGCATTATGATTTCTGAAAAACATAGAGGAGTCTTTTTCTAACCATAAACTCTAATGCCAGAACACCAAAGTAAGTACACAAATGTTGTACACACTTATCTACATTTGGCTGTAAATTAAATAAATGATTCAAGGTCCTGAGGACTCAAAGTAGCAAAATATCACTGAATTTATGTCACACTGAGCAAGAAGCAGACAAGAAAACATATCCTCAAGGTTGTTTCAGCAGTGGCTATCAGGAGTACAGTATTATCTGTTTTTGTAACAACAAAAAACAAAATGACATGAACATAACAGATCTAAATGAGGCAGTTTTACTGTATAAGCACTGCATAATGTCCAACTTTTGTATTAAAAAAAAGTTCAAGTTGTTTCACTGATATGTTTAGTGTTGCCTGATACCAACTCAAATGAAAGACTGTTTCGCTGGAAGGGTAATATTTAAAATAATACGTGTGCATAATCATATGGAATTCATTCTTAAAAACTGTGATGAGGTGGATGTGTTTCTTAATGCCGTTCAGATTTAAAAAAAATCTATCATCAACAGGGAAAGTTCAGGATTTTTCTTTGTCGAGGTGGTCTCCAGCAAACGGTGTGGGCTACATAGATAACTGGAAGTCTTTTGGGGGGAAAACCTGGTCTGTTAGGTAGAGACAGCATCCATCCCACTTTGGATGGTGCCGCTCTATTATCTAGACACATGGCATGGAGTTTATTAGTCCAAGCCATTGACAACACAGAGTTCAGACCGGGATGCAGAGTTGCCCTTGAGTCTGGTTTTGTTCAAGGTTTCTGCCTCTTAGTGCTGTGCTCATGACGGATACATGTTGGGTCTTAGTAACACAAAACTGTATAACAAAGAGTAAGGCCTTTTACTTGCATTTGTCATGAATTGGCGCTATACAAATAAAGACTGATTGATATATGCCAGCTTTGCGTCTCTCAAGGGTTACAGCACAAGTTGTTTTTGACTGTATTTTTATAATGTATATAATTATATAACGAGACTGTTCACTGGGTGGACATAGAAAATAGGGAGCAATGAGGCTAACCTGAGTGGAATACTTTGTACCCTGTAAGTTCATTCCAGTTTCACACACTTGTATTTCTCTTTCTTCTTACTGAGGCCTGATTTACTTTTTAATATAAGAATTAAATAGAATACATTAAAGATGTGTAAAAAAAAAAAAGTGTTTGCTGTCTCTAGCCTTTTGGCTTTTTGTTTGCCTGTCCTACTCAAATTTCCATATCCAATTAAACACACTGACAAAGTTATTTCAGGATTAAACCTTTACATAGCAACTTTTCCTGTTGGTCTGCCTGTTGAAAACCAGAGACAGGAGAGAGCAACAAAATATTTATTATAAATGACTCTAAAATTCACAGCATGAAATGCACACTTACTGCTAACGAGACTGTTTGACAGTCAGTTTATTGTCCATAGTAGTTTCCAGTGAGAGAAAAAGACACCACATTTCACACTTGTTTCTTTTTGATAGTACAATAAATCTGTGGAATAAAAATAAGGGTGATGTGATTAAGGCTGCAAAATGTATTTTCACAAATGTAGTCCAGAGTTTAAAATGTTCAAATGTCCTCAAAGAAGTAGAGAAAGCAGTGACTGCTCCAAATAATAAGCATGTTTCAATTTGCAGCTACTTTGAAATGTAAAAGGAATTAAATGAGCATCTTTTTGGTAATACTGCATGAAAGGTAGGATGATAGGGTGAACAAGAGAATGGATGATGCAAATACACAGCCCTTACCTTTACAAAATGATGATAACAACACATAATGTTTTGATGACTCCTGGTGGATACTAATGATTAACAAAGTCAAACTGATAAAACACATGAAGATTACGCATGGTAGATCTAACAGATGCATTTAAATCACCGGGATCCTTACCATTACACTCAACTGTAATCTGTCCAGGGAAAATAGATGGACAGAGCTTGTATAGATCTGTTCTAGTCTTCTGACTACTCAAAGTGCTTTTACACCGCAGGTCACACCTACACATTCACACGCTGATGGTACAGTAGAGGCTTCTATGTAAAGTGACCATCAGAAGTAAGTAATCCATTCATAAACATTCACACTCCGTCGACGAAGCAGTGGGAGCAATTCGAGTTTAAGTGTCTTGCCCCAAGAATACATCAGACATGTTGCTGCAGGAGCTGGGGATCGAACCCCCTGACTTTCCTGTTGAGAGACAATGGACTCTACCAACTGAACCACATACATTTTCCTTATTTGGCTTCAGATGAAGATAATAAAATATAAGTAAGTATCGGTCAGGGTGTCTAGAATTAGGACATGAATTAGGGGTTAGTATCAAATCTTGTGTTGATGCTCTTCCTGCTGCAGAGCCTATTAGACTTAAGTATGTTCCTGTGCACATGAACCGAATGTTTGTTTT
This sequence comes from Tautogolabrus adspersus, assembly GCA_020745685.1. Taxonomy (NCBI): domain Eukaryota; kingdom Metazoa; phylum Chordata; class Actinopteri; order Labriformes; family Labridae; genus Tautogolabrus; species Tautogolabrus adspersus. The sequence continues at coordinate 9,376,750 of CM036540.1, forward strand.
AATATTTCTGTAAAATGCATTGAAAATATTAAAACTCGATACCAACAACAGGTTTAAAACATTTTTTTTCTTTTGCCGAAGACTAAGGGCGATACGCTACACATCCGTAAAAGCGTCATGGCACGCAGTGCAGGTGTCTTTCCTATTTTTGACCCTACACAGTTGTTACTTTCAAGCCCAGCACCCACGTTGTGTAAATAACAAGCACACTTACGTCGATGTTAGTGCCTGTGGGTGTGTTGGTCTTAAAATGAGGTGTAGTCAGACACATAGGTGGCACGTTCCTTTCTTGAGGATGCAGCTATCGACTTAGCCTTAGATCACCCAAAAACTAGTCTAAAGTCTAAAATGCTATTTAGAGGGCAAGTTACAAAGATTGGCTTGATGAACTCAAAGACATACGAGTTCATAAAGGATTTCAACTCAACGCTGTTACACACACAGCAGCTCTCCCACTGCTCAGTGATTTATATTTTTGTATATGCTAATACAACAACATTTAGATTTTTCCTTTCAGAGTGGTCAGACTGTAAAAGTGGTTCTTTGTGATTTTGTTGCTCTTGTATGCAGGTTCCACATTTAAGCTCCATTTAATTCACATATTGGTTAAGACCAGGCCACCACAATGACTGACAAACATGCTCCTTAGACTTCACAACACCTTGGTTTCCTTCTTGCAGGTTATTAAGGACTTCATCAGGCATTGCCGTGGACATCACAAGCCGTGGATCTTTCAGTAGTAGTCCATCTTTTACTCAATGAAGCTTGTTCTGGCCATTAGCATTTAAGCATTGGCCACCGTCTTGTAGCTCAGCCCACTACAAGAGGATCCTCTTGTAGTGGGCTGAGCTACAAGAAGCATCAGACCCTGTGGCAATGACGGATGAGGTCTTGGGCATTGAACTCTTTCTCAACCTTGAGAAAGAGAGGAGGATGATAGCCATAGGCACACTAAAAGAGGAAATACCAGAGATGAGCAAGAGATTGTACTATGAGCATATTCAACTGAGATGAGATACTTCTCCAAGATGCAGGGTTCAGAGCAGCAAGGCAGCAATGTCCTACATCCAGTGTCCTGAATGAGGCGTTCTGTTTGTCCATTAGTTAGACCGACTGTTCCCTCCAAGAGCAAACACAAGCCCTTCCAAAATCGGAAATCAACTGTGGCATCTGATTAGACACCACCTCTTTGGGATGAAGAGGCACTGGGACAAACAGGTGAATAATAATAATAGGATAGAGTGGGAATAGGAGGGCAACAAGACGGTCTGGATCCCAACATCCTTTACTCTTAATGTGACCATTAGGGGTATTAAAAGCGGTCTTCAATTTGCAGAACAAGCAAGCAAAACAGAAATCACAACATTTCCTGATTTGAAAATATAAAATAAATACTGTAAAAAATAAATAATAAAATACGTGCCTTTAGGAGCAATGTTCATATATATATGTTTAACGTGTGAGTCTGGGAGGTTATGATGCACCTCTTAAAGGTACATGATGATAACTCTGAGTTGATGAAGTGTGCCGTCACTGTGAGACACCTGTAAGTGGCACAGGAGATCTATCCATCTGTTACGAGTGCAACAACAGGTGCAGTGGACATTGTAAGAACACTTAAGCACTTTAAAAAAAAGAGTTGAAGCCACGGACCTCTACAACTGCATAATTTCTAAACAAATTTTATTAGGGGGCGCCAGATAGCCTAGCCGTTATGTTGAGCGCCCCATGTATGGAGGTTATAGTCCTTGTCGCAGCGACCAATGCCTTTGAAACTGACCTCTTGCTGCAGGTCATGCCCCACTCTATCCTCCCAACATTTCCTGCCTCGATCCAGCTGTCCTACCAATAAATGCAAAATGGCCCAAAAATAGATTTGCTTCGGTAAGTTCTTGGACCCTCTGTGCGTTCACATCCAAAGGCTTGTTGTTGTTGGAAACCTGTTTTCTTTTGCCTAGCTCCGGTGATTGGCACATCTGGGTGATGCCGTCTTATATTCAATATTTATGTTTGATTTGTTTCCAATGACATACTGCACTGGGAACCTGACATTTTCCTGATTAAAAGAAGCAGGTCTTCTAGCTCCGCCATGTCATCTTGCTATATTACTCTTCTTCTCCTTGTGTTTTGTTGCGTTTGCTTTTTCTTATGATTTTTTTTGTACTCATAGCGGTTTGCAAACAGTTACCAGAAATACGCCAACTAAATTGGGGTGTGCATACTATCATGTGAGATTGCCTTTTTTTTATATACTAGGAAGTATTCGTCTAAGATTGCATGAAACCAACTGTGACTTCCATACCATGACGGACTCACACACACAAACACAGGCAGGCATCAGAGGGGAGAAATCCTCAGCCTTCTGTAATTCAGTGTGCATAATTTATAGCAGCCCCAGATCTTCCTGCAAAATGACAGCACTATGGGGCATCTGCTGCATCTCTGCTACTGCAACAACTAACCGGCATAGCTTTGTCTTATTTCTAGGGCTGTGTTTAAGGATTTGTGTGTACGTGTGTATTGTGTGTTGGTTTGTGTGTTTGTCGAGGTACAATGCTCTGTCAATGCATGGACAGTAATTGAAACAGAAGAGAAAGAGACACACAGAGACTGTCTGAAGTAGACACAGATAATGCAACAAAGAGGGAAAAGAAAGAGGCAGACAAAAGACCTCTTGCAACACTCACACACATACACCGTCTTATCTATTTACTGATACAGTCAGGGTATCTCCCTGGATGTGCATACAGTATGCATGTTTGTTAGATTGAGCACCACATTCACTCTGTTATAAAGTGTGATGCCTGTTGACAATTCACTAAGTACTGTTCCGAGCACAAACAGCAGTGTGAGCATGTGTTCACATGCCTTAAGGAGCCGGAAATTTACGACTCAGCTTCTTTCACAGCACCATATACTCTTCTCTCTCATATCTTGACCTAAAGGTGTTGGCACAAAAAAAAAAGCCATAATGAAATCTGAAATTCACCAGGACTGGTTTCACAGTTTGTTGAAGGCTGTGACCATAGATATATTTCCTTTTGCAAGGATGGTTTTATACATGCTGCCTCAGATCAGTTTAACAGCTTAATATATGAAAGCAAATGTGCTCATGTACTTTGCTTTGAAGGATGAGATCTGAGGCCACACCAATCTCATGTAAGAACTGAGCTAAAGTCGTGATGTGGTTAATGATAAAACTCCAAAAAGGAATGGTTAGTTACTCTGACTTATTGACAGAAACTGTGGTGCCTGTGTAATCTGTAGATCAACAAATAGTATTTCTGGATGTTTTACAGGTTACCCTAGATTAGCATAGTATCTCCAACCATGGCACATGTGCAGAGAAAAGTTGCTGGTTTTGGTCTCTATTCGAGCACAAGTTACCAAACTTGACTACAGGACTTTAAAGACAGACAGCATTGTAATAACGGTCCCTACAACCACACACCATTGTTGTTTTTCTGTACACCTTTCTATCTGAGTTAGATAAAGGAGATAAAGTCTGTCTTTTGGTGAGCTAAAGGGAAGATTGTCAGCATATTTTTGAACTTAGAACCGGGGAGGGGGGGGGGGGAGGGGAATTGAGGTATGCAACACTAGATACAGCATCAGTGACAGGAGAATGTTTGGGCATCAGATAAAGCTTAGGAAGAAACTGGCAATGCATCTTAAAAGGCATGCCAACAGCATTGATCAGAGAAGACCTACATTATGCCAAAGACTGTCTGGGATGTAAGTCAGGATTAGTTTTCTACGTTTTAAAACAGGGGGTGTTAGCAGTTCAAACAACGTTTTTTTTACTGACTACAGCAGGTGATGGTAGTGAAGGAGAAGCATTCAGGCCTGTTCAATTCTGTGGGGACATGTTAGTGGTGTTTGTAATCAGTATTGTAGCCTTGGTCCAAAATAAAAGTTTGTAAACAATTCATGAATTTAATTTTTTTTAATCTGATCTGCAAATTGTCCTCATGAAGTCTGAGTTGTGGTGGGTAGTTTGTGTATTCACTATTCTCCCCTGACTGTGTTTTTGAAGAAACCATGTGACAAAAAACCAACAACAACAGATATTAGTAAAGAATGCATTTATGGTTTGTATTATAATATAAACATTCATATGGAGCGCAGTGTATGTTCAAGCAGGAAGACTGGTTATATTCTCTCACACATTTATTAAAATTTCTTCATTCCACTTAGCCACTCCCTCTTTTCCCCTCTCACCATCTCCCCGCTCTGGTGACCAGCTGACTATGGGCGTTAACTCTTAAAGCAATAAACCAACCAGACTCTGCCACAACCTCTCTCAACCAATCATCCTGCTGCTGCCACATTTTAAAACCTGTTCTCTCTCTTCTGCAGTCAGTTTGTCATTTTCAGTCATCTCCATTCCAGCGCAGAGTTCAGATCCAGCCTCAGAAACCCACTCCTCGTCACATCCTGCATTCTTCTATCACCACCACCACCACCACCACCACCAGTGTCTAGACTCCATCAAGGGAGTATCCTACCCTGCTGTCTGCCTCGATGTCCCTCTGAGTGCATGAAGTCATCATGACGGAGTCTAATCGCCAAAGACATTGCATATTTATCTTTTCCTGAAGTGTTGAATAAATAATGGTAAACTCTTACTTAAGTCTCTCCTGATTGAAATATCCTGTGCTGATAGTCAAGAAACAATATAGCTATACAAAGAATACCATTTTAAACACTTTTTCGGTGAAGAAAAAAAGGCTATAGAATCATGTTAGTAAAGTTGAACGGATGTTTTCAATAAACACAATAAATGGTAACTGTAATGTGCTATTCATTTATGTTTGTCACTCTGGTATGTCCGTTGATAATACTTGCTTTAGGTTTTGATAAATATATATACTGTACATATATATACACTGAGTACAGTGGAATAAAGATCTGACAGGTTTGCTAAGCTGCGTCCTTCCAACAACTACACAAACTGAATAAAATGCTTGAACAGAAATAAGACGAGTGTTTGAAAACTTTGCCTTAGGTTGGCCAGCTTTGTATAGACTTCAGATTTGAGATTGGTTAGGCTGAGGGTGTGTTGTCTGCTGGCATGCACCCTACAACAGCCTTTATAAGTGGCACTTACTTACGTCTGAAATTTGCCCCCTCTAATGAACATCTCCAGCCGGCCCATTGCAAGCTGGAGAAGTTCATTAGCGCTCAGCTGTAGCTCATACATTTAGTACCCTGACATAACTGTATCCGCCCAACAGTAAGGGACAGTGCAGTCAGTTTGCTACGATGACTTTGAGTCCTTGTCAAACGTATTCATAGGGTTAGGGTTACAAGGATACAATTTACAAAGTGGGATTTTTTTTTTTTTTTACATCACTGAAAGTTTGAGACTGAAGTTAGCACTTTCAACTGCATTTGTGCTGCAGAAATATTTTTATTTAGTATTATTACAAAAACATTTTTACTCGCGGTTTTTCGTAAAATTTCAATAGTTAGTCGGTTTTGCTTGCATTTTTAATCACATGTTTAAAATGTCATTCTTTTCATTTAAAAATAGAAACATCTTTTGGCTTTTATTTTGAATGTTTGTACTGTCTTAAACTGAGAGTACTGAGTGTTTGAATTCAACACTGCTTTTATTTTGAAATAAAATAAGGGTCATCTGGTAGATCCAAGCTTACGACATAAACTTAACCACAGAAAAAGGAACTTGTTACGGATCACAAACTAAACGAAGACAGCTCAAAGAAACGGTAACAACGTGAAATGTTTGATGTCATGAGGTGGATATTACTTTTGTCTCGTCAGCTGAGCTGTCTAAGAGTTTTTTATTGTGAAACAAGACATTCACAGATGCAGCATTCTTTTCCATCACTGTGAGGAAGATGCTGCGGAGGCTTATCTACGGTAAGCCTAAACGGACAAAATATAGCATGTGATTAATTGTGAAAAAAATTCATTCATTTCAGACTTTAATTCAGTAACTTAACTAGTTAATGCTGACAGCCCTAAATATTACACTTGTGTTTTATGTGTGTCTCAGGGGTAGAGTCGGACGTCTCTTAGACGAAAGGTCAGAGGTTTGGATCCCTATAGGTCCTGCAGCCACATGTCAAAGTTTTTATGTGCAAGGTAAACACAGTAATTTCTTGGTCATCCCAGAGAAGCTCCAGTTCATGTTTCTGTGAGTCTAAGTTCAAGGCTATAAATTATACCCCGGCTTCACTCTGGCTCATGTCAGCAGTATGAGCCCAAAAAAACAAACTAATTTTCTCGTGATATACTTACACTTAAAAGGAATTAAGTTTGCCGAAATAACTTCACGATGCAGATTTGTAAAAAGTAAACAGCAAAGATTTGTCGAGTCTGACCTCAAGAGGAGAAGAAAACAGCTCTTAAAATGATGTTGAATGGAGGCTGTATCCATCATACTGATGCTTTTCAGGTAGTCAGCTGATTGGCTTTAGCTGCACATTGCCAACAGATTTGTGGCTTAAGTTTAAAAGTTTTATCTGCAATTGATTTTTAGTTACACTTTAATGAAGATTTCTATTTATAGAGACATATAAATACTTATTAGAAAACCATCGACAGGAGCATGTCATGAGTGCAGATGACGCTCCGCCTGTATTTCGCTGTCCACATGGACTGTTTTTCCTTCACACACCGAAGTCTGCTGATATGTGATGGGTCAAATACAGCCCGGACTGCTTATTTACAAATTCCATTTTGAACATCCATACCCCCGTTTACAGATTCTACATTTCTATGTAGAATCTGTAAATAGAGATAAGAAGACTAGAAAAATGCTTTACAGGTCCAAGTCCATTTACCATTGGTATCCTGTTTAGATCCTCATCCCCACTTTACTGCAAAAGAGCAGAGTTGTAAGAGAAGAGAGAAGAAATGTTTATATTGAGCATTCAAAGATACTCGGCTCAAATAACTGTTGACAAATTTAAATCATATTTGTTTTAAGCATTTCCTTACTATTACTTTTTTGGGATAAAATATAATGTCATAGGGGACAAGTGGAGCGTTTTTTTTTGTTTTTTTCTACAATAAACGATTTAGATGACAAAGAAAAATGCATGAGATACTATTTCATCACAGTATGCACCTACATCATGGCCTCACTCACATTTTACCACCAGTCGGGTCATGCAGGGACCAGTTGCCGTCCATGGTGCTGAAAGGCTTGACAGGTTTACTGCTATGTCCCAACATTGTCCCACATTTTTTGGCCATAAATTTGAAATTGCCATGGTCATTTAGGCAGGTGAATCACAGCAATACTCAAAGTAAAGGTTAAATAAAAATTAAACAGATGTTACGATAATTACAAATATCAATGTTGTTATGAAGCAGTGGAAATTTAGAGGAAACTTGAATTGTATCAAAACACGCTCTGCAGTGTCTAATTATGTTGAGTTTCACCCTGTAAATCAGCAGTTTAGTGCATCTTCATTGTGTGTGTGTGTGTGTGTGTGTGTGTGTGTGTGTGTGTGTGTGTGTGTGTGTGTGTGTGTGTGTGTGTGTGTGTGTGTGCGTGTGTGTGCGCCCTTGTACATGTGTGCCTGTGCACTGGGTGAATGAGCTCATAAGTGAGTATCTTCTCTCCTGAACTTAATCTTGCCTTGAAAATGTGTTTCAGACAGGTGCTGTAATGCTACAGCACTGTCATAAATAAATGACTTGATAATTTTAGCATGATGTTGCTGAGGTAAAAATAGAAATGCATTGCCAGCAATGCCATGCAAAGCTGGTTCATCAAGCCTGTAGTGAGAAAAGGGTTCAACTTTTATCCTTTAAGCCCCATCAATGATAAATCAAGGGAGGAAATGTGAAAATGAAAATAGTAAACGTGCACAACTCCCATCTTGATCTACTGCCCTGTGTTTTTACCTCGGGTCATGTTAAGATTGAGTATTTAAGCTATTCTGATGACAATGAGTTAGGTCAAGATCTCACACACCTTTTCAGATGCTGCACACAGTTTCAGCAAACTCTTACAAACATCAGTTTAAAAAAAGACCAAGTGCTGCAGGAGATTGTGTTGTTTCACGGGGAAACCGTTCAATTTCAGATATCCATGGTGGAAACTTGCAACAGGTTGAGAGATTATTATTGTTACCACTACTCGCCATCAGGATGTTATACTGGCTGTAGAAAATTATACAAAGTTTAGAAAGGAGGTTACCTCAATAAAAGGCTGCTGTTCCTGCCTTCTCATGCTGTGCCCCCTTTCTCTCTGTGCTGCCTGGCTTTACTTGTGTGTTGCACAAGCAGGCTACTTCATGCAGATCTTACTTAAGTTACAATATCTCCATTAACTATCAGTTCTTGTCTAATGGCCAGAATAAACCAGCTTTTTGAGGCATAACCTCAGGTTTATCTAAAATATTAAAACTGTCTCTGTCTCTCCATCACTTGCACTTTCACTTACACTCACACACACACACACACACACACACACACACACACACACACACACACACACACACACACACACACACACACACACACACACATCCATTCTCTGCAAGGCTTCTTATTGCATTATGGGTGACCGGGTTATGGAGGAGGAAGTTTCAGGAAGCGCTGCAAGCGCATGTATGTTTTTAAGTATGCTGAAACATTGTATAGACCACACACGCGTCTCCTTACATCACCATGGCAGTTTCAGTATCCCTTGTGAGTGTGAGAGTATGGCAGGTATAACGAAAAAGCCTTAAACTTACCGCAGTCCTCGCACAGCACTCTCTCTACATCCTTCTTCAGCTCCGGCTCACTAGCGTCAACAGGGGCGTAAGATGCCTTAAATACCAAGGGCTCGGCGGTCGGGTCCATGAAAAAGATATATCTATGGTCCTTCTCCACCGTGGTGCAGGGGGCCTCGGAGCCGAAGTCCCCGACGGTCACGAGCTGCTCCCTCTCAAGGCCGCCGCTGTTGACGGGCCACACGTCCAGCACTTTGACATTCACACTGTAGGGCTCCCGGGAGGAGACGTTCTCCGTGGAGGAGCGCACCTCGCCCTCGATGACCACGGCTGATCGGTATGCCTGGTCCTGGAGGGAGTTGAGACTCGGGGCGTAACAGGCGAAGGAGACCCCGATGACCAGCATGGAGAAATGCACTGGATCAAGCCTCATGCCGTCAGCCTGTGCTGTGCTGCAGTGCTGCTGGGCGGCGGAGCGAGCTGGAAGAGAGAGACGGCGGCGAACGGGCTCCGGCAGAGCAGGCAGGGCAGGGCGGCAGACCTTGTGGAAGTGTCCATGCCATCTGTGTCTGCCGCTGCTTTCCCCATACGGCTGCTGGCCTCGGATGGAGGGACACACCAGCCTAAGAACCGGAAACGGCCCGCTTCTGCATGCTTAAAAATGTGTTTGCTGCATTCTCCATTCTCCTCAACCAACCACCCCCCTCTTATCTCCTCTTTTCCTGAAAGGCAAAAAAGGACTCGTAAATTAGCCTCTCCTCGAACCTAGCTCTAAATGGCTATCTCTCTCCCACTCTCTCTGCCTGCTTCTCTCTCTCTCTCTCTCTCTCTCTCTCTCTCTCTCTCTCTCTCTCTCTCTCTCCAGCTAATAGGCTAGCATCGCATGGGTGGGCGCATTGCCTCTGAGGAAGGGAAAAAAGCAGTTTGCGCGTACAGAAGAATCACAAGAAACAATACGCACTCCACTCACACGCAAGGTCGGGTCCTTTGTCCACTCATTCGTCAAAAGAGTCCCACAACTGCAAATCTGTTAGTTGAGAATCGAATTTACAAAAAGGCGAACAGAAAACCGAGGGGGGGACAGACAGGATAAGATAGCAGCGGTTGTCCGGTGAGGCGATGCAACAGTAGCGCGCACCCTCCAGCCGCGTCCCCTGCGCCCCTCATCAAACGCGAGCGGCTTACGTGAGCAAACATCACCTGCCCGGTCATTGGCGTCGGCTCGCCACGTCCTGCGCAAACACCCTAATGACCCGGCACCCTCCGGCACTCCGCCACAGACCCAACCCGCATGTGACCATTTCAGTTGACAGTGTAAAACCTCTGCGGGTGGGTGCAAGAGATTCAACACAGGCAGAGTACAGACACTCAGCGTTGAGTGCGCCTGTAGCCAAGCCCTGCACAGCACCCACTGAGGATCTCCAGTGCAAGAGGTGCAAGGGGGGCTATAGGCGACCACACACACTGCGGATAGTTGTTGCGATGACTAACGCTGCGAATTTCTTTCAGCGGATTCGTTACTATGGCGAGGCGAGTTGGAAGTTTCAACACTTCAGCCTTTTGCCTTCAGCCCGCTATAAGAGATCCAAATCCTGAAATTACCCACATTTTAATTCATGACAGTTCACTTTTGCTTTTGGACACCATAACGACTGGAACACCAGTTATCCTAACCCGTGTGTATTATACTGAGAAGAAATACCCAATATTTTTGCCAATCCTTTTCAACTACTACTTTTCCACAATATGCTCGTGCTTTTTTTTTCTAATGACCACAAAAATCCCCTCCTCCCACAGCAAACTAGCCCCCTATATCCATCTGTGTATCCATCAATCAAGCCATTCACAAGATTTGCTTTTCTCTCCCTGTCAGGAGTTGTGCGTCCTTCACTAGAGGTCAGAAAGCCTTCCATTGCCCATGCTGAGAAAGGGATAAAATATAATGTCATAGGGGACAAGTGGACCGTTTTTTTTCTACAATAAACGATTTAGATGACAAAGAAAAATGCACGAGATACTATTTCATCACAGTATGCACCTACATCATGGCCTCACTCACATTTTACCACCAGTCGGGTCATGCAGGGACCAGTTGCCGTCCATGGTGCTGAAAGGTTTGACAGGTTTACTGCTATGTCCCAACAGGCCAATCACATGAAACCTCATTTGTAGTGAAGGCCAGAGCCAGATTTCTGGAATAAAGGTCTGTCTCCTCTCTGCATGTAGCCTTCCTCACTTTAATATATTGACATAAGTTCCAAATAGTTATCTTCTTTTACTGGTTAGTATTTCATACAATTTCACTCCTGTATTTGCCCATGGTGCTCAATGATAACACACATGCAGGTTTATCTTTTCTCTTAGTTAAATGTTCAAGGTCCTACATTACTGGGATTGCTTCATCAAAGCACTTCAGGAAGGCAATCCAGCCCAATTCAGACCATTGTCTCATCTTTATTCATCCAACCTCCCATCTATTCATTAGAGCCCTTATTCAAAGACCTTGGACAAGAGTTAAGAATTCCCAAACTAGCCTTAAAAGCAAATGATTTGTTGTCAAAGCAGAGGAGTCCTGCTGACTTGTCCAAAGGACTGCCAGGAACTGCTTCATGATTCCCTTGATACTGAATTCATGGGGATGATCAGAGAGGTGCTTTAAAAAAAAATAATGCACAGGCATTTCAACAGGGTTTTGATGTTATTTTCTAACTGTGATGCTAAAATAAAAATGTGTTTTTGGCATGGTGGCCCTTTTTTGTTACAGTAAAATAGACAATGTCTGTATGCAGTTCCCCTTACAGTCCTATTTACCTCAAATTTAACATCAATAGGAATACTCGTGAAGAAACTTGAATCCCATTTGTTTTTATGCCCATGCCTCAGCTGGTTATGGTTATGAAATACAGAAATGAATGTGCTTGTTTAAATAGATCAGTCTAACCTCCCTCTTCCTGATCAAAACCCCTCTTTTACAGGTTCCTAAGTCATATAAAGCATACAATCATTCAAACAGCTAAAATGTGTGTACATACTGTATACCAAGCCAAAAATGATGATAATAAATCTCTTAGTCATACATTTGGTTATAGATTTATTTTATGCTTGTGCGTTTTGAAGAAAATGTGCTTTTTGGGGCTTTTAAAAAACCTTAATAAGTGCTTATAGGACATAAATGAACAATTATTAGTGAACAACTAAAACACATGGTGTTGTGTTCCTTTTTCAGAATGTGTCAATTAAAAGTATTGATATTTCACGCCTGTCTAGAACCGTTAGTACACGGTCCTATCACCATATCTCAGGTTGACCACATAATTCTTCCACTAAAAGTCTGTCCCTCTGGTTTGGTAGTTAATATTGTTGTTCCTCGTATGACTTTAACAAATCCTTGTTTAGAATTCAGTCATCATTGAACTTAAGTTAGCATTCAAATAAGGCAAAGCTTTTTTATAAACTCACATTGTAGGAATTGTAAATTTGTTTTGCTATCATAATAAAAAATGGACATTTTCTTATTGGAACCCAAAACAGAAAATGCCCTTGAATTTAGGCTACATTTATTGTATGTGAATTCATGTATTATTCATTATACTTTCTTTTTTTTTTTTTTTACTGCTTTTCGCTGAAATCTTCGGAGCCAGTGAGACCCAATAGATCGCAAGCAGATCCAATCTAAGGGTAATAGATCATGATTATTCAGTGTATTGGCCCCCTCCCACAAAGATACCATTTACTGTTTATTTAGAAATATTTTGTTCACCCTTCTACCCCATGTCCCTCTGTCTCCTAAAACAGGGACTGTCCAAGTTCGCTGTCCATGGTGCTGAAAGGCACAAAAACTGTCCATGGTGCTGAGACACCCAAACCAATAACAACCTGAAATACTTTTGTTCCTTTTCCCCTTATTACATTTAACTTGTGTGCAGACACTTTATGTAGACATTAGGCATTCTCTTTATCTCTCTTTCTATCTATCTATCTATCTATCTATCTATCTATCTATCTATCTATCTATCTATCTATCTATCTATCTATCTATCTATCTATCTATCTATCTATCTATCTATCTATCTATCTATCTATCTATCTATCTATCTATCTATCTATCTATCTATCTATCCATCCATCCATCCATCCATCCATCCATCCATCCATCCATCCATCCATCCATCCATCCATCCATCCATCGATCTGCCTGCCTGCCTATTTGGGAGTTAACTTCAGTATTAAGCTACACTTAAGGTCAAACGGAAAACTCTGCGACACGTTGCAAAAACAGCGCTTTAGTCTTGAACGCAGCCTGCTCGGAGTAGTCGCTTTCATTTTTTTCTTCCTCTCCCCCTCTCTCATCTCGCGATAGAGCGGCGGAGTGGTTTGACGGGCAGTCGAGGTTGCAGCAGGCAGAGGGAGACTGTGGAAGGTAAAGCAGGGAGGCAGCATCATGGCGGACAGAGACAGTGGCAGTGACCACGGAGGGCCCACCGCAGGCCCCGGCTCGCTGCCCCCGGGTGCGCTGGGTGCCATGTCACGGCTGCAGCACGACACTGAAGAGCTCGCATCCAAGCGCGTCGACATCCAGAACAAGCGTTTTTACCTTGACGTGAAGCAGAATGTTAAAGGCCGCTTCCTAAAGATAGCCGAGGTCGGAGCTGGGGGAAACAAGAGCCGCCTCACTCTCTCCATGTCGGTTGCCGTGGAGTTCCGCGATTATCTAGGGGACTTTATCGAACATTACGCCCAGCTGGGCCCGACTAACCCGGACATTGTGCAGGATGAGCCCCGGCGGGCGCTAAAGAGCGAATTTCTGGTGCGGGAGAATCGGAAATATTACATGGATCTGAAAGAGAACCAAAGGGGGCGGTTCCTGAGGATCCGGCAGACCGTTAACCGGGGGCCCGGATTGGGAAGCGCGCAAGGCCAGACTATTGCTCTGCCGGCGCAGGGTCTCATCGAGTTCCGTGACGCTCTGGCAAAACTCATTGATGACTACGGCGTGGACGAGGAGCCGGCGGAGCTTCCGGAGGGCACCTCGCTCACGGTCGACAACAAGCGCTTCTTCTTTGACGTGGGCTCCAATAAGTACGGAGTCTTCATGCGTGTCAGCGAGGTGAAGCCCACGTACCGGAACTCCATCACGGTTCCGTGCAAAGTGTGGTCCAAATTCGGCAACACCTTCTGTAAATACGCGGAGGAGATGAGGAAGATCCAGGAGAGGAGTAGAGAGAAACGGGCCTCCGAACTGCTACCTGAGGGCCCGCTCGGCGGAGATGACGGCGAGGATGACTGACGCGGATTTTAAGAGAGCAGAAATGAACCAACAAAGAAAAAAACTGAACTCTGAGTATACGAGACTTTTAAGTGTAAAATAGAAAGAGATTTTCCAAGGGAATCACCCCACACACACACAACCTCCACAGACATGGCAGCACTTCTGCTGTCTCCTCGCCCATTCTACTGGATGTCACCCCACTTACCACCCATTAAACAGTAAGCCGCTGCTATCAAGGATTGAACTGTAAGATATGAACTGTTTCCTACTTGATTTAAATGACAATGAAAAGAGTGTTTGTATCTCTATCAAATGACAGATTTTGCACACATCAAAGCTATTTCGAAAAACAATGTTGAAATGTTTTAAACTGGTCATATGCTAAGTTTTAATCAAACATAAAACCAGAGGTCTATTATATAAATAACAGTCTTCATGTAGAACGAATTTTGACATCCGCACAAAGAGAATATATTATGGACTTTATGAAACCAAAACGTGATATCAGATGTATAGTTTAATATAAAGGTACGCATAATTAATATGAAAGTGCTCTAAAAGTGTATGAATTGCAGAACGTAGCACCGTTAGCATGGGGTTAAGCTCATGTTTTGAAAATAAGCTTGGCAAAAATGGGCTATAGTCTTTAATTTGACTTTAAATATAGGCTTATGAAAGCATTTCTCTCATGATATTATGGATAGTTGGAGACTCATAACTAAATTGCCTATTTTGTGCACCTCAACAAATGGGATTAATCTCTCTGAACTTCTATACTAAATATCAACCCTCTTGCACCATGTCCATATAAACTTTAATGAAAAAAGAAAGTGCTAACTAAGATGTAATAATTATGATTTTGTGAATCAGCTGTAAAAAAAAAAAAAAAAAAATCTTTATTATTAAGATACCCACGTTTTCTGTGGGTTAAGTATTTTATTTGTTACTTTGTTTTTTCCTCTGGGGGAGTTGGGGATGCAAAAGCATAAGGTCCACATGTGGGAGCGCAAGGCGCTAAAACAAAAAGATATGTCAGGACAGCAGGCAGCAGGGCAATGCATCCTCTCTGACATCATTACGACCCGTGCCTTATACACTCCACTCGTTTACGTGTTCTCACGTGGATGGTCTGTGACCTTGACCGCTGTACACTTTTATTTACGAGTGCTGTTATTAGGCCGAAATACACTCACCCGGGCTGTAGGATCACATCCCTGCGTTGCATGAAATATGGGTGGCAAATCCAAAAGTAGGCTGAAAGGCTGCTGGGAGTATGGGGGCCGAGGATGATAGTTAACACAAACAGAGCTCTAATTCGATTAGGCCCTTCAGAAACATAAGGTGCCACTGTACATACGTACAATTAGGAAACAGGAGAGGGGGGGTGGCGGCTGAGGCTCAATGTTATGGCACCCTCTGCCCACTGTATCCCTAGCAACAACCCTGGCCTGATGGCCTCTCGTGGAGTAGAAATATGGCTCCCTGGAACAGGAGGAAGACCCAGGTTGCACTGCCTGTGGCTGCCAGCGCAGGATGTCGACATGGATGCTATCTAAACTATATGCACCATGATTATAACAACAGCAGCAAAATAAATTCTACACCAGGAATGGCTGGATGAGGCTATGTGTCAGAGCTGAGAAGGTTGCAGTTAAAAAGCCGGGCAGTCAGCCTGCCAGGCAGTCAAGCCGGGCTGTCCCATGCTATCAGTCTATGTGCTGACCAGTGGAAGTAGAGGCCTCTCAGTGCAGGGTCGAGGCAGTTTCTTTCTCTTTATGGTGCTACGGGCCATTGATCGCTCAATGGGGCCTCACTGTTTAGAATATGTAACTTTCACATAATTTTTTTCTAATCCTCTTTACTTTTGTCAAATTCCTTTGCTACACATTATGTTGTCCACAAGGTGTCAGGTTTCTCCTTCCCAGGCAGAGAGGAGGCCACTGACTTGTGTAGGACATTTCATACTAGTGTGCAATATTGTGTGAGTGCCAAACCCGGCATTGTATCACGTGTATACACTATTAAAAGACAAAAATGTATAGGCTATGTGTTCAGTAGATATTTGAAAGCATGACAATGAGGTTGTTGGACCTGCATTGTATATCCAATATGTGAAGTCTTTCTTCTCATGCACTTGCTCAAAGTGAAAAAAGGCAGACTTGTAGTGAGGTATTTTCCTGTCCTGTTCTGTAACCAGTTGGCTGCCTTGTTTGTCTATCAGTATGCGTAGACTAGTTTGGGTGTTTTACGTCCCCCTATAAGTAAAACCCTCTCCCTGATCATTCCTCTGATAACAAACAACACAAACAACGCCGACAGCCATCACTTTCCGTCTCTTTCAGTACATTTTCATGCACAGATAAGTTGAGCTATAATTATAGCTTGATTAGGCCATTTAATTGGACTTTGGTCCTCGTCCTAGAATACAAACAGCGGGGGAGAATCGTTTTATGGACAGAAGTATGTCCAACCCTGCTTCAGTAGGTGGCGATATGGCCCTTTCAGCTCGTTACAATTGAAACTTCTTCTGGTTGACTTATTACGTCACATTCCAGACAATCAAAAAACTAGTTAGCAAGCAGCAAACCTAATTGTACATCAAATGGTGTAACATGGACAACTTTACAGCTCTGTAGATTTTTGTACTTTCTCGCTCTAGCTCTCCCAATGTAGATTCCTTCTACACTGTCACAGCCCTGCGCAGGACCTGTAGAGCATGCACGGAACACCTAGGCCAGTTTTGGGCCCATTGAGGTGTACACATGAAAGAGTAAATCGACCCCAAACCACATCATCTAGGTGTGTTATTCCGAGTTTGAGGAATTCAACTTAATCACTCTCAGACTAACACGTAAACATGTATTTAAAAGTCCAGATTTAGTTGGACTAACATAATAAATCGACTTTTTTAACATCATGTAAACGTACTGCTTGGTAGCCCTGCAGACTGATGTTGAATAGTATCTTAGGGCTCTGGTCTAGGGGTGGCTTACACAAACAAACAAACACACACACACACACACTGACTCTCTCTCTCTTGCCTTCTCTCTCACTCTCTCCCTGTTTATAGGCCTCTTGTTGCTATCTGAGTGTTTGGAGGCCTCTGAACTATTTAGAATGGTAACTAGAAGTGCACTGGGTCGCCTGTCCGTAGACGTCTATAAACTGCAATGAGCCTGAGCTCTCTTGCTTTGGACTGCCCATCACAGGACAGGTGAACTACATTTCATTGAATTTGTCTAGTTTAATATGAGCTAGGCAAATGTGATCGACCCAAGGACATCCACAGTAAAAAACGAGTTTGATATATTTTCAATGAGGATCACAGTCCTCTCAAATACTCTCTGTCAGACACATAGCCCTTTCCTTCTTTTGACCCTTTAAATATCTAGGCTTCAACTTGAGTGAATTTTAACAAATAATTCCCCCAAGTGGTTATTTCACCTACTAGCTATATTTAAAGCAGGTTGGCCTACACCTGTTAATACGACTGAGCCTGGTCATAGGCCATGTCAGAGTTGAATGCCATCTAGTTTGCATGATGAGGAGACACAGACTTGTGGCTTGCGGCTTAAGAGACCTCAGGTGGATAAAATGTACCAATGTGGTTCTAGCCTGGGCTTGCCATTAATACGGGATATATGAGGCTAGACTTAAGTAGAACGCACACCTGAGATGAAACAGTGTCAATGGCCCTTTGAATCGCTGCCAATTAATCTGTGTTTGATTAGGCATGCCTGTAACAAAATGGCCAAGGAAAATGTTCAAAGAAAATCCCATCTGTTCTGTGCAGGACTTTTTTGGCTAAACTGTGTCTCTGTGTATTGTTGAAAGGCCTTATGAAGCCTGGAAATGTATAGTAGAAAGCTTACCAGCAGCCTAGCTTGACCTATTGACCCATCTGTCAGTCAGATCCAGTTTTTCATTTTAATCTCTGTTTGGAGAAATTATATTATTTCCTCACACTGCCCTTTGGAATATAAAAACACCATCCTCATCAAACACACGTACAAGCCACCAATGACTATGTGCCCAACAAAGCACATCTGAGGTCGTTCTGAGTTCATCTGGAGTTCAACATGAATCTGGACTCCATGTTGTGATACAGCACTTACTCTCCTAAGTGTCCTAACTTTAGCTTGATTCAATTCAGGCCTCTTGGAAGCTCATGCTACATGAAGACTGGAAATACTATACTTCCTTTCCCTTACAAACAAATAAAAGGAGAGCCTAGACCTGGTCATAGTTAACATTGGTAATGCCTCACTCACACTGTTAAACGCACACAATTTCTAAAAGACTAAAAGACGTGTCTTGTTTCGTTAGAGTCTGTAATCGCCATGTGCTACTGGGTCAGTTGTGTTTGTAGTGCAGAATGATTGTGTTGTGAAGCATGACTTATCTATTAAGGAATTAGCTTTATCGGAGTTACAGAGGAGGGGTCACTTGGGATGATGCAGAAAAAAACATGGGATGGAATGGGATTTCTCAGCTTTTGAGACCTCACGAGTGTCCCAGCTAAACGTGCAGTGACCTTGCAGCCATGTTGTAACAACACCAAATGGTCATCCATTTCCGGGACCCAAATGCAAAATGGTTGGCAGATGTTTGCTGTCTTGCTTTCTGTATGAGGCTTCAATGTTGAAGCTGTTTGCTGTCTTCAGATGTTTCTGGCTAACTTCAGAGTAGTATTTAATGTTTGACTGAAGCACTGAAAATAATAATCTCTTGATTTATTATACAGCTATAGCCATCGTAGCAATCCTTAATCAGGACATTATCCTGTCTTTCTCTGATATTACTGCTGAGTTCATCAAGTCCCGTTTTATTTAAAGCAGGGTTTTTTTTTGCTGCTCAGTAAAATGTGACCAGACCATTTCTTACACATTTGAATAGATGATGAAATAAATTGTAGATGATACTCTAAAATGCAGCAGTAGTTACTTGTTGCAGGTACACAGTCGATTGCTACGATGTACGCATAGTCGATTGCTACCATGGCTCCAGTTGCAGGGGCTTTGTTGGCTTGTTCCTGTGTCTTAAATGAAGAGATTATTCATGTCTTTGACTGCAATTAAACAGTCACAGGACTGATAACAGCAAATATCAGCTATTGAAAAGTGGGTAAACAAGTACTGACTTTAAACAGACTGAACTTCCATAATGTCTATTAGATAACCAAATCTGTTCTGTTTCTGGTTACAGTGTTGTAGTCTTTGATTGGCCGTTCAGAGTTCCTGGTTAATCACAGCCAATTGCAGCATCTGGTCAGAGCCAAGCACTGACTCATCCCAAACTACTGACAGAGAAAGTCATTCAGCACGCCTTCTGTTTGCACACCAACCAAGTTGTAGGGTCCATCATATTTGCAGATTGGACAGGCTACTGTTGTGTTTAGCTATAAAGAAGTTCTTTCAAATGTTTGGAACTGGATCCTGGATTTTAAGGGGAGGGGCCAATGCACAATGAACATATCCCATGTCACCGTTTGGTCTGTATCCCTTTACCATCCCCATATGAGATAATATGTTGTATCTTTCAAAAAATATTTTATCTGTGGTGTGTATGTATATATATATATATATATGCGTGTGTGTATGTGTGTGTGTGTATATACACATATATGTATATATATATACATATGTATATGTATGTATATATATGTGTGTGTGTGTGTGTGTGTGTGTGCGTGCGTGTGAGTGACACACACACACACACACGGTTTGTTTGTTATATATGATGCTCCTCCTTTCAGAAAAATATAACATGTAAACAGGAAAAACATAATGCTGTTTTTTTCCTTTGTATTTTATACTTACAGAGCATTGAATAAAAAAATGGATAACTACTTGCACTTTAGATATATTAAGAAAAAATAAATATCTGCATATTATTTTTTATAGGGATCTCACATTCAAAGAGTATAAATTACAGGCTTTGTGACTATTGCTGGACAGAGATGTATTGAGTTTGACTTATTGAAGTACATTTTATCTGTGTTTCAGGAGGTTTACTAAAGTAAATTGCATGATAAAGTAGTGCTACACCGATATTGTTCCTTTTTTTAGTTGTTAAAAATGTCTGAAAACTGTGATAACAACCCTCTTGTATCATGTTTAATCTCTCCCTCATAGAATATTTCTAACTGAAATATGGCCTTTCCTGACGACATGACAATGGTGCTTACTTTGGCTTTGACATCGAGCTCATTCTGTACATCTCAACATCTTTATAACGCACATCCTTACACTTCATTACTTTCTGTTATGTACTCTCACTACCTTATTAAATTTCCGTTGATGGACTAAAGGTGTGCTGTTTTGTACATTGCTGTTTGTTTTAATGTTCGGGGAGCCTTGTTGTCTGAAAATGACTAATCGCGCAATAAAAAGTCATTCCAAACGTCCCCGTCTCTGCACAACTGTCTCAACTCTCCAATCGACCACTTTCAACAGGTAACATTGATTGATGTAAGGAACCTTTATGAATTGGAGGTTAACATTTTGATTGTTCTTAAACAACGCTTACTTTCTGTGATTATTTTAGAATGTATTCCCATTATTCAGCTGTCCTCAGAAAGCCTCTTATTGTGTTTTTGAATATACTATGAAAATATTACAATGGTGGTTTTATATAAATATCAGATCTAAAACATTAAGGATGCCAGATTGTTGCTTAAGTAATATAGAGGACAGGATTTTTTCAGAACAGCACCTACTGATGTCAGCAAGGTGATGATTTTTAAGTCTGCACAAGGCAACAGGTCAGAGCACCGAAAGTGATAAAAACGTAATCCCCTTTTCAACTGCAGGAACGTTTCCCCTGGAACTAGGGACCTTTTGAGGAACTATGCATATGTGCATTTCGGCCGCAAGTACCAGGGTCTGAATTTTATTTCTGGGGTAATAGATCTATTGGTGAATTTCATTTGATCACGGAAGTAGGAAATTCCGAGTTGCCGGTCTGCTATGTCACCAGGAAGTCATAATTCCTACTCGGAAACTCGGAGAACCTTCAGTAGCCCAAGTTAAAATCCAACATGGCTGCTACGAGCATCAACAGTAACTTTTAAGCTGTAACCATTGTGTTTATTATCAACGTAGTCCTCTTTTTGTGTAAACAAAAGTTCTATCTGTTGACATTTTGTTGTGCACAAACTATCATGTAGTGTGTTGTTATCGTCTTGTATTAGATTACATAACAAAGGTACTCTTGGAGGTGTCCATATTGCTTGTCTGACTCGCAACTGGAACCCGGTCAACTCTGAGTGACGTCATTCCCAGCTCCGAGAGCCGAGTTCTGAGGTAAATGGAACGCACCACATCCCCTGCCCGGGGGAACCTTGGGGGGCAGTGCCTGCAGTGCTGAAAGTCTCTGATTGGTCAGGCACAGCAGGGTTTTAGATCACCCAAGGACACATCGGACATGTGGCTACAGGAGACGGCCGACTCTACCAACTGAGCCACACATGAATTATTATTCACTGAGTCTACATTTCATTTTGTTTTTGTTTAACTATTTTTTTAAATGTACACTTTCTCAAGAGTTAACATTATTTTACAAAGTTAGACATAATATTTGTTGATTTGGGAAAAACTTTGAAAAATCTTTACTTCTCATGAGACATTCCTTTATTAAAGCATAACTCCAACAAAAACTTAACTTGACTTACAAGGGTTTTTACACACTTTGGAATTTTTTTCTCAACATATCAAAAGGGGAATTGTGTTTACATCAACATTGCATAGAAAGATTTTTTGTTTTACAGTAATCAGAGGCATGGACCCCACTGACATTCTGCCCTGTGGTATCTCTCATTTGATCTACCTTGATTTTTCAATTTTTGGTCTGAAAGAAGCAAATTCAACAAATTCAGTCCCCCATAATTTTATTTTTGCAAGCTACTGTAAACTGTAATATCACAGCGGCACCAGTTTTCATGAGCAATGTATTGAGGCTTCTGCCTTATTGAATGTGTTGTCCTGCACACATCAGAGGGGAAAATAATTCCTTATTCTTTAGTGACAATCAATCAATCAGTCTTCATTTGTATAGCGCAAATTCATAACTAATGATATCTCAAGACACTTTACAAAAGCAGTTAAAAGGCCTGCAGTGCATCAAGGTGAGTCGCCACTATAACTGCTAAGAAAATAGAGAACAGTTTTTTGAAATGTCTGAATTGAGTACTGGTCCTTTAAGAAGACAAATAAAAGTGAATAGAGACGTTAAGCAGAAAAAAAGGATCAAAACATGATATTTTAGTAGGCTAATTTTTTCAGGCAGGTTTTACAGATTTAAGCCATCAAAGGCATTGTCTCAATCTTTGTTAGGCTAAATGAGTATCTGATTTGATCAATGATCAGACTTTTTACATTCCAGCGTTCAGCGTTCCTTTAAGAGAAGCCTGCATGAGAAGAGAGATTGAGATAGGCCGACAAAACGGAATCTGTCAATAAACCTTGCCTTTAAGGTCACTTTTTCTCTAGACAATACAATACAAATATAATTGCAAACATAAACCTGTAACAAATCTTAAATTCAAATAGCTCTGTGGCTGAAAAGCAAAGCCAACATGGCAGTGCTAAAGCTTGCTGTTCAACAAATAGCTTCTTGTGGGTTTGGTTTCATATGAGGGACTCTTTTCTGTATAACTTGTCTGTTTAAAATATGTTAAATATGACTTGGACTCATGGTCACATCTGTAGCAGCTATGAATCAGAGGTGGGTGCTACTGGATGTCCTGCTTTGGTGTCAACTCGGCTAATTCATTCACTCCCTCTCATTTGTGCCATGCAAATATCAGAGATAAGGATTGCTATCCTAAGTCTGTTCCATTTGAGGGTGAGTAAAAATTCTATTATTATTAGAGCCAGACCAATTAATCAGCCAGACGACAATATCGGCCGATATTAGCATATCAAGTGACGATTGGTATCGGCTTATTTTATCGCAGATATGACTAGATTTATTCACCAGTCAAATAGCATTTCATGTAAACATAATTTGTCTGAGCTGGTTCTCGTACTGAATATTTGTTTTGTCCTTTGCAGGGGGGGTCAGGATTGTTGTTGTCTTTTCTTTGCAGAGAACATGGTGAGCCGTAATGATGAGAAGACTGGATAGGTGAATTCAGGTATATTGGGACATCAGGTATATTGGGACAGCTTAAGAAAGCAGTATGTCTGCCCTGAAAAACACATGTCAAAGCAATTGGTGCCGAGATCGTAGAAGCATATGATGAAAGTCACATGACAAAATTTATGTGACATCACATGGGAGGGTGTGGCCAGCATCAAACAGGAAGTTGACCCCAAAAAGTAAGAGATAAGAGAAATGACATGTGCATTAGCTTGATTTTAATATAAGGTTATACATTTTGACTGCATAATCTACTTCAGATAAAAATGATATATAACCATGTATGATGCAATAGTGTACTAAAATAAACATACATTGATTTGAAAGTGAGTTTATATTTTTTAAATGAAGACATTTTCTTAGTGTCCCAAATTACCAAACCAAGTTTGGGACAGAATGTTTCAGGTAATTTGGGACATTTTTTAAAATGCTAATAAAATTATATGTAACACTTATGTGTTTAATGTTTATCGGAAAACAATAAAGTTTAACCCACATATGGCTATGTTTGGTATATAAATAGCGGTATGACTATTAATATATATTCAACCCGAGCAGCAATGTTGGTGCCTGTCAATGTCGGTTTTGCTTGTTTTTTGATCACTTTGTGTAATCCCTGGTTTAACCTCTATTCATAATCAATTTGATGCCAATTGCAGAGTAGAATGGCACGTAGAAAAAAAAGAAGCCAGATTTAGGGAAAGTGTGCAGGGGCAAGGGGAGAAACAGGGAAAAGCGGTAGGGGAGAAAAAGTACAACAAGTGGAAGGAGGAAAGAATGAAGGGAGCAATTGATGAATTCAAAGAAACAGTGAAGGCAGGTAACAAACCTCAGCTGCGTTTTCTGGCCAGGGCATGGAATGTCCCAAAGTCCACCCTCCAAAGAAGTGATACTTTCATTGAATTTCATAAACTCTGAAAACATATTGTGTTTTTTAATGACTTTCACACTTTAAATAATAGCCTGACCTTGTTGACACAATAACAAATTAAGCCACAACTTAATAAAAAGTACATAGATCATTTCAAGTCATCTATGATATATGCAGGATAAAAAAAATTATGTTTAACTTATTAATTAGGGACTAAAGCAAAGGTTACTATTGAAACTGTGTCCCAAATTACCAAACACGTCACCATTTTTTTTTTTTGTCAACTTTTAAAGAAGGTTAAGCCACACTTTTTAAAAATATCATAGCCTACACAATTAAAATCTTCACATAAAGAAAGTAGACACCTTGAAAAATTTAGGAATATATCATTTGTTGGTTTATGTTTTGTGTTTCATGATCACAAGGTAGAATTACAAAAAATGTCCCAATATAGGCTACCTGAATTCACTCTATTTCAAGTTAACCTCCTTGTTTTGTTTACGATCTGATTTCCACGAGCTTCCTTATATTTTAAGTCGGCTATGATGAGCTACTCCTGTCAGGTACCATCAAGAGTAGAATCTCATTCTGTGGAAAACGATATGGTTAACTATCTAATAAAGCCGACAGCTATAGAGGCCTTGAGCAGAGAATATAGCTTCTTACTGACTCCAACCTCTCATCTAAAATGATCACTGCTGGCTCCAGAAAAAATAACCTGCATGGCCTCAAGCTATCAAAAGTCAACAAATGAATAGGTAACCGCCTGGGGCCCGTTTCTGAAAGACGGTTCAACAAACTCTCAGTCTAACCCTGAGATCTGAGTTGATTTACCCTCAGGTGGGAAACTCTGAGTTTTCGGTTCCAGATCAGCTGATTGAGTTTGTTAAATCAACTCTGAGTAGGTTCACTCGGTGTTCAGCGCGTGCACCATGAGGTTAAAAATCCATCATTAATGGAGCCCCGATACTACGATTCACCATGGCAACAGGAGACTAAAAAGAGATCCTCGTACTTTAACCCTCTTGAAATATAACCTACATCTTCATGCGGACATACGGAGAATATGCACGCTTTTTAGAAGGGGAAAAAAGTAAGAAGTGGTGTAGGAGAAAACAGCTAGGCGCGTCAGCGCGTAATTAAGTCTATTAAATGTTATATAGGCCTATCAGAATTATAATATTGCAGGTCCAAACTGGTGGAATGATATTAAACCTAAAATGTATTTTCATTTAGATACAAACCAGCAGAAGAAAAGCGACTTTAAAGCAGCTCAAAATGAAATAGCCTATAAGAACAAACTAGGATCATGGTGTTATTCTATTTGACATATTAAACACAGTGAACTTCATTCAGTGTCTTTGAATGTGCATTATCTTTATCCCCAACATGCTGTATTCACACACATAGGCTAAATGTCTTCTCACCTCCATCCTGTTTAGTTATTAATTATTCCTAATTAATTTAACATCTCCCGACGTAAATGTAGGCTCTTATTCCCTGCGGAGTAATGAACCCCTTCATCTCGAGGCTCCTCGACTAAAAGACATGCCATGTTCGACAACATAGTTCATTTATACGCTATAGTGGGCTAGCCTATAGGCCTACCTAATATTTACGCGCGTGATACGGACTGAATAAAAGAGTGAGGAAATGAAACGGCGTTTCTGGCTCTGAAAGAGGGAGGGGATGGGGAGAAACTCGGGGTTCATTGAAGAAAACCTGCTCCCGACCAGGTTAGGTTCACAGACTCAGTTACTATATATTATAATATTGCAGGTTACTATAGTAACTGACTCGGAGATGAAGTAACCTCTCCCCCTGCTGAAACAGAAAACCCAGAGTTTCCCTCATTTCAGGGTTAACTGACTCAGTGTTTGCACAAAACCTGCTTTCTGAAACGGGCCCCTGGTGGGTCAAGATCCTGTATACAGTCTTCTATATCTCCTCGCAGACCTCTAGCTAATGATCAAGGAGTGTGTACAAACACACCTCAGGGTCAGTGGTGTAGTGGTGCATGAAGAAGTGGGTATAGGCTACTCTTAATTTTTCCCAACAATGTTTTTAAGGGGCCTGTCCAGCAGAGGATAAACGGCCCCTGTTATAAACAGTGACATGTATAAGACAACTTTTGCACATTTAATTCACTTAAAAACAGGGTCTTTACACGTAAACACTACCTCTGCTTAGCGTAAGGGAGTACGGATTGTTATGAAATTAACATAAATCACAAGAGAGGAGCAGGTTTTATTATTTTAACTGGCAAACATGAATACAGACTTGGACAACTACATAGTCCCTTCACCATCCTATGGAAAACAAATTGCAGCATAATACTGAATATTGTGAATCAGAGGAGATTTAGAAGTGGGTACCCTACAGAGACTGAAAAATAAGTGGGTATACTCCGTCTACCCTGCACTACACCAGTGCTCAGGGTTCATACTCAGTCTGGGCTATGTGAAGTGAAACAAACAGGAAATGGAGAGGTGTTGGCTGTGGAGTCGAAACCTTCAACTTTAATAGAACTGTGAAGGCTGTGTACTTACCGATGTTGGAAATGCTGAATATTGCAGCTTTGAACGGACATTTAAAAAACTGCTCATAATACTAACACAAAGCAATGTATGCTTATTTCCAAGGATACTAGTGGCATCCTGTTCCTGCAGTTTATATTCACAAAAAAGATCATTAGGCACAGTTATCTGTATAAAAGTTTACTTTATGAAGCACAGACTTAAACTCAGTAAATACGTCCTTTACATAGTGTGAGCATCCTGTCAGAAAAGTTCCAATATACAAACAAAAAAACAGATCCAACACTGACATCAAAGTGCCAAGGTTGTACTTTTTTAAATAAACATATAAACAATCCTATAATACAGCACAGACCTACCCTAGAACATCGGGAAACACTGGTTATCACAACAGCCAAAGTGACTATAGGGGGCAAGTCTCCGTGTAAGAAAGCATTTATTCATGGAAACAGTACAGCTTAATAAAAAAGGTACTTTCTTTTGAAAAACTCAGCTCCACTTCAGCATTTTTATCTACACAAGCATTCAATTCCAGGGTTCCATATTTCAGTCCCAAAAGGATCCCAGGCCTCATTGGAAACGATAACTATGTTATATGCTGTGACCAGCGCTGGAGATGTTACTGTTCATACTGTCTATATCCACCGGTCCAGTTGTGTGGATATACTTCTGAGCCACACTGAGGCTGAGGAGGTACTACACTTACTGATCTACAGTTGTGTCATAAGCAAATTACAAAGAGAAAGGTGTATGCGTGTGTTTAGTTGGGTCTGTAAATATTAAGGTGCTCACCATCCCTCCCACCACTTCCTAAAAACAGGCTTAATATGACATGTTCTGCCACACTACCATCAGCCACTCTCTAAGATTTTTGGAAATCAGTGCAAGCTTCCTCAAAAACATCTTATTCTCTATACACAAACACTAGTTCATTCCCAATATGAGGCAATGCCAGCTACTTCTAATATGTGATAAATTGGAACAAGATATTTGTTGGATCCGTTTCAGTTAAATATACAAATGTTATCAGCAGGATAATGGCTGCCTGAGGGCTGAAGATGCTTTTGATCCAGGCCTGATTGTGAAGGCTGTTTAACAGAAGGCCATTGTATTGTTCCTCACCAAACATGCTCAATAAAGTCTTGAGAAAATGTCCTGACTGCTGTATTTACTACCCAATGCCAACAGCTTCAACATCTTCTAACTGGAACCACATTACCTTGCATGCCAATGAACACACCTGTGCATTTGCGCACACGCGAGCACACACGCACGTACGCATGCATGCACCCACACACGCACGCACACACTTCTCAATCAGCTCAATGCACATGTTAGTGGTAAAAATCAAAACATGGCACAATGAATTTATTTAGCCACATATTATTCTTTTCAGTTCAGGTTTAAGTTGTAAAAAAAGAAAAGAAAAAGGTAATTGAATACATGTGAATATTTGGAGCACAGACAGCTTAAAACAAACACAAGGAACAGACTTGATTGCTTTGTAAAGGAGGTGACTTACACACCCCAACCTCTCAACAAGTAGGCACTCAACCTCCAGTCTCTAGAGAAACAGCACACAGAACAATTACAACCAATGTTGTTCCACCTGGCAGCTCTTTCACCGTTACATATAAATGAAACTGAATGCATGTCAAGAAGGAAATGCTGAAAAAGAGTAAGCATGCTTTGTGTAAACCTCTACTGCTGGGAATAAAGGATTGAAGGAATAAATAAATAAATATGCTATACATGGCAGGGACTTGGTCCTTCTTAAAGGCTCTTATCAGAGTTTCTGAAACTCTGATAAGACATATGCTGTATCATAACACGTCACGCTCCACCCGTACTGTAGGTCCTTGTGTTTTGTTTGGTGCGTAAACAAGAGAGAAATAAAAGGCCAAAATGCTACAGTAGTACCATGTCTTTCCGAGACACTGCCTGACTCATGGACCGCATGTCGAGGACAGGACAGAGAGCACAGCGGCAAAGCAGCCGTCTCTCTGTGTACTATATCCGGCCTTGAATTAATACTTTTTTATGACTCAAAGTTCTGCTCATAACAAAGAACACATTTGAATGAAAGACAACTGCATTGCTCTGAGTTTCATTTCAAAATAATACTGATGATATTTTCATAAATAGGGATCACAGTTAAGATTAATGTAATGTGCAACAATAAAGTTCAAAGAAATGAGTCTTGGCAGGGTCACTTGCTGAGTATCAAACATTCAGTCTAAATCTTTATCTATTGCTTATAGATAGCAACTCGTTCCTCACCATGTAAAAAAAAGAATCTGGGAAGGATTATGTACAGAAATCTCTCTTATTGCTGCCCGTTCTCTTACTGAAACAGAAGATACAGAGAAAACAAAAAGGAGAAAATACTACGAGGAAAGCCAGATAGAAGTGGGAGGATCAACTGGATGTTGTTTAGTGGGTTGTGGTCTCTGGTCTTCCTTCCTTGCCTCAGCTCCTGTGTCCTAGGGCAGCTGCCCGCCCATTGAGCCCACCATGAACCTGACTTATGGATGGAGATGACTGTGTCTTGCGGAGGTGGCATTCCCGGCCAGCCAGGCCACCCTCAATGATCAGGCCACCCATCACGCTGGCCTCAATCTTCTCAAGGTCATCCGTCTCTGCACAGAGTTTGGCCTGGAGGAGGTTGATGTACGTTTCATACCTAGTTTTCTGCTCAGAGAGGAGACAAGGAGAAGGAGGAGAAGTGAGAACATAGAAAGAGACAATGAAACAGGATGTATTACCTGATCTTATATTGCTCAAATGCTGCCTTGACATTTTTTGGCAGAGGTTGTGTGAAATGTAATCCTTAATTGAAGGGTTAATCTAATGACTTATGGTTCAGGACACCTAAAAAGAAGCCTTTTATGTTTCCATTTCAATGAAGTGAATTTTCCAAAAGAAAATAAATAAAAAATACAATTATGAATGATGAAGGCATTGATCTGACATATTGTTTGTGTCTCCATGCAAGTTAACTGAGGACGTATAAAGCCTTTACCTCGTACGTGAGGTAGTGCTCTTTGAGCCGGAACTCCTCCCACTCGCGGCTTTTGGGGTCAGCTGAGGGCGAGTTTTTCCTGTGCTCTTCCAGCTCCAGGCTCATCTGCTTCAGCTTGCTCTCATGACTCAGCAGCTGCTCCTCCTGCACCAATCACAGCAAGGAGAAAAACCGAGAGATACCCCAAACAGCCAATCAGATACCAGCAGACACAAATAGAAAATGTGTTAAGTACCCAACCCTGCTCAGAGATTTTGAAGAAGGATTTTGCATACTGTTGTATTTTCTTGCAAGAAAAAGCATCAATCATTGCCATGAAGTACTGACAGTATTAATATATGTTCCATGATTAAAATATGATATAGTGTAATGGCTGTGCTTGCTCCTGATTTAAGTTATGTGTGTGATGGTGTGGGTGTGTACCTGCTTGAGTCTGGTGGAGGAGGATGGCAGAATAGGCCGACAGAACTTCTTCATGGAGCCAATAGCGGCAGGAAAGGCCGGAGCAGAGAACAGGGCTGCCACCAGATTAATCCTGAAGATCCAAGACATCATCTCCTCCTCATCACTGGAAGGAGAGCCGGATAGAGCAGAATGCCAGAGCGAGTAGGATGAATCATTAATTGGGATTAAACTGTAGCTTTGACTGTTGTTGTCACAGCAGCCCCTAACCCTTTATACGTGTCAGTCTAGATACCACCTGGGACTGCCAAACTCTGCATATACGTAGCATACTGGGGAAGAAAAATGATACTTAAAATGAAAAACCCTAAATTGCATGAATCATATTTAATTTCCTTCTAATTTGTACCCTTTTGCAGCATAAAAAAAGAATAAGTAGTATAGCTGATGACTGGATGGAAACATCATGAATATGACTTTGGTGACTTACGGAGCCTGCAGCAGGAAGACTCTCCAGTCCGAGGTTTTGAGCTTCAGGACATTGGCTCTCTTGCTGTAGTCCATGGCTCGAGTTGCTAATGCGTGGTGGATCCGCACTGCGTTCTTCAGGTCCACCTCTGAAATGTCAGCATCAGGCTTGTACTCATCCTGGGTAACAGAGGTAACAAACAGAAATAATGTTATGTTGAAATCATTCTGTTACATTTAGCAGATAAATGCAGGAGTACACACTTTCAAACAGCAGAGGGAGACAAACACTTAGTAGAGCAGCCATGTCTCATTCCCTCCCTTAATGCTCTCTTTCTAAGTACGTCTTAAGTCTCTTAAATGATGTAACCCTGCTCCTCTGTCCAACTGGAAGTAGTTGTTGAACCGCCATCATGATCGTTTAAGAGGTCTGACTACTGCTCGAAGGATCGAGGAGAGAGGAGAGAGGAGGGATCTGTGAGGAGTGATGAGCGAGGATACACAAGAGCAGACTTCACAGAAGTCTAATGAAAGACACACCCCCTTATTGGATGTCCCTCATTGATTGGACGCTGCAGCAAATCGGACTTCAATGAAACTTGACGACACAAAATATTAACAACAAAGTACTGAGTATAACTTTAATAAAATCAGTATAAATGCGTGAATGATTCTCAAGTGTTATTTTTTATTTATTCTTTGATTCATAGCAAACATAAATCTGTGAAGTTTAGGACTTCAAATCAAAATGATCATGAACAACTCCTTCATTTTTATAACAGACATAGAGTCCACCTGTCATCAAGAAACACTTCTGACATGTATCTTCAAATTAAGCTTCATAGAATGCTGATCATTAATGACCGTCACGTTTGGTAAGTGTTCGTTGGTTTTATCTCCTGAAAGCTAAAACCGTATTAATCATGTCCAGTGTTCCACAAACATCATCTTAGTATCTGTGTTCACGATCATAAAGTAGTAAAATAATAATCAAATCATTGATTAGAAATGGTCCAAATAATAAACAGACTGCACATTGTTGTTCATGTGCTGCTGTTTGTTATCAGGTAACATACAGACAGGCGCTGACAGCTGATCCAGCTGTGATCAGCTGACGCCGTCATCACATACAGACGTTGCTTCATGTGACGCCTCAAGCCAAAGACGTCTTGTGTTTCTTAACACATAATTCCTCTCTCGTTTTCTACTGTGCTTCATTTCCTCATGACTCCATGCATCTCTAGTGGGTGGGACTAAGATGCAAAGAAAATATGCAAGTGTGGGATGAATGGATCTATCTTAAGATACATGGATGTACCCTCTATCTCACTCCCTCTCCAATAACACTCACACACACTAATACACAAACAGCAGAGGCGCTAACAGCATCCACACAAAGACAGCAGTGGTGGATGTGTTTCTATGGTAACAGAGCAGAGGACGAGATGTGGTACCTTCTGGAGATACAGGATCATCCCCTTTAAAACTGCATAGAACTTCTTCCAACCACGGCGACCCCTCGGGGCTGTTAGAGGGAAGAGTGACACAAAAACATTGCATGATAAATTATTTGGAACTGCGGTAACTTCAGTGAAACATTTGTGTGTGCGGTTGTGCAAATCTGTGTGTAAAACACTCACTGCGTTTGCCGTCCATGTCAGCATGGCTCTTGCGGGTCAGTACACCATGTTTGTAGGTGACAGCATTTAATAGAATGGGAATGGCAATGAAAGGGTTATTGCCGTCTGTTACCCTGGCAACACGCTTACTTCCACCCTCACACTGCTCCTCTACCAGCTCTGACAGACTCTTCCTCAGCTCCTCCTCCTCACTGCACACACACAAAAATCCATTCAGATTAAGCTGAGCAGCACAGTTTCAAGGGTACCTACATCTGAAAACCTTTTCCTTCTGATGAACACAAAAAGGCGTACTCACACGGCCCACTCCAGCTTTTCGTTCTTTATTGAGTTATACAAGACCTGTGTGGGAAGGTAAAGACGGGAGAAATTGGAAGGATTCCTATTGTCTTGTATTTTTAACTGTATTACTTTATTATCATCACTTTAGGATTGGGTGCTTGAATAAAGAGTGAAGACATATTTACAAATCATATACAAACAAGCGGACAGAATGGTTGGTGTCTAAACTCTCTCAGGGGGAGATCTGTACCTTTAATAAGTCTTTAGGAAAGTCAGCGCCATTGTTGAGGCCATCTAGATTACTGATGAACTGCTGACAGGACATCTTCTTCCCGATATTCTGAGAGGAGGAGAGACAGACACAAACAAACTGTGAGTTCAAGTTAAAGAGGAGATTGTCCATCTTAAGCAGAGCTCAGTAACCACCAGAAGTAAAACATGACATTCATCTGATACAACTTAAATGCAGTTCTTCAAGAGTCCACTTGGTGGCAGTATGATGCTGCGGTTACAAAATAGAAACACAAATGATTAGGTTTGTGGCCTTTGATTCACACTTTCCTCTGGGAAAGTTTGGTTTACTTCAAAGCAACAATCCAACTAGACAAACCATTGAGCACCTTTATTATTCTATCAATCAATCAATCAATCAATCAATCAATCAATCAATCAATCAATCAATCAATCAATCAATCAATCAGTCCATCTGTTTTGTATAGCACGTATTCATTACAAATGTCATCTCAAAACACACACAAAGAGCAGGTCTAGACTGTTCTCCTCCGTATAGTAACGATAGAGAATCAAAACTAATCCACCATGAGCTCACAACATTTAGCAGACGGCAACATTAGCAAGGAAAAACGACTAATGATTTTAAAAATGTGAATCTTTATCTGCTGTTCACTTTAAATATATAATTGATTGATTGATTTCTTTTTATTGTCAGACAAAGTCTGAAATATGTCTTGAATCTCAGAAGTTCCTTTTGCAAAATTAAGATAAGGAACATACATGTAACGTCATGTTTTTTACAACATGAACACAGGAGCTCAAGGCCGTGTGACGTGCTTTGATCTGGGATCACGCTTGAACCTTAATTTGAAGAATTAACCGGCGTAAAAAGACTCTGATCATATTAAAACCCTGCGTCTCAGCTCTGAACGTAACCCTTCTATTTTTGCTAAAAGTAATATTTTAATTTGAACAGATATCAATAAAAGGTCGTTTCTAACCTCTTCTCTTCTGAACTCTTTTTTTCAGTGAGAAACAAAGATTAAAAAAAGAATATATCGCGGTCTGTTCATCTTTTACTTTAGCACTATATAACATTGATTTAATACAATGACCTTAATTATATCGCTAGCTGACAAGAATGGGAATACAGTTTAACAAAGTGAGTGTTAGGTCCATAATCACACTTACCACCTGCAGGAGCAGGGAGAGACCAGGGGGCCATATTTTGTTAGCAAGGGCAAGATGGAAAGGAGGAATGGGAATTCCAAAAGAGAGAAAAACAGGGATTGGGTTAGAGGAGGTTCATTCCCTAAAAGTACATTTGGCAAGGTGGGAAGGAGGGTCAAGGAAAAGCACAGGAGCTATGGTAGCATACGAATAGGTTACGATATGTCGCCCTCACGCCTGTGCTCCAGTTCACAAGTGAATAGATGTGACTATTTGAGCAGCAGAGAGAAGAGACAGAATAAGGTCAGGAAGTAGGCCGCAGAGAGGAGAGAAAGAGAGCGGAGGAAGACAGAGACGGGGAAATATAAGACAATGACAGAGAGGAAGATATGACGGCCTGATTGTCTTTATATTTAGTTAAGCAGGACGATTAGAGACGTTTGAACCCTGCAGAACAAGAGAGGAAGGGTATTTCAGTACGTACATGTCCATGTAGATCAGTGTTGAGCAGCATGAGGGCACAGGTTAATGTGTGGGCACCGTCTGTGAGGGGGAAACACACAAAGCCAAGGTCAGCTAAATGTACACAACTCTACTAGATAGAGTCATCGAGACAGTGGCACACATGTCGTCTTGGTGCAGACACACTGCCACACACTTCAACAATGCAGCGTGTACGTGAGGCAGTCGTGGATGTTGCTCTTTTATGAATGATTCTTTATTGATGTAATTATCGTCATCATCACTACCATCGTCGGCCTCACATCTCTGACCTTCAGAGGTGGGTGAGTGAGGGTTGCAGTGGCAGAAGCGTCTGGAGAAATGTACGAGGACCCTCTCTCTCTCCTGGGTCTCTCCCATCAGTGGAAAGGCCCTTAAGAAGTTTCTGTCAGGAAGACAAATGTTGACCATTAATGCATCACACAGCCACAACTACACGACAATATGTCAGGCAGTGTAGAGAATCTGACGAAGAATAGAGTTACATACACTTTGTTGGAAATGTTGTGATCCGTTACAGTAAAGAATAAGTTTTAAGAATCATCTAACAGATTGTTTAAAACGATTAGATCTTGTATCTGATTTATATTGTACAGATATATAGACAGTAATGTAGAGCTGAAACAGATAGTCATCATTTAATTCATCTACGGACAGAAAATTAAAAATAATCTACTCCATTAAAAATGTGGATGATCAATTACAATGTTTTAAAGGGGACATATTATGAAAAATCCACTTTCACAGTGTTTATGAACATTAATTTGGGTAACCTGAGTGTCTACAGACCCACAACATTTGAAATAAATCCATCAGTCCTTTG
Source organism: Tautogolabrus adspersus (assembly GCA_020745685.1). NCBI lineage: Eukaryota > Metazoa > Chordata > Actinopteri > Labriformes > Labridae > Tautogolabrus > Tautogolabrus adspersus. The sequence goes on from CM036540.1 coordinate 9,411,809, forward strand.
TTTGTGGTCTGCATAAGTCTTACAACACAGAGAAAAATGCTCCGTTTCAAAAAAAAAATCCTCCCCTCCCCTGTTTTCTCCACACATGGACTCCACCTCCAGCCTAGAGCAAAACTTTTGCACAGGTCCGCCATTTTTATTCTCGCTAGCAAAGGAGTGATGTCTCCCGGGAAAACTCGGGGGGGGGGGGGGCTCATTGCATTTAAAGAGACACACACATCAAAACGGAGCGTTCTGAGAGAGCTGGTTTATACAGGGTCACAAACCTCCTCTGGTGCTTGATTCATGTTATATTTTGATCAAAGCACAGATGTTTCATTGAGACCAGGGGACTGTCTGAAAAGGGGGATAATATGTCCTCTTTAAGCAAACGTGACAAATTAAACATTGTTTGTGTGTGGATTTGGACATGGTTATGTTAGACAAATCAAGACAAACAAGAGGAAATAGCAGGACTTTGAGTAGTTAGCATGTCACTTTCTAACAACAGTTGGGCTTTCTGGCTCAGTCATGCACACATAAAAAGGCCTGTAGGCTGAACACACGGGGGCTAAAGGCAGCACTTTGACACAGGAACATGTCAGCTACAAGGCAGTGATTTACCTCGCAGCAATCAGCCACACTGCCTACCTGTACCCAACACGATTAGAACAAAGCTAATGCCTTGTGAAGAAGTAAAGTGAAGGACACATGCACTCGTGTGTATTGATGACTACATCACACACCCATCACTTCTAAGTGCTGACTGTACTTTACCTCAGGGCTCGATCCAGCGACAGGCCGGAGAAATCAAAAAAGCCGAGGTATTCGGAGGCCACCAACTGGCTGAAGTCGTTACTGCAAAGAGAGAGAGAGAGAGCATCAGCAAAGTGAGCTGGTGCTTTGTTTCATATGTTGTTAATAAATCCACAAGATGATCGACATGAGTAATACACTACATCTGTATATTTACATGTGTGCAAATAATAAACATGTGGAAGTAGTAAAACATGTTTTCATCTTTTGTTCTGTTGATTGTTAGCACATAGGTAATCCTGCTTTTGTTACTGTGTGTGATTAGAGATGCACCGACTGACTCCTCAGGAGGACTCCCTTACAGGGTAACACTAACCTCTCAAGCCGTATTGCTGACAGAATTAGAGCCAGACCGATTAATGAGTCAGACGATAATATCGTCCGATATAAGCACACCCAACGACTATCGGTATCAGATCATTTCATCACAGATCTGTGGCCATATAACTGGATTTATTCACCTGTCAAATAGCATTTCATTGGAGTTTCATTGTATTATTACACAAGCAGTTCTGTTTGACCAGCAGAGGTCGCTATATGGATTACAACAAGTATTATCGCTCTGCAGAGTGTCAAGCAGTGATGCACATACACGCGCAGTTACTTTCCAGTTGAGTGACCATCTTGTCTTGGTTGTATATCTTTTCCACAAGTGTTTGAAAACTGTGTTTGAGGGATCAACAGAATAAAACCTTTCCCTAAAACCCCTGCTTTTAGATCTTGTTTTATGCTCAGGTTCTTAGTCTCGATATATCGCAGACGTGCAGTTACGTGACACAGAAACACAAAGTTCTTTCGGGCAAGAGGAGGAATCCTCCAGTAGGTCAATGCTCTTTTGCCTCTGCAGATGGCCACCTCATGTCATGACATGTTAGCTTGTGTGTTCGGGCTGTCACCCAGAGTTATTTCACTGTGGGTACGGTATAAAAAATGTGGCATGTGTCTGTTAATCTGAGATCAGCACGGGATTGGACATATTTGAGAGGACCACCCACCGATCATGGCCAGACAGGCTGAAAATCAGCCAGTTCCAGTCACCCGCCAGTTAATCAGTGTCTCTCTAGTTATGATGTTTGTTTTTTACTCACTTCTTTCCCAGGTGTCTGGCCACATCACAGCGTTTGAAGCCCTCCAGGTGATAGAGGCGCTTGGCCAGCCTTTTAGCAGCCTCACTGTCGGCTCGGCAGCCATTTGTCAGAGTGTCTGTGCTACCCCGCTCCAAACGCTCCAGACTGCCCAAATCACACTCCTCTGAGTCAGACAGCACGTCTGCAAGGTTGGCATCACTGGAGGAGACACACACACACACACACACACACACACACACACACACACAATCAGGTGTTTAGGTTATAAATAAAGCACATGTCCACACGCCCTCTCAATATAAACTACAGAGGAAACCGAAGATCTAAGGATAAACTCCATTTCGTTAAACTATGTGCACAAACAAACAAACGAATATCAAAGGAGGTTTTAATGACACGTTATCACACTGACCCAGATTCCCTCTCCCCCCATGTTCTACTTTCATTCAGTAAATCTAAAGGCTGGTTGTGATGGAGCTTTCACCTGCTCCAGTCTCTTCATAAAGCTCCTCTTATCTGTGAACTTCTTACATAATATGAAATTAAGTGCTGCAGTATAAAAGCTCGTATCTCAATGTTCTCTTCTCTGCCGTAATATGAGGACAATACAGTAAAAAATAATCCCCCCCCACCCCCCCTTTTTTTTCTAGAAGTTAACAAAGGTTTTTTGTTCTTTTTTTGGGGATGCATGTCGGGGAGAAAGAATTCTCTGTTCCTTATAGCTTCATTCAAATTGCCCTGAAGCAAAAAAAAAAAAAACGAATCTTAAACTGAACAGCAATTTGTCAATTTCATGGTGATAAGTAGGCTGTCTATCTAGATAATATGTGCAGCTGTGTGGCAATGAAGCAGGCCAGTAATGTCCTCACTCAGGCCTTCAGGAGCAGTTCAAGTAAGAAGACCCAGTAAGAAGCAATCAGCGTTCATTGCCAATAAATGACTTCCGAGTCTGCATGAATAACAGATGTTACTGAACACTGTGTGTATCCTGTCGGAAGTGAATCAAAAGCTCGCCACTGTAAATGTAACATTGTCTCAAACCTAGATGAATTCAAACTGTGTTTAAAAATACTGAATCATCTGCGTCCTCCTTTCAGACTCTTTCAGCTTTTATTGACTTCCACCAGCTGGAAGAAATATGTCAAAGCACTAAACAGAACTCAACTAAACAGAAAGTTACTTGAAGAATGAAAGCACAGCAGCCATCACTGCAGCGTCTTAATGCAGGACACTGTTTGATGAACTGTCCAATCAAGCCAAGAGCTCCTCACACTCTATCGCACTGTTCACTGGTCATCAAGAGAACCGAGAGCATCAGTGCACAGCAGTAATTACTGCGCTGCACATTCATTTATGACTTCCTGCCTAAGTTGATTAGGATATTGAGCTTCTACTAACTTAGACTGTATATCTCACTATATACATCAGTCCTTCATTCAAAATGATGTTGCTGCTTTTGTATCACTTTTTTGTGAAGCAAGCAGATTCTTTCAGCTCTTTTTGACATCGTATTTACATGTCTAAGATTTAAACCAAAAAACATTAAAAACGTTGAAAACTAATTAAAGTAACAACTGCCGCAGTAGCTCAGTCTGTAGGGACGTGGGTTGGGAACCGGAGCATCGCCGGTTCAAGTCCTGGTATGGACCAAATCTGGAAAGTGGTCTGGTAGCTGGAGAGGTGACAGAGCACTGTCGAGTTACCCTTGAGCAAGGCACAGAGCCCCCCCCCCCCAACTCAAGGGCAGTCATTGTGGGCAGCCCCCCCTCACTCTGACATCTCTCCATTAGTGCGTGTCCATAGGATCCTGTTTGTTCGTGTGTGTGTATTTCAGCTTATGTGTTTGTAGCATGTCTCAATAACAGAGTGTAAAACTTAAATTTCCCCTCACGGGATCAATAAAGTTTGAACCCTTTTTAACAAATGAGCAAAAACAGCTCATCTATTTCAGCAAATGTTCTTAAGACACTGCACTTATTCACCTCTATCAGTCTAAATGGTGATGTCTAATTTCCTGTGTTTTGTGTGCTTCGGCACTGTGTCAGCATTCTGGCCAGTTGATTCAGATGTTTTTTACATAATCAGATCAGCCCAATTGCATTATCCTAACAGATTGAATACATTAAGCACGGTTGTTGAGACGGATATGCTGGTTACCATGGGAGCCAAGTGTTGTGTGCTAAAAGGAGGAGGAGGAAAGGGATGGTACTCGACCTCAAGACTGCCTGTCATTAGTTAGTATTGTGCGGCTAAAAGCAGGTATCAGAAAAAAAGACACTGATGAGAAAGACTGACGACTACGCAAAAACAAAGTCAAAGACTTTCCTTAGCAAGGCGTCAGTCCCATGCCTTCCTCTGCTGAATAGCTGACTATACACACTACGACCTTACAGTACAACTCAATAACAGGCCTTGACTTCTCTGCTCCAGGCGAGGTCACACTCTCTTTAAAGCTGATTCACATCATTATACTTTTTATCTGGCCTCCAACCTTGGACCGATTTTCCTTTGGAGACCCTGCGAGTATTTATTAACCCCAAATCACAGTTCGGAGGCTCATCTGGGATGCATTAGAACCTCCAACATCACATGCAAGCTTTTGCAAAATCATTCCCCCTATTGTGTTGGAGCATCACTGGCAAAAATGACAGTCAGTCAGATGGCAGTTTCATTTTCAGGGTGCCTGTGTTTATCCTAGAGTCCAGGGTGGGGCGTTTGTTTATCCGGAAGAGTAGGTCGAGGTAGTTTGTCTGAATCTGATTAAAATGCAGACACAGGGCTAAATTGTGTGATTCTGCCCTACCACTGCTGTCTGGCTATAATAGGCCCATCACAGTCACACACACACACACACACACACACACACACACTCACACACACACACACACACACACACACACACACACACACACACACACACCAGTAAGAGACAATATGAAATGACATATCGACATACATATTGTTGAGCCACAATACTTGGTGTAACTGCTGCACAAGTGATACACAGTTAACCTGTGTGTCTATCTAAAACCACACAGTCACTCACTGTTACCTTGCTCACTGTGTGTGTGTGTGTGTGTGTGTGTGTGTGTGTGTGTGTGTGTGTGTGTGTGTGTGTGTGTGTGTGTGTGTGTGAGCTTGTCAGAGATGGAGAGCATGATAGTGCTTGCCAGTGACTCAAATGCTAATCTTTTCTGGCTGTGCAACACCCATAACCACACCTACAAGATGTCCTGTGTGCTGCTAGGTGTGTTAGGGTGTCTGTCTGTGTCTGGGGTGTGTATGGGGGGGGGGGATTTTTATTCTCTTATTTCACAATTTCTGTTTAGTTTTACACTTTGGCTGACTAAGACCAACATGCTATAGACAAACACAAACGGAAGAGCTCTTCATGAGTGTGTGTCTAACAGGTCAGCTGCTAGGACTTGTAGATAAAATCTTTGCAAAGAAAACTGTTGCAATCTTGGACTTCTGGATGGATATAATAAGCAACAAGGACACCTCAGACACAGATACAAAGATACATGTATCCACGTTGCTTTTCCATAGGATGTATTACCAATCCTGTATCTCCACAAGAGTTAGGCTTAAAACATACACACCTAACAAAGTACTTTAAAATCCCTGATTTTTAAAATGATTTTCATATTTGAAGTCATCGTCTTGAGCTCTGGACTTGTGAGGGCCACTAAACTAAACAATATGTATTTTTATCTCTTAATAATCAAAATAATTAGAAGCAGCCCAAATAGCAGCCCTTAGGCTACCTTAATTAAGTCCTTATGTAATTCTCCACGCACTGATCAACAGAGGAAAAATGCGTTAACAGGCCTAACTTTCTTAACAATCTTTAAGTCACGTTTAACACAATACAGCGTGTCATGGATAAAGCCCTCAAGTAGGCTGTAGAAGTAGAAAAAGACTTTTCTTCAGGGTAAAGAGTTCAACTACCTTAGTCAGGCTCACAATTTCATTTGCCATGCAGCATAATGTTTTTGTCCCCAACCTAAAGCTATCTTAAATTCGGGTTTTGTAGAACCATTGAACTCACAGCAGTTGCAGCAAAAGGTCGAAGTGAACATCATATTCCTCTTTCCACATTGTCCCTCGGATCTTGGAAATCAGCGGATATAGGCGCGCGACGGTCCGACCGCCTCATCATCCAGTGGTCGGTAAAATCTGCATCGCCCAGTTGTTGATTTTGAACTCAAACGACGCAATTCAAAAGTCGGAAGTCAGACCATACAAAAATACAAACTACTGTACGATGCTAAACTCGACTGTAGCATTATTTCACGGTGGTGTCATCAGGCAAGGAATGGGATTTGGCTTTTTCCTTGAACTTTCCTGACTGTCCAAACGCTCCTCGGAGGAGGAGAAGTCGGGGGGGCGGAGCAAACGCGTGACGACCTATGCTGTTCCTAGTGGTGGTTTTACAATGGCCATGTGTGTACACAACTTCATTTTAAGAAAGACTCTGAGGCAGCAGATTCTGTATTAGTGGGGAGGTGTACCGAGGTTCACTATACTGCTTTCTAGCATGAAGTTATTTTAAGTTTTTATATCCATGTTTTTCTCAAATATAGGTTTTTGTTTCAATTTGACTCAACAACGACACTGCGAGATGGAGTAAGGTCACTTTATCCTAATAATTAGGAGTAAACAAAATGTTGAGCTCTATTTTTAAAATGAGGAAGTAAACCTAAGGATCTAAGCTTTACTGTGAAGATTAGCCTAAAGAGTAAATGTAACATAAGCCTACATGTCTCTGTTTTTTTAATGTAGCTCTGCATACATGTTAATAATGAAGCCTATACACTAATATAAGGATACGTAGAAATAAAGATAAACTTATCACGCACAATGTGATGAATAGTTTCACCGCTACACAAAAAAACACAGATTTTTAAGGAAACAGTGACACATCGGTGCATGTGAACTTCACAATCTAATTCCTTCCTTCTTTCCTCCCTCTAATCTAGTAGAAAGAAGAATAAAAAAAAGCAAGGAGGGCCAGCTGCAGGGTGTAGAATAATAAAGGACTGACAAAGAAAAAGGAAAAGCAGATTGGGTCTGAGAGAAAAATAAAATAAAAGCTGAAAATGTTTTATGATTACAATTTTTCTTTGAAAAGTAACTTGGATACCATTAAAGGCAGCATTTGTGACATTTAACACATAAATAAAGCAGAAATCAAGTTTATCCTCTGTAAATGTCTCTCTGAGTCATGACTGTCTACAATGAGTGAGAAGCGTGAGACCGCCAGCTGTACTGTTGTCAGAGCTGTGTTCACATGGACGGGACGACCCTGCGTATCAAGCTGTTTTAATCAATGACTAGAGAAAAGAAGAATAACAGTCTACTCAATGCTTATTTGGATGTCACGTAAGTGTCTTTAGATCACGGTCATTCAGTGTCAATGTATGTGCAATATGAAGCTATGAGTTAACCAAAGTGTGCTAACATTAGCCTGCTAACACAACAATGCAGGACACAGGCGATTGCAGCTCGAGCCAAGGACAATTTTGTCTGCCGCTTGCACTTCATGGTGTTTAATTATGGTGCATTCTAATTGATAACTCCTTCGTGCGAACGCGAGTGGAGAGGGGTTGGAGGTGTATCGCTGGAGGAGAGCGGAGGCTTCAAAAAAGCGGAAGTGTCGCCAAACAGCAGTTTGTTTTGGTTTAATGCTGGTGATCAAGGGCGACATCTACTGGATCAAAAAGTCACACATTCGTCCTTTAATGATGGTATCTAGTCTAACGTTATAAGCCAGTACTCTCTGGTGTATGTAAAAGCTCCTCTACAAAAAGGCCCCAGATGGACAAAATTAACGGTAAGACACTGAAGGCTCTGGACCTTTGGGACAGTCTTGCCTGAAATGCCTCTCCAACGTTGTGTTGAGGTTAGGCACAGTGCTAGCACAATGGTTGACTGGAATACTGGTTAAAATTTTGTTCATCTTGTGCCTCCTGCTGTAGGCGCTGCAGACGCTGACACTCCAAATTAGCATTGCTGTCCTCTAGGACCTAGCGCGGTAGTTCCTCGAGCTCTAGGCGGTGGATACTCTCCTGAAGGATGGCTTACTGGACTGCCAACAGAGCATGTTGGGGGTCCACCAATGAATGAACAAAGCCTACTGGAAACAGACCTGGTTAATGGCAGCTGTGGGGACCTAACACTCTCAGTGGTCACTCCATCACTAGGTAGGTGTCCGGATGTAGATCATCCAAAGTCATCAGTGACGGTGCTATATTTTAGCACCAGGCGATGTGCAGTGTCTGCTGCGGCGTTGTTGTTAATAAAATAATAAAACAAGTAAAATTCTCAATCAAAATAATCATGCGAGCCAGATACTATTTGCGAGGTGAGAGCTCAATTAGATGTGTTTCTTTGTTTCACAGGAAGCTTTTTGGCGCAGATTTTACAAATTGCATTATCTAAATTAGTTGGTTCTCCTTTTCAGCCGAAAATCTCCCAAAGAGAACAAGTTACATGTGGCTTACCAGTGCAGCCTTAATGGTGAGACAGCATTTCTAGCATGGCGACCTCCACCTCCAGCAGTAACACGTGAGTGACGTCACTCAGGCTTCGTCCTTAAATATTTACAGTCTTTGGTCTTGTTCTGCTCAAGGTTACTGCCTGTGAAAAATATGTTTTTCCTTGCCACTGGTACTTTGCTAAATGTTGCCAGTTACTTAACACATGGTGGATTAATAGTGGGTCTCTGTAAATAAAATAACAAAGAGTACGACCTAGACCTGCTCTTTTTGTAGAGTGTCTTGACAACACAATTGTTGTGAATTTCATCATTAATCCAACTGCCTTTCTTTGTGCTTTCTTTACCTTTCTTGTGGGACAAATAAAGTAAATCTTGAATCTTGAAAGTGCCAAAAAGAACCTCATTAAACCAGCCACTGCTACAGCAAGATGGATGTATCAAAGAACATACTGTGGAGCTATAAATAGACACGGATGAATCTGTTGCTGCTTAAATTATTTGGTTTGTGTGTGTCTGTGGTGAGAGAGAGAGAGAGAGAGAGAGAGAGAGAGAGAGAGAGAGAGAGAGAGAGAGAGAGAGTTTGAATTACTGCCACTGTTACAAAAGTGCGTACGTATTTATGTCTATGTGTAACTGTGTGTATGGGAAGCCTTATAGGCAATATAGGAATACTTTGCGTGCACTTACATACACACACACATCACATTGTGAGTCATTTGCTTTGACTGAGCGTTGCATTGATTTGATTTCTCACCTTAAATATTCTCATGAGTTTATTTAGTGTTAAAATATCATTAAAAAATCATAAAAACTTCTCTGTTCGTCGGCTGTTGCTATTGCAACTCAGCTCACACATACATACATATTTAATTCACACACATACGTATGTCACACATATATACTGAGCTCACATATAAATACGTTCATAACTCACAGATACATAATTAACTCACACATGTATAGATACTCATGAATGCACGAGTATGCACAGTATGTATATGCAAGCATTTATATATATATGCAGTATATATATATATATATATATATATATATATATATACAGATCTCGACGATCTATGCATGAGAGTATGTATATATGCACTAGTGTTTCAGAATCAGAAATACTTTATGAATCCCAGGGGGAAATTCAGTTGTTACCGTTGTTCTTAAACACAATACAGCAGTAGGAGTAGTTCAACTCAGAGCCAGTAAAGAATAATCTGGAGATGTTTCAGAAGCGATAAAGAACCACGTGTCTGTGTGTAATTGAGAACAGAAAGGAGAAATGACGCAGTGTGTGCAAGAGAATTATGAGCGCCTCCATATCTGTGTCACTCAGCAAGCATTAGGATAAATGAGCATCGTGCACGTCTTTGTTATGCACACATGCTGGTGGCCAGTGTGTTTTAACGTGTGTACCTTTCTGCACTGTGTGCACTTCAAGTGTATACGAAAAAGATTAGCACACGCAGCAGGGCTTCTTCTCTTATATCGAAACAACCGCGCCTGGCTTTAATGTTCTCTGCTTGGGCTTAGATCTGGTAGGCATGTGAGTTATAAGGGAAGGAACACAGACTCTGCATGTTTCCCGCGCAGCTACCATACATTCAAATTTGCTGTAGATACACATGTGTGCATAAGAGAAAAACATTCATATGTGAAGAGAATACACTTCCCGCGCCCTTACTTTCAATATGAACTTGTGCTCTGATGGGACTCAGAGTATAATTATGCTGTGAGTCCGTCTTCTTTCTCCTTGTTGGTATGCTTCACTATAGGTCGTATTGTCACATAAGCAGCATTTAACTAGTTGACAAGTTTGTGGTAGATCTAGATGGCTATAGTAGATAGCTGCTAAACAGACAAACAGAGAGTGTTCCCTTGGGGGTTTTGCAGCCATTATAGATTATTGTGAAGCTTTAGCCTAAATGAGGGGTCCTGCAGGGCACAGAGGGACACAACTGTTAAAGTAACACATAGACTACTAACCAAATGAAAAGAGTAAAAAGAGCTAGGAAAGTGGCAGCCCCTATTGGACACTCTGTGGAGCTGCAGCTTGGTTTGTTAAAGTAAAGAAAAACTGAGATATTAACAGAAACTGTAAGTATACTGTGTAAAGCACTTGAACCCTTATACAACACTATTTCAAGCACTAAAAACAGCAAGGTCTTTGTCAAGACTTTACTCACGTGATGTTTACATATATCTAACAGAGCATCCTTCCCCATACACTGCAGCCAGGATAAAAGTCTAGACATGTACAGACAGAACGTATTTCTGATGGGGCTGGGCCTATAATGCTGCCATTTAAGAAGTCAATCCATCAATCCATCCAAGGTGGAACAGCAGACTTCTCTCTTTGTTAACCTACAGAGTCTGTATCAGATGCTACTGGCTATGAGCTATGAGTAGGCAGCCTACATTAAGGCAATATTAAACATGTGTGCAACTGAGTAATGATTCAGCAGCACATTGGACACATGCCTTAATTACGAGTTTAGGATTGCACACATTGAGATGTTTTAAATTTATTTAAGTAACTGAAGAATTCAGAGCAGCATAATGTTTCCCTAGAACATGGAGTTGTAGTTGATTATTCTTTTAATTACTTAGTGAAGGCCATTGTGCAATGTGTGCACAATTATGGACAAGCAAGTTTCAGACTATTACAGTAAACACAAAAAAAGAAATCACATGTACTACAGATCCCATAAAAAGGGATCAGGATCTCATAAGATCTTCTCTCGATTTCTTGGGTAAGGAACTCATAAGATCTGAATCTCGTAGAGTGATTAGGGGTCAAATTGTAATTTTCGTAATATTTGATAAATGGAATGCACTTGTGTTTTCCTGACAGGACAAAATAATCCAATTTACATTTAGTCTATGTAGAAACACTCTTGCCTTGTGGCCGTGTTCAAAGCTGCATATCTTGGCCCATTAGCGTGACCAATATGTGTAAGATAGTATGCTGATGTAAGCATTAAACTCAAAGCCCCTCTATGCTTGTGCACTCTGAGAGTCAATCCAAGAAAAAGTGTTTAAAGGGTATTTTAACTATTAGCATTTGATGACCTTGCTTTTCAAGCTACAATTTAATTCAAATAGGCTGAAAAGCATTTCCATAAAAATAATGCACACTCCTTCAGGAGATTACAAGCAGAAAAATATGTGCTTCAACTTGAATTTGTTTTGGAAATGGATTTCGCCACAATTGACAAGAATTTGTGATGCTTACAGTTTCTCCCTTTAAATATCTTAAAATCACCAGAGGAATACACAGCAAACACAGCTGTGAGTGTCTTTGAAAGTATCCCTTTACAGCCGATAGCAGATGTACTTCACAAACACACAAACACACACACACACACACACACACACACACACACACACACACACACACACACACACACACACACACACACACACACACACACACACACACACACACACACACACACACACACATTTAATCCAAGACCCTGCTGGCTAGAGGAGAGCTGAAGACGATGATGTCATGACATAAACAATAGCTCATTCAGCTTGGCGCTGGCAGTCAGGAAGCAAGGCCGGACTTTAAGGACAACATCTGAAGACGAGGGGAGGAGGAAGAGAAGGGTAAGAGAGTCTTAAATCGCTGTGGAAGCACCAAGAAAGTCTATAAACAAATCCCACAGATGAGCTAATCATGTTGTAGTTCCTTGCATCTATTTGGCATTCTAGCAGGTCAGTTACGAGCTGTATAGTCGGGCAGAGCAGGATAACATGCTACGAGGATATTATAGAGGTAGTTCATCTCGGACTTTTGCTGTAGTTTATGTTACATGGCTTTTCCCATATGGTTCCTGTTACCAAATCCCCCCTGAGGGGTTCAGTGTTTTCTTCCTTTATCTTTGTTATTGCTACGAGGTAGTAAAAGAAAGTCTTGTGAGTTGTTGCTGTATTCCTCCAATTCCTTGGGCTCCATGCATATCATGGACAGGAAGCATGACATGTAGATCAAAGTGTTAAATCAAAGCATTGTCATATATAACAGCTTCCTATCTTAGGTTAAGTAAAAACAGATTGTGTGTTTGTCGCTTGAGTGAAAAAAGCAAACACAAAGAGATATCCAAGGCACTCTGTTGTGTTACAAAAATGAAAAGGCTTTCATTAGTTCATGGCTATAGGTACGGTTTAAAATTGTGTGGCAGGCCAAAGCTTTTCAGCTCATTAAAGAGCTAATGGTGATAAGAAGGAAGAATATTGTTAGAATTGTATTGTAGTTATCCTTCAAGCCCCTGTAGGATTTTCAAAATTCAGACTTTGGCAGCTTCTATTGGTCTTATGAAAAAAAGACAGCAATACAGTAACATCTTAACATGTACAACATGGTCTTCTTACCTGACAGAGTTGATCATGGCTCCACAACCTTCAATGGCTCCCTGGGAGTCTGTATGATATCCATTGTGAATGGCCCAGCGCCCGGGCTGGCTCAACACAAACTCGGACCTGCTCCCTGGTATGGTGGTTCTCAGCGGGCTTCCTCCTACTCCAGCTCCACGAGCAATACCCTCTCCAGCTGTGAGTTCACTACCTGGGGACTCTGGTCCAACCTCACACCCTTCTTGCTCCTGTACAGTTGCCAGCTCCAGCTCAAGTGGTTCAGGTCCCTGAAACAGCGCCCTCTGCTGGATAAGAGGTGTTAGTGGTGCCTCAAAACTGACACAGCTGTCTGTCTCATCCGTGAGTGACAGAACATCCAAGGAGTCCAGGCTGCTGTAGCAGGTCCCGCCCCTCAGCAGAGCAGACTCTACAATGCGTTCAAAAGTGGAACTAAACCCGTCTTTGTTGTCCACCCTACATTTTTCCCTCTCCTCCTCCAACTCCTCCTGTTCCTCTTCGTCCTCCTGAACATCAACTTGCTCAACAATCTGTTCAAACACAGAGCTGAAGCTGTCCTGATTTTCTGTCACTTCTCCCTCGTTTTTTACGTCTTCCTCTTCTTCCACTTCTGTGTCCGCCTGTTCCACCGTTGTCTCAAAGTTTGAGCTGAAAGTGTCCAAGTGTGTCCCCCTCTCGTCTCCTCCTTCGTCCTCCTCACCTGCTTCGTCATCCTTCTCATTTCCACCTATGCCATTTGCTAGTCTGTTAACATGGAGAGAGAAAAATGTGAAATTATCTCCACCACAGAGCTCAAAAATATGACAGGTTCTTAAAAAAAGATGGTTGTATTGCAAAGCACATGACTCATATTCATTGCTGATACAATTCTTCATTCTGGGAAAGTACGCAGAATTGTAAAATAGATCAGCTAGAAATGCCACATGCTGCAAGCTCATTAGCCAAACCTTCATTATGTTGAACCTTTTGTTCATAAGAATATGAATGTATTAAGGTGTTCAGCTTAACGCTACTGATGTACATAAATAACACAGGCACATTAACTTGAGACAGCAATAAACACATCTTAAACCTTATATGTCACATATTTCATTCCCTTTGCTCTTTAAAAGTTAGACCATTTTCTCTCGATTAATGTTTCTTTAAGCTCGTTAATTTAAGCCTTTTACTATTCATTAGTGGAATGCTAATAGGACTAATAATATACACAGAAAAAAACAATTTCAACATTTAAAAAAATCCAGTGGGGAAAAATGCCTCCCTGTTTTAATAATACCAGAAAACATGAACACAGTCTGCCAAACCACGAAGGACAACCTTACACACTAAGTCTGAAGGGAGTTGTGTGTATTTGTGTGAGTAAATCAGTCTGCTTATCGAGAGCAAAGTTATGAAAAACTAATGATTAAGCTCATAATAATATCTTGACTATATGGATACTTAATGAAGAGGATGGAGGTTGACTTTTTGCTTGATCTGACTGGACACTGGTAGTTTTAACTTTCAGCACACTTCCTAAAGTTAAAGGTACCGAAATTTGAGCAACAAATGATCAAATGCGTCAGTAAAAATGAGTTGATGAACAAACCGTCCAGCCTGTGTGGGGTGATTTGCCTCCTCTGTAGATAGTTGCATTTCTTCATTTTTCTTCCCCTCCTCTTCTTCTTTCATCCTCTCCTCTTCATGTCCAACCTCCTCTCCAGGTGAGCTAACCTCCATAACCTCCACACATCCTTTCCCTCCCATCCCTTCCTTCTCTCCCTCCAACCCTCCATCTGTCTGTGGATCCTCGTCACCATTGCTATCTAATATCGCTCCTTCCAACTCACCTTCCCCTTCCTCATCCTTCACTTTCCCTTCTCCCTCCCCGTTCGTCTCCCGCTGTGCCTCCTCCTCTCCCTCTCTGGTCTCTACTTGTTGTTTTCCTTCCTCTACCTCGTTCACTGCCCCGAACCCCTCCTTCTCCTGCTCTGCCTTGTTCTGTGTTTCTGCTAGTGTGTCAGTGGAGGTGGCTGAATCGGCGTTCACTGGGTTCTCTGGTGGAGTGGTAGACGGCAGAGCCTGCCCCTCCTGGGTCATGATTCTCCTCACTGGGGGTGAGGTTGCTTCAGATCAGCAACCAGGGGAAAACTCTGCCGAGAAAAAGAAACAGAGACAGAAAAAAAAGACAAATCAGCATGAAATGACGACAATGTAAAAATGAGGAGGTGTAGAAAATAAGCATTACTATCATTTTATTATTTCTAGTCTTAATGATGAGTCAAAGAGGTCACCTTCAACAAAACTGTGAATATGTTGCAGTGTGTTACAAGTTGTGTATGTGTAAGTGAGAGAAAGGTCTGGTACAGTTTGTTCTCTGCATCCCTTACAGCTCCGAAAAGAAGACAGGAAAATGTACATTAAGTAAAAGCAGTGGACTACAGACAGAGGAGCAGGCACACACAGACATTTATTTTATAATGCTTTAAAGATCCCTGTCTAAAAATGATCCTGCTAGCTCATCTGCTTTAAACGTGGACATTTCACAGCTGAATAACAATATGTTTCCATCCCTGATGTGACTGCGCTATGTGTAAATGAGTGGTATCCTGAGATTTGAACATGTATCCTAATGGCATACTGTCACTCTGACTTACACTTGTTTGAACAGCTGATGTCTGAACAGCAGATCGTCCTATCCTTAAAGCTCGAAGGGAAAATGCTGATGATCAGCTCTGGATGACATCTTTGCAGAGACAGTGATGTTTGAATTGATGCTGGCTGAGATTGTGTTACATTCTTGTATTAAATGAAGATGTATTTGTAAATACAAAAGATTAAGATCAAATCTGATGACCTGTGTGAAAAACAAAACACGCCTAGTTTTGAACCACAGCCCAGTTATGTGTTTCCTTTTCCACAACTTATATTTAAATAACTACCTGTACAGAATAATGTTACAAAGTCAGGTCTCAATGTGCCGTTTATTAATCAAATAAAAACAGAAGAATTGAATAATCTAACAGATTACTTCATAGATTGCAAATGTATATGTTTATTATTACAGTAGATTTTAATTCGATGTTAGTGGAGCTGAAGCTGCTGCTAAAAATGAATTCACCTCATTTTCTTTCCAGAGTCCTGCTCTGGTGGAGCAGAGGGAAGCCAAGAAGAAGGCTGTCACCTAATATGAGTCCTCAGCAACAATAGTTCTGTGCTCTGCTGAATCATCTGCAGCAAGAGGCTTACATCACAGCTGCAGTGGCATATTTACTGGGATTCAAGACTTTATGATGACACTGGCATGCAAGAGATTTGCATAAGAACCTCATATGAAAACAATGTGCTTTTCCCATGGGATACATCAAGCATCTCTGCGTATGTAAAAGTAAACTTGTAAAAATGAACAGGATCATGATAGAGAGGACAGACTTGTGGCAGGCTCGGATGTGGGCCAATTTTTTATCTATAATGTTGCAAGTGCTTTATCTTAGCCCTTAAAGGAATAATATGTAACTGTGACTCCCAGCGTTATATAATGGGTACTGCAGTCCAAATTCAAAACATTGGAGAGCTGTCCCCCCCCTCCTACAATTCTACAATTCACTTAGAAGACACTTTTATCCAAAGCGACGTACATCAGAGAGTAAGTATAACACAAGCAAGAATCTAGAAAGAAGGAAACAATGTCAGTGTGTGCAAAGTGCAAACCAACAGCTTTAAGTCCAATTGGACACACAGGTGCTGACAGGCAATGCACAGAGGCAAAGCACAACATTGACGGCAGTTCTTGAGAGCTCTAACCAGTACTATTGATAGTGCATGTAGGAAACCCTGCCAGTAGGGAGTTGCAGTAGTTAATGCGTGATATCACAAGAGCCTGTAAAAGGAGCTGTGTCGCATGTTCTGACAGGTAAGGTCTGATCTTCCTGATGTTGTACAATGGACATGACTGGGCAATCGAGGCCACTTGAACCTTAAATGTTCGCTGGTCATCAATCATGACACCCAAGTTCCGGGCAGACTTTGCAGGTATGAGTTTGGTTGTGCCAAGCTGGACATTGATCTGTGGTTGAATAGAGGGACTGGCTGGGATGACAAGGAGCTCAGTCTTGCTCAGCAGTGGTATGAGAAGCCATGAGAGCAGATTATTGAACCGTATGAGTTATATGGAGAAGAGAAGGGGACCAGGAATTGACCCTTGGGGTACCCCTGTGGATAAACTGTGCGCTTTGGACACTTCTCCCTTCCAAGACCAAGATCGACAGAGTTGATGTGTACGCAGGTTGCCATGTTGCGCATACACAAGCTTCCGTGTTTAATCAACTCCGCATCGGTCTGCGTTCTAACCTCTCTTCAATTTCAGAAGCATCTCCAATATTTATCCTAGTTTTACCACGTTTCTGCTCGTGAAGCTTATTAGAAAAAAGCCAAGGCTTTTTAAGTCAGTTCACTTGCCTGCTTCCATCGCTTCAACACCTGGTGGTTTGACGTTTGCCTTGCTAACCGAGGGGTGAGGGGCAAAACTGCATTGTGAGGGGTGCCTTAAAAACACCTACCTTCTCTGGTCCAAACAAATACAGACCATTCAGGATCTAAACTTAGATGGAGCTGCTGCATTGTTGACTGTTATGATTTGGTCTTGTTTTAGTTTTGTATTTCAGAGTTTTGATTTCTTATCTTGTTTTATTTCTCTTTTTCCCTAGTGTTGCTTGTTTCCCTGTGTGTTGATTTCCTAGTGTTGTTTGTTTAGTCTTTAGTGTTTCCTGTTTTATTTTGTAATTTCTTCTCCTTGTGTCTCTCTATGTTTTTGTGGTTACTCCTGTCTCTGTGTTTCCCCTCAATCCTGATTTGCCCTGATCGTCCTCACCTGTGTCTTGTTAGTTTCACCTGTGTCTTTTGTCTCACCTGTGTCTTCCCCTCTGTGTCGGTTCATTGTTTTTTGTCAGTTGTTGGATGTCGTATGTCTCTCAGCCTCCCTGTCTCCCGGTGATTCCTCATGGCTACCTTTTTTTTTGATTTTCTCGTGTAGGAAGTTTTGTTTGGCCTTGCCTTTTTTAGTTTTAATAAATCTTTTTGTTATCTGCAATTGGGTCCTCCACCTCCTCATTCCCACCGTGACAGTTGACAGAGAAGCCAGCACTTCAACATAAGCATGTTTCCTTAATGTCTGATGATACATACAGTAAGATCATTTTATATTTGAACTATGTCTCTTACATATTGGACCTTAAAGCATGAGGACACCACAGGCCAACTAAATGTTTCATCAGAACCAGAAAAAGATTATGTGAATTATGCACAACCAAGAATTTCAGGAAAATGAATCTCCCTTATTTCAAGCCTGTCTCTGAATTACTCCTTAACTTTACCTTTTTATAATGACATTATGTTTTCAAGCATATGCAGCTGTATAAGTCATGGGAGGTCGTCATTTGTATCCCTGTGGCAAAAGCAATTATTGGAGCACTAAAATCCAGCCAAACACTTCCAACCTGCTGGTTATGTTTTAGGTTTAAAAAGTGAAATTGTTTTTTTCCTCTGCGAAATACAAGCAGTAGTTATCAATCAATCAATCTTTATTTGTAAAGCGTCAAATCATAACAAATGTTATCTCAAGACACTTAACAAAAAGAGCAGGTAAAAGACTTTACTCTTTGTTTTGTTATCTACAAAGACCCAGCATTAATCCATCATGAGCACTAAGCAACATTTAGCAAAGTTACAGTGGCAAGAAAAAACGTTCTTTCAGGGCAGAAACCCCGAGCAGAACCAGACTCTCGTTGAACAGCCTTCTGCTGAAACTGTGTCAGGCTTGATCTCCTTCGGTCTTTTGATGCAGTGCTCTTCAAGAATCTGCTCCTGCTTTTCTGCGTCAAAACCCTTTAGATAGTTATCCAGGGTTAGGGGCTTGGACAGTGGGATAGAGGATGATGAAGGAAGAAAGACACAGAGACAAACAGAGCAACAATAATGAATACGTAGCTACAATGTCAGTAATAATGGTAAATTTAAGTGTAGTTTTAGCAATAACACGTACTGTATATGGTAATGGACTGATCAGTCTAATTTGACGTTAGCTAACTGTATCGATGATAAAACTTGGAGGACTGATTATGTTAAATATAGAGGTTGAAGTTCTGAGATTCACTGAGCTAACTTCAAAAAACTTTAACATCAGGACCAAGCACAGTGTGTTTCAGCTAGTGTCTTAATCTATCCATCCTTATTCTTCCGCTTTTCTGAGGTCGGGTTGAAGTTGTAGCAGATGAAGTAAGTCCACCCCGACTTCCCTCTTCCCAGCAACGTTTTCCAGCTCATCCTGGGGGATTCCGAGGCATTCTCAGCCCAGACGGGATATATAATCCCTCCAGCCAACTCTGGGTCCACATTTCTGCTCCTGAAACCTCCAAAGGGAGGCGTACAGGAGGCATCCAAATCAGAGGCCCAAACCACCTTAACTGGCTCCTCTTGACGCAGACGAGTAGCGGCTCTACTCCGAGCTCCCCCCAGATATCAGAGCTCCTCACGCTATCTCTAAGGCTGAGCCTAGCCTAGCTCCGGAAGAAACTTATGTCGGCAGTTTGTATCCGAGGTCTTATTCTTTCTCAATTCACGCTCATGACGATAGGTGAGGGTTGGAAAAAAGATCAACTGGTAAATCAAGAACTTTGCTTTCAGGCTTAGCTCCTTACTCACCACAACGGTTCGGTACAACGCCTGCATTACTGTCGATGCTGAGCCATCCGTCACTACCCTCACTTGTGAACAAGGTCCTGAGATACTTTGGGCAAGGACTCACTCCTAGACCCGGAGGGAGCAGTAAACTGATTTCCAAATAGAGAAGCATGGCCTCGGACTTGGAGGTGCTGACCCTCATCCCAACTGCTTCGCACTCAGCTGCAAACTGCCCTGATGCCCGCTGGAGTTCCCAGCATGAGGAAGCAAACAAAATCACATCATCTGCAAAAAGCAGAGATGAGATTTTGAGCCCCCCAAACTTGAAACACCTTTTCCTTGTGCTTTGAGATCCTCCATGAAAATCACAAACACAATCAGTGACAAGGGGCAACCCTGGTAAAGGCCAACACGCACCGGGAACGTGTCTGACTTTGTATCGTGGATGCAGACACAGTTCCCACTTTGGTCATACATGGCTCGTAGCAACGGCTCAGGACCCCCGAGGGATACGGTCATAGGCCTTCTCCAAATCCACAAAACGTATGTAGACTGGATGAGTAAATAATCCTGAAATGATCCTACATTTAGAGATGAAATATCTGAAACACATTTCACTCTAAGTCTATTTTAGCCAATATATCCACACAAATGAAAACAAGCACAATTTAAATCTATTCATGCATTTAAACATGTTTGCAAATGCACACAA
This sequence comes from Tautogolabrus adspersus, assembly GCA_020745685.1. NCBI lineage: Eukaryota > Metazoa > Chordata > Actinopteri > Labriformes > Labridae > Tautogolabrus > Tautogolabrus adspersus. Next base: position 9,431,946 of record CM036540.1, read on the forward strand.
TGACACGTAGTCAGTCTCGAACACGAACACAAACAGACACGCACACACATACAAAAAACAAAAAAAGTGACACATCTGCATAAGTGGAAACAGTGAACGGTTATGAAACCAGACATGGATAATGTGAATTCTCTTTTTCTCTCGCTGTGTCTCTAGTGTCCTGTTTCCTCCCACTCTTTCCTCTTCATCTGTTCCACATCATGTTTTCTGCTATCTCATAGTCTAGCTCTGCTCTCTCTTTTCTCTGTCTCAGCCACTTATTTTGCAGTAATTAAGGAAAATGGGTCTTAGCCAGCAGAAAAAAACACTGTGGAAATGAGCAACACTGTGAGTCTGCTGCTGATGCAGAGATCAGATCTGCCCTGACACACGACCATGGACGGATGGAGAATACAGCCAATGAAAGAGACTACAGTGAGTGTGTGTGTGTGTGTGTGTGTGTGTGTGTGTGTGTGTGTGTGTGTGTGTGTGTGTGTGTGTGTGAGTGTGTGTGTGTGTGTGTGTGTGTGTGTGTGTTAGTGTGTGTGCGTGTGTGTCAGTATGTTGTCTCCTTTTAAAACTGTCAGGAGAGAATTGTTGCATTCCACTTTTGTCAGCAGAACACTGGAGCTCTTAAGCCTTATCAATTTCCTTTACCTGTGATCTGACCATCTGTCAATCACATGAACAACACACCAGCACAAACCTAAAAACATCCATTCCATCCAAGCATATAAAGCACTAATCCATTGAGGATGACATCGAATAAAAGTCCAAGATACCATTATATAGCTTCTTTTGTCTCTTGTGTCTTTTATTTCTCTCTCGATCTCTCCCTGTCTTTCTGTCTTACTCAAAAACTGTAAAACACTCACTGATTCACAACAAAGCAAACACCACAATGAACACACATAGACACACATCAGAGTGTAATTTATTGATCACTGTGCACAGAGCAGAGGTCCACCGGGAGCCTCCGGCAATAAGCACGACTGATCTCACATAGGTAGAAAGACACCAAGGAAACACTAGTGAGATAATAAGACTTGGAGGCTTTAAAAATAGGAAAATGACTCCCAAGAAAGAGCTAGCCCAATTTCAAAACCAAACATCCAAAGCTTCTTCACTGCATCCAATTTCAAAATGTCTGTAATGTGCTTCCATAAAGTTGGAGGACCAATAGAGGTTTTGGTAAATATCAAAGCTGCACAGGGTAAATTAAAATCCTTATTGTCCCTGGTGAGAGCTACTAATTACCCGAAATAAAACCAATACTGTATCTATTACTTATTCAGACTATCATTACAAGCAGTCGAGTTGATAGACCCTCCCGATGAATGCCCATGCATTGACACTCCATGTCTCTAGCTCACAGACCCAGACTCACTTTTAAATCCTGTACTGGCAAACCATAGCTGAGGTTATTACTTGGCTTGACTGAGTTATACCAGAGTCAGAAGACATGATGTGACAGTTTTCAAAGGCGATGAACTAAGCTTCTTTAGTCATATGACTTTCATAAGTATATTCAGGGAAGTTACTCTTCCTTCACATAAAATACATACACTGCATAAACATCACATATATAGTGTGAACATTTGAATCACTTTGTGGCGTTACGCCTGCAAAGTTAACACCTTCCCTAGTTTTTTTGCACTTTCCCATTGGCTTCTTTTTTCAACACCAGAGGTTGGTGCTTGGTAAAACATGATGGTGTGCAGGAGATTCTCCAGGATTCACCCTCACCGAGTTAAATGACACAAGGATGCCCTCAGAAGGCTTAAATATTCAGACATTTCACCAGATAGGCATATGTTAACTATATTGGATGTTGTATGTGGGAAAAAGTTTGAGAATTGAATTGAAGAGGCGGCTGTGGCTCAGTAGAGTCGCTCGTCTCTCAACCTGAAGGTCAGGGATTCAATCCCCAGCTCCTCCAGCTCCTGCAGGACCGGTATCTGCTCCTAGTGCTATAGGAGATATGTCCAATGTGTCCTTGGGTAAGACACTTAACCCCAAGTTGCTCCTGCAACAATGTGATGACTGACAATATTGCATAGTATTGCAATATGAAACAATCACATTAAAGATATCTATTTATTTGTCTGTCTGTCTGTCTGTCTGTCTTTTTTTAACCACTGATCTGCCTGCAGACAGTTGTGTTATGCGTCGCTGTCAGCCTCTTTAGTTGAAGTGGTGGATCACAGCAGCCAATTAAGACGTCTTATACTTATTATTAAGAGTTAATTAGCCGTCAAAATGGGTTCATGAAACTTAAAGCTGATAGTAAATAGATAATAATGATATTGAAATACTTAAGACAAGAATGGAACACCTCTTCTCCTCCCTCCTCCTTGTCTATCAAGTGACATGCATAGAAAAAAACAAAGCACTGCAGTCTTATTAATGACCTACTGACCCTTTGCAGACTGGGCTCTGCACCATCGCTGCAGCCCCTACACACACACACACACACACACACACACACACACACACACACACACACACACACACACACACCAACACACACACCAACACAGAACACAGATAAAGTCCACTTTCATATATGCTGTTGTGTTACCAACACAGATTGAGACAGAGGAGGAACTACTGTATCCTGGTTGTAAGCCTGGTACAGGAAAACAGGAAAATGAGGAGTTGGAAGTGGTCCAGGCTAGCCTGCCTATACAAGTCACACCAGCATGACAACAGGGCCTCCAACCATAAAAAGCCTACTGGAGCATAACAATCATCCAGCTCCCCCAAATCACCCAAATATGTCACTTCTATGCCGACAAGCATTCTGTCACTGAATGCTTCATCTTAATACATGCTCCAAGTAATGTGGTGCTTTATCTTGTTTAGGAAAAGTAGCTGGGCAGTACTATTTTGTCATGTAAATACACTCCTTACTTCCCAAGCACAGGCACACACAACATCGCATTTCGGGCATTTGAATGTATGGTTAAATTAACGCAAATGTTGAGTATGCAATCCAATATAGTATCTTAAAAATGTTTTTTGGGGGGGATTATTGCATCCTTCTAGTACTATTGTTACTTAACCGCTGAGTCAACAAAATAATTGGAGAGATAATGTATTAGAAAAAGAAGAAGGGATTGATTCAGTTTGGTTCAGAGTTGCTGCTGGTGTGTCTGTATCTCTGACACCTTACATTGAGGATGAATACATTGACAAACCAGTTGTGTTAAAGGAATAAATAACAATTGAGACTATATAGATAGAAATATAGTTTGGCCTAATTAAGATAATAGTTACTTTGCTCTTCGAATGACACAATAAGCTCTTTTTACACTTACTTACTGTTTCTAAGATGCAACCCCCACAGCGTGCCTGTGTTGGTTTCATCCGGCCTGTTGTAAGTAGCCTATGTAACTCCTTATTGGGCTTTGCATTTAAACGTACATGCTCTCCAAAATGTGGGTTTGCAACGTGACTGGTTCTCTCTCCACTGTTTCTCCTAATAGGCCTACACCTAAAAAAAACATAAACAAACACCAGCCCTATTGTCTCTCTCTCTCTCTCTCTCTCTCTCTCTCTCTCTCTCTCTCTCTCTCTCTCATCCAGAGACAGCCATGTTCTGATTCATTTTACATCAATTGATGCACCTATGCTTTCATACTCTTGTGCATATTCTGCTGTGAAGTCTTGTGATCAAAATCAAAGACCATCATGATGTGTGCCTCTGTTGTATATGAACTGCAATACATCCTGCTTGTGTGTGTGTGTGTGTGTGTGTGTGTGTGTGTGTGTGTGTGTGTGTGTGTGTGTGTGTGTGTGTGTGTGTGTGTGTGTGTGTGTGTGTGCAACAGAGACAGCCATGTTCTCACAGCCTCCTCGAGCCAGTAACCATGACAACAGGATGGCTGAGAGACACAGCTCAAGCTCAATTGAGGCCGGTGTCTTTCTTTTCCTCCAAAATAGACCTTGGTAACATTTCAAGATCGACTTGTCCTCTTACAAGCAAAAAAAAGGAAACGCGTTTCTCATTCACTCCTCGTCCGCGGGAGGGAGAGAGAGAAAAAGAAACACATACCTCCGTAAAATCCCACGGCCCGCACGGTGCTTTTCTTTCAGCCTTTATTAGCTCAACAAACGCCGCTGTCTTAATGCCTGCCGGTGCGGATGTGTACATTTGAGCACACAGCGAGAAAGAGGCTACAGGACGCAAAAACTCAACGCAGCCTGCTTGATAAATAGCCTTTTTCTGCTAGCTTCGTTAATACATTGAAATAATGATAGCCTATCCAAGCATGGATTCTATAATTACCGGCTAAATATTTGTTAGCACTAACACAGCCCTTCTAGCTGAAATATAAAATCAGTTTGAACCATCACCAATAGAAAGATGTATCGACTCACCAGTAAAATGTGTGCAGTTGGAGGCTGAAAATAGGGAGTTGTATCGGCGGCGTGCTCTCCCACTGTCTCACATCTACACCGGGGAATAACACTAACAGACGGGCTCTTTTTTCCCCTCTCCCTCTGAGCGTCCTTCCCAGCTGCCCCCCTCTCGCCGGTGTGCGCGTGCGACCGTTTTTCACGGCCGTAGCCGCCGACCAGCCGAAGATGTTGTGCTCTCGCGCCTCCGCGCAGGCTGGAAGGGCAGGCGCGAGAGGTCCAGGTAGCAATACGCGGTTACTGTGTGAATTGATGAATGGATGGATGTGCAGAGGCGTCCTCCCCGTCTCATCCTCTCCGTGGAGCCTCGGTGTGTTTGAATGGCAGCTGAGAAATCCTAATTCCGCTCCTCGGACTGCTCGGGTGCACCACCACTCTCCTGTGGTTAACGCTGTTTGAACGGGACCTGTCTCGAGGGCCTGTTGATATCAGACACTGTAGCCTGCACTGGAGATTAGCACTGACAGTTGTGTTGACACAAACCTCTCTGTTATAAGCCTACATGCTGAGGCCACCGATGATATAACTGCCAGTGAAATATTATTCAAATCCGTTAGACCTCGACTTATTTGTTGTTCCTGAGGTCCAGAGCTACCCGGAGGTCTTTTCGAGAGTTTCAGGACGTTCGCAGAAGGATGGCTTTATCAGACATTCTTAATTTCCCATGATAGGCCTATCTACTAACTGGGCATATTGGCTCTGGGATGCTGTTTGTGGGAACAGTTATCAAATCGACCCCCCCAAAAAAAGAAGAAGACACAAATTCATGCAGATGATTTACAGACAGTCAAATAGTGCAGTCCAAGGTCTAAAGTCCTGCAGCTGTCATATCCTGGATGTATCATTGGTCATGCTCTGGTTTGGTTTAGCTAGGAATTTTTTTCAAGCAAGGAAATCATCATCTACAGTATGAAGCAGTTAGAGCCTGTTTTTACTTGTTCAAAGTAATTAAGTGCAACTAAGACTAAAATAGGCTACCTAAAGTTAAGAAAGGCTAGAGCTTACATCATGAAGCAATAATGTACTGCCAAAAAAACTCAGGTTTGCATACGCTCTGTATGCAAACCTGAGTACGTTTCAGATGTTATAAATAATTTTTTGTATAGGCCTATTATATTTATATGTCCCTCTTTTTTTTACATGCAGGTCGCTGGAATAAGATGTGGTGTTCCAACAATATTACTGTCTTGTCATAGAAAGTTATTGATGAAGTGGGGTTCAACATTTCTAGCTTTGAACACACATTTTGAGTTGGTCAAGTTTTTATAAAAATATTAAAAATGCCTTAACAGATACTCCAACCAGTAGGCCTGTATACAATCATTGCTATGTACAGTCTTTTTTCCACTGATCTTTGTGAGTTGGACCTTTTCTCCTTCCTTTGTGGTTGTACTTGAGGTAATCACAGCTTATCCAAAAGAGAAACACAAGTAATCAAACCACTGTAAAGAAGACAAATGGTAGTTTGGGCAGGAGACCAATGAATAGCTTTAAGATTTGGCTTAGATTTCTTTGAAGCTCTTAATTATAATTAGAATATATATTGTTTCAAGTTTCTGCAGAGTGTAACGGATATGTGTTTTATCTTGACTTTTAAGCTGAGGTATGCATTGTTGGATCTGATTTGTGCTCAAGAGAGTTTCAAACAAGGCAGGGTTTGAAAGATTTGTGATTGTGCTATCAAAAAAACAAATTCAGTCTGCTCAATACCTCTATTGATTCAACCTGTTTTTTGTTTGTTTGTATTTTTACGTTACAGGGCTATAAACAAAATGTTCAAGTTCTGGGCCCTATTGACTGATAAGAAGTTATTTTATCTGCCAGCGTCAAATATAAATTAGACAGTGCACCGTCTGTCCTTGACAAAGCATATAGAGGACATTTTTCTTACTCTACCAGCTTATGCCCACAACTCATTTCCCGTCCATTCAACTTGTTCTTTCACTTTTACCAATCTCTGACATGTAAAACCACATGTATTGTCTTTTAAACATACAGTAAGTGCAGTGTTTTTTTAATACTGTCTTACTGGTTTCCCTCAAGGTCATAAACAGAAGCACAGCAAACAATGACACATATGGCTCTCCTTTGTCTGCTGCAAAAGTGTTACAGTTTGTTCAGGGTACTTGAACACATCCTGTGCAATGAACACTATAGCACCAAGTGTTTATGTAATGTCTGCATTGACTTAGAACCTAAACCTCCAAACCAGTGATCTCCAATGATCAATATCACACAAGGAGACAAAGAGGGGGAGGGGGCTTCTGTAAAAGAAGAAGAGAGAAAAAGGGAATTAAGAAAAGAGAAATTGATAAAGCAGGAGCTGGGATGTGGACAGAACAAAAGAACCTGGTGTGTGTTTGAAGACAAGGCGAGGAGAAGGTTACAGAGGCAAGGCGTAAAGTGAGACAGGTGGAGGGGAGGGGGGGGGTTAAGCCATGAGAGGAGAGAGACAGGGAGGGAGGGTGGGCAACAGAAGGTTGAAGATGACAAAGAGTTTAAAGGATGCACAGATGACCGGAGAGAGGGTGCATGGTGAAAATAGTTTAAGGGAAACCCACTGCAGACGCAATGTCAATCCTAATTACTAAATTATTAACCTGCCTGGCTCCCTTCCCCCCCTGTGGCCACATGGACACACACACACACACACACACACACACACAAACACACACACACACACACACACACACACACACACACACACACACACACACACACACACACACACACACATGCACTCACTTCTTCATGTTCTCTCCCTCTGCTGTGTCCCATGAGAGGCGGAGGATGGATGGAGAAATGAAGAGGTGTGTCTGCAGCTAAGTGACATCTGCAGGGCTGTGATGGTAGCGATGGGTTGGGAACACTGAAAATCCCTGGTGTGACAATGAGAGGGAGGCAGGAAGGGGAGGGACGAGGGAGGTCATTTGTGTAGAGAAAAGCTGACAGCCTGCGCTTTGGTTTGTTGGTCTGGGTGGTATCCTGTTATGGTGCACATTAATGTGCCCAGCCATGGTGTCAAAGTATTATTTCGAATGTTGGCCTTCATGCATGCATTTACCTGTGTGTGTGTGTGTGTGTGTGTGTGTGTGTGTGTGTGTGTGTGTGTGTGTGTGTGTGTGTGTGTGTGTGTGTGTGTGTGTGTGTGTGTGTGTGTGTGTGTGTGTGTTCAAATGTGCAATCACAAGGTGTACTGCGATTACATTTGTGTGACTGTGTGTGTGTGTGTGTGTGTGTGTGTGTGTGTGTGTGTGTGTGTGTGTGTGCATAATGAAGCAGGTATTGATAAATCAGTATGGTGGTGTTAGCATGTTCAAGTAATAACATTGTGAGTAAAATAGTTCTTATCTTCTAGTCACTCAAAGCACTTTTACACTAAACGTCACATTCACCTATCCACATCACATTCAAACAGTGATGGCAGAAGATGCTTTGTCAAGCTGCCATCAGTATAAACCCATCCCATTCATACACATTCAAATGCTGCTGGCTATACCATTTGGAGCAATTTGGGGTTCAGTCTGCAAGTCTAGTGCCCAGAGACACTAGATGTGCAGACTGAAAGAGTTGTCAGCTAACCGCTAATCTTACGGTTAAAACACGAGCGACTCTACCACTGAGCCACAGTCGCCTGAAAGCAAGAGGGAGGTGCTGGCCAGACTTATGACTCTAATCAAACAAATCAACAACGACCTTCCAATCCAAAACGAAGACATATGGGTAAACCACTTCTCAAGCGTTCCTGGCCAAATGAGGACATGAGGTACAAACTGTTAGGAAGTGGAATTGGGGGGGGATACTTACAAGATTGCCAAAAAAACGCAGACTGCTTCACCCAAAGCCAGAGCATTAGACAGGGACAAAGCTTAAGTCCAACCCTCCTAACATTTACATCAATGAATTGGCAAGGGCATTAGAACAGTGTTCAGCACCTGTCATCAACCTGTAAGACAATGAAGTCAAGTGTCCACTGTTCACAGATGATCTGGTGCTCCTCTCTCCAACCAAGGAATGGCTACAGCAGCACCTTGATTAGGCGTGTTGATATTAATGGTTTCTACAATGCATTGTGATGCTGACGTGGACAATTCTGCATTGATACAGTGACAGAACATAATCAGTTATTGCATATTTATCTTCATATTTATCTGACGTCTTGTTTTCACTGATGAAATAGTAGCCATGTTCAGTAATATAGAAAATCAAGGATGCAGCCGATCATGTACTGAGGCGTAGAACTGAATTTAGTCAGTGTGGCGTCTATTAGAAGCACACTTTCCTGGAACAAATTGCCATCACATGTTAGGGATCGTGAGAAATACCGTACCTTTAAAATATCTCAAACTTTGGTTAAAAACAAATCAGGCATGTACTCATATACATAATATCTGTCCTCCCCTTCTGGTGCCGTCCCCGAGGGCTTCTGGCCCATCCTGCAATTTTAATCAGCTATTTGTATGTGGGACTCTTATTTCATAAGTGACAACTGTGTCCATTGTGTTTGTAAAACTGCCTGTGAGTTATTTTGTATGATGATCTGTAGACTGTCCTTTGAGGTGTCCTGTAACTGTAAATTAGTTTGATGTTTTTTGTGAGTACCTGCCTGAGGACTACGGATGAAATTGAGATTTCGTGCTAATATTTACATAGATGCTGTTTGCTGCTAAGTCGATTAATGAGCACTGTCCTAATTCAATAAAAAAATGAAAAAAAATGCAATAGTTACCCACTTTGCCTGATTGGTACTTTCGAAAGCAAAGCAAATTCATTTTAATGTAACAGCAGGTCAGATGCAATCTCGCTTAATTAAACACATTTTCCCCCAACATTAAGACTAACACTTGTCTGTTAGCCTGGATAATTTTGATTGGTTTACATTATGGTTTCATTGACAATAACGACTTAGATAGTTAGTGACACTTTAAGAGTATTTTTTTGTATTCAGAATCTCAAGCTTACGATTAAAATAAATAAAGAGACTCATAGATGGCTCAAAGGTTGATCAGAGAAAAACAAAGACTTTAAAGAAATCCCTCACCTCAAAATGAAAACGATCACCTTCATTTTTATACAACAAAAACAGTAAGTAACACTCTCATCGTAAATTTCACCATTTTATTGCAAAGATGGAAATTCTGTTTTGATTGGCATTAAAGGTTCTGCTCCCTGGGTTAGCTGAGCAGCACGCCACAGCTATCCAGGGAGCACAGTGCTAAACCTACCCACAAGGGTGAACCACAGGTTTGAGGCAGAAAGGAGGGGCTGCAGGGTGGTGGAGGCAAAGCTTTGCCAGCAGCAGAGTGTGTGCATCATTGGTGTAGCAGAGATCAGTGAGATGAGGTTGGGTTTAAATGGACCACCTTGAAGCAATGATACAATCAGCTGGCTGTCAGTTGATTACAGCTGGGGTGTATGACTTCCATGTACTGCATGAACTAACGCAAAGCTTCTTTTAAACACCAAGCGGTTTAATTTGAATCATCTTTAAAATCTGCCCGTTTGTCTCCCTAATATTCAGTAAACAACATCAATATATCAAACTCACTAGCTAAACAATGAGTTTCATGTTCGAGTTTTGCTGTCACACTTTTTGATTTGGCAACATGCAATCATGTTATAGCCTCTTTTTCTAACATCTGCAGCCATATTGACCTGCAATACCCCTGTGCTGCAGCAGAGGGTGCTGTGCATGCATCATTACCATTTGAATGTTCCCACGTGAGCTATTCTCCACGTGGTTCACACATAGTGACACTATGACGGGACTTTCCCTTAGTGCATGCACTCACACACAGATACATTAGGCTTCATGTCTCAGCCGTAGTGTGCTGCCATAGAGCTCACCGTGTTTGTACTGCTCTGGCAGACCTGACCTTGACACCAAAGAAAGGGTAAGAAAAAAGTTTGTGTTGGTGTTCATACAGGTCCATGTTTCTATTTACTAAGATCCACATGTCTTCTAACAAATATAAAGATAAGGGCTTGATAAAGTGAAGACTCATTTTGATAAATTTAGCCTACATTAATCTGTGTTATTCAAATGTTTAGGGCTCTAAAACACATTACTAAACCCTATAGAATTAGTTTAAGGGAAGTTGACATTGGACCTCAATTTAGGTTTGGGAAATTAATTCACCTCAGGTTTCAGTAGAGCATAACTGATCAGATGTAAGGTTTAGTGTTAATCTAGGATTGATGAAGTAAATAGATTCAACTCAGTGTGTCTCATATCAGAACAAGCTCTGCTTGAAATCTGTGTGTAGACCTTGAGCTTTTTGCCCTGATACCAAATACAAACTTAAAACAGACGATGTCTGGTATCACTGACCTCTTAGTTTTGGTGGAAACCCATTTGTATTTACAAATGAATGCTGTGGTTTCATTTGCGTAATCTGAACTGTAGTGGAAGTTTACGACTGATGCTTTTGATGTTACCACTACAACTCAAAGCAACAAGTGTTTCTGAGGTTTTGATAAAGATTTTCTAAAAGTTCCCTTCCTTTTACAATGCCCTTTATAGTCAACATAATAAGTAGTTAGAGCTGTATCATTTTAAGAAAATGTATAACCCTGAAATTAAAGCAGAATCGATGGACCAACTTCAAAATAGTTTGAATGATGTAAAGGACCAATAGTCAGATATAAGACACAGGAGCAGCTTTATAGAAAAGGTTTTTAATTATTTATTTTTATTTTTGCACACAGTTTTTGTCTTCTCTGTTATCTTCTCACCTCTTTCATTTTCTGTCTTGTGGAAGCCAAAATGCTTCCACACCAACAATTTAAAAGACGGTGGTGCGTCCTCAATTTCAAAATCTTGCTCTGCAGCTGCCAACCGCCTCTGCTCTACAGCTGCTGACGCTCACCATATTATTGCGATTCATTTTTCAGAGTACCGATGTGAACCATGACACCTTTGAATCGATTTTTCACGATTAATCTTTACATCCCTCCATAGATCTTGTTTTGAGAAGTGTTCTAACTTCTGAGTGGTCATTGCTTAAAATCACTGAGGCCTGTGGACTCCCTGGATTTACTCCATTTTCTCTCTGCTGCGTCGAGGCCCACATTTGAACACTAGAGCAAAGTTTGTTAAGCAGGGAGAACAGTGAGGAGGAGCAGAATGTTTGTAGCCTCAGAATCCATATGTGGAGGCATGGTAGCAAAGATCTTTTAGGAACGGTCGTTTAAGTGGTATGTGCATGTAACTATTTGTGGTGGAGCTTGAGGAAATTCAGTTAAGGACGGGAGAGAAAATAAAAAACTGATCTGACGGATGTAGGGAATGACAATAAAGCCGTTTTCACATATACACTCCCGAAAATATCTAATTTCAGCAGGACTGCTCTGGATATTCTCCTGACCTGGCTGTTCACATATGCTCCTCCCAGCGGGAGACTATCCCTGTCAAAGGGGCGGGGGGTCTCCGGAGGTAGGACGTGACGTAAAAAAAGACGTGGAAGTAGACGACAAAGCAACAGAGTAATATGATTCTATAATTAGAATATTTGCCTTCATATCAATGCTACGTGTGGTTTTGGTGGAATCACACAATCAACAAAAGAGCAGGGCACAACATACTGACGAACAGAAAACATTATGGAGCCGTTTAATGACGTGCACAGAGATCGTAGCGGCCGTGGGCAGACAATCAATGCACTGACTCCAGTCACAGAATGCAAACGTCACTCCCTCCTCTCATTGGCTCGAGCTGAATTATCAGCCCTCTTGGACTTGCTGTGGACAAAATACTAGGGGGCTGGCAGAGAAACTCCGGGTGAAGTCCGAGTGAAAAATGTGGCTGTTTGCTTTCACACATACTGTACAGCTCCTCCGGCTTTTTCAGGAGTTTTCTGCAAGTGTAAAAGCCCTATAAGATTTGCTGTGGAGTAATTCCAAGCTAGTGCAGTGCCAAAGTGTACATGCTACAAAGATGTAGCATATTATCCTTATTTTACAGACTTGTAGGACAAAAGTGTACTGCATCCATACAGTACAAATTAAAACAGAGTAACACACAAAAGTAAAAAGGTGCAGCTCGTTATCATGACACGTTTATATTTCCTGTGAATCCCAAGAGGAAACACCCTGTTGTGACAGACGGTAAAGTTATTATGAAACATTATTATCTCAAATTACTCAGAGGAATGTGACTCACATTTACAGCACATATGTAGACTCTTCTGAGCAAACACTAAACAATGACTGCTGGTGTGATAAGTATGTAAACAACCTGTTGACGGAAAGTACGGGTCGGATAGATATCCTGATTCCTTCCTGCACATGTGGTGTTGGAGGAAGAAAAGAGGGTGGGGGTGGAGGGGGCACAGCTTAGCAGAAACTGTGGATCAGATCAAAATAAAACAATGAATGCAAAAATCCCTCACATTCATTCACATAAGCTGTTACAAATGAGTGTTGAAATGGGAACACACTGGAAACATGACACTATGGAGTTATTTAAAGCAATGGATACACAGTAAATGGACAGAGACGTATTTTAACCTGACAGTAAATAACAAACTTATATAAATTAATTTCTTTGTAGCATGGGGGGGTGTCAATGAAAGAAGATAAGAAAGTGAGAGAGAGGAAAAGAGGAGGAGAGAAAACAAATTAAAGCAGTGATGTCACTCTGTCCCACTCCTTTTCTCTACAAATGCAGCAGAGCAGGGCTGAGCCTGCATACCACTGCTGCTTACGACTAACCTGCTCCCACACAAAGACACACACACACAAAGACACACACAAAGACACACTGTGCTCTCTCGCGTCACACTCACTCAGCACACAACACTCACAGAGACGCTGAAACTCAGACCAGAGAGATGCTACCAGCTGGCAACCAGTGAGTAAGTCCACTTCTCTCCTCTTTGCTATTCTTTCTTTCTCTCTCTGTCTTTTAGTTTTGTTTTAGCCGCTCTACGGGCTGCCTAAGTTCATTAATCTCTCACACTCTCCAACTCTGTTGTGAAATGGCCCGTGTTTTCTCAGAAAGAGACTTACTAAACCTTTCTCTCAGTATGCCATGCACATACCTTTCTCCCCTCTGATTGCTTTTCTTTCTTTCTTTTCTCTGCATATGAGTGGAGGCAGTAGAAATCCCAGAGCTATTAGCATATTGGTGCACGGCCAGAACTGTATGCTTTGGCCTTTTTCTTCTGAAAAGCAGAGTTGAACCTATGCTTGACTACATTCTTTTTATGTCCTTGTGTAATTGACATTTTGTGTAATGTCTGTTTGGGTTGTCAATGTCTGTGATTTCTTTGGAAACTCTGCGGTCTGATTTGAATATTCCAGTTGTGCTGCTGTGCCAGAGTTGAAATGTGCGCAGTTATTTATGGATGAGGAGATTTAATGGAGTTACATGACAGCTTTGCATGCTTCTGTCAGAACAAACAGGAAGTATTCAAATGAGCGGGTAGTCCAGTAAATGTATATTGCTGTTAATCACAGTCAGAGTCTTTGAGGCGTTTACAGCTTTACTATATGAAACATCAATGAAAACACACCCTGTATCCAAACCTAGCGCTGAATATAATTACATAAAACAGTTTAAAACAAGCCTAGTGTTTGACTAAAGTTATGTTTGGGCTGAATGTGCGACATTTTACACCTTAATAAAGCAGAAATCCAGTTCATCCTCTGAACATATCTCTCTGAGTCATGACTGTCTACAATGAGTGTGACACCCGAGTCTCGCTGTCTGTGATGTTGTCTGAGCCGTATTTACATCGTGTTTACATGGACGGGACGGTCGGCCGACTGATCCCCTTGCGTATAAAAGTTGTTTAAGTGAGGGACTAGAAAGAAGAAGAATAACATACTGTACTCACTGCTTATTTGAACATCACTTAAAATTTTTAAATCATGGTCATTTCGTGTAAATTTAAACGCAATGAGAGCAAACTGAAGAGCGCTAGCATTAGCCTGCTAGCACAACAATGCAGCGCAAGTTGTGCTGGTTTCATGCTGGTGCCCAAGGGCGACATCTACTAGATCAAGAAGTCGCACATTTCCTTTAACCGCTCAGTTCAGACTGAAATAATGTTGTTTTTTTCAAGCACACCTCTAGTGTGTATTTTTCTATAATTTGACAACCTCCAACCTAGCTTTGTTTTTAATTAGTATTTTATAAGCGATATACACGTCACAAAGTCAACAACAACAACAACAAAGACCTACATAATATCAGGAAGGAGAGAAAAACAGAGAAAGAAGACGGAGCAAAACAAAGATGAAAGACTGCAACACAAGCTCAAAGGGTGATATGTGACTTCTTCTCCTGTCTACTGTATAATAATAACTTTTATCAAATACAAACCCCATAGGCTCTCACGACAAATCTAATTGTTGCAAAAGTTTCAAGAGTTTGTACAGGGAGGAGACTGCTTTGTGTTTGCATGTAGATTTAAGGTGGAAGTTCCTTTACTGGGATTTTGTTCTTGAAAGTCGCTGCACTAGGTGTAACTAAACTGGTGCTGTTGATATCTTTCTGTGTCACCTACACTGATAACGTGCTGGGGAAAAAACAGTCTGAGTGGTGTGTTGACATGTGAAGGGCCGTGTATATGAGAGACAACTAATGCTGTCTACTGCTCACTATCTGTGCCTGTTACTCTCAGATAGCGAGTAGTGTGTGTGTGTGTGTGTGTGTGTGTGTGTGTGTGTGTGTGTGTTTGTGTGTGTGTTTGTGTGACCCCTGTGTTCCTGGCAGTGTTTGAAAGCACACTGGCTTTCTCATTGCCTACTGTATGCAGAGTAAACACTGCATGCACACAAAAGTAAACACTACATTTGGCATTGTGGCTCATATGCTCAAACCTGTTGTGTTTACCTGTTAGATCAGGAATGAATGGAGGGTTAAAAAACAATGCAGTATAGATATAACCACTCTCTCTCTCTATTCCCTCCTCTCTCTCTAAGTCTTTCACTCACTGTTAAAAACAGCAACAGCAGCCTTTAGTGCACAGTTGATCTAGACACTTTTTTGCCTTCGCCTCCACAGAGCCTGACACACTGCACTCAGGAAGTACACTTAGACGGCACCTGATCCCACATCCTGCAAAAAAAAGGGAACCTGACGCAAGAAAAGGGAGTGATCATAACGTACTGCTGAAACACGACCCATTCAACTGAGAAAAAGAGGGGTTGACAGCTGTCTCTGGTGCCTGTGGAGAAGAAGCAGGATGCTAGCAAAAATCCTCGAGGACATGTGGGTGGAGCCGGAGGTGCTTGAAGCCCTCAATGAGGAGCAGAAGAGGATCCTCTTCTTGAAGATGAGGGAGGAGCAGGTACGCCGCTGGAGAGAGCGCGAGGAAAGGGACGAGAGTGAAGGAAGGGACAAGGACAACACCAGGTCAAAGAAAGGTAGAGTGCAACACTGGCCTTGCTTCCATTAGTTAGTACATTAATTAATTAGTACACAGAGAGCACACTTCTTATGTCTAACAGTGAAGTACAAATCTGATTTCAAGTAGAGCTAGAGCGGACTGCCCTGACTGAAGTAGAAACATAGTTTTGTATCAGGAAAGGGTAAGATTTCTGGGAGTGTCTCCTTTTTACAAACAGTGACATAACTCTGGAATAAACTACCAGCTTCTCAAACATGGTGTCATTTCTGTCCAGTAAATTAGTGTTACAATGAAATTGACAATAACTCTTCATCGTCCATCGTCACCCATGTGTTACTGCAGGGGGCTCATCGGCAGCAGCCGCTATGCTTCAAATCCTGTCTCAGCCTAACTTTCAGTCAACCTAATGACAGGCTGAGAGCCGGAGCTGAGGCGGGTTTTAAGCCTCATGACGAACCGTTACATCGCACCCACCTGTCAATCGTCAGCTACTTGCCTAACTATGGATAACACGTATCGTTCTCAAAATCAAAACATATGCGATAAAAAAATAAATCACCCCCGTACAGTGTGTCAGTGAGAACAATTACTGATCAGACCTATTTGGTTTTTTGTACCAGACTGTGAACATGTTTATTTCTGCTGTAAAAACGGCTTTTTTGGCTGTGGTGTGTTTGTGACTTACGGGTCTCTTGGAGCCAGCCTCAAGCGTACACTCGATGAACTGCAGGATTTTGCACTTCCTCATTGGCTTCATTTTTTCAACAGCGGATTGCCGCTTGGATTAAACATATAAATCCCTGAGTAGAAGTAGTTAGGAGTTATGCTTCTTTGCCATCTTCCATGTAAGAATAATGAGACTTTGTTTTACACGGTTCATTTGGCGATTTATTTATTTAGTTGATTTCCTGAAGTATCTGTTATAAAACCATGATAGCTGTTCTTCCTGGCTTAATGCTCAGCAAAGACACAAACAGCTACTTGTTTAGTATTCCTCACAGTGTCAATATCTGTATTGGGTTTTTAATGCTGATACAAACTGTTTTCTAGCAGAGATCATTACATTTGATTGTTAGTTTTACATTCTGACTTTGAAGAGTACTAACAATCTTCACATTTTACTGTTTTTAAATTCATTCATCAAAAATATGAATGAGAAAAACATCAACAAAGAGATTTTAATGTCAACAGATCTCACAGTTTTTGGCGACTACTCAAAGATTCTGTTTTAAGCTGGCGGGGTCTCATTTTGATGTATGACCTTGGAGTTTCTAAAGGAGTTTCTCATTAGAAAGGCCACTAACTGAGCTACTAGTGTTTTAAAACTCTGAGTTTAACCGCAGGTGAAAATCAAAAGAAGTGATAGTATTAATTTATGTTTACTTAACTTACTTTACACACACACACACACTAGTGTTACTACTAGTCTGATTCATGTTTAAGTTACACCTGAAGTCATTTCTTCCTTGCTTTGAGAGTCGTCGATGTGTCCCTCTGCCTGTCGTCTGACTCATTCCCCAAACCTGTCTCTTGGATTCATTCTATACGCGCTTAAAGCTGATTGAGATTGAGTTAGCACTGTTGTTTGGTGGTTTGGGGCGTTGCCATGCTTTAAACCAAATATTAAGTTACCTTCTTTGTTTACCCAATCTCTGCTATGTCACCAGAGCTGTCTGTGTGTTTGGGTTACACAACCTAAGATCCAGTTAGTCTTCTTCTTTCTTTCTTTGTTCATTGAGCTGTGGTCGGGAAAGACAATCATTAAACGTACAATCAGGCTTGTAAATGTCAGATAAAATACGGTATAAATGACATTTATTTCTTGTTACCATATCTATGAGACGAGAGTGTGAACATAAAGGTGTGGTGCACGGAGACCATGACTTATTTCAGATGTGGCCTATATTCAATGTACGCTCACTTAGCGGTGACTGTATTTAAACTCAAGATGTTCCAGGAAATATGAACAAAAACAAAGCTTTTACTGCAAGTTGTTTTCTGACAAATCTGTGAGTCAAGTCAAAAACGGTGAGTCAAGACTTCTGTTTAAGCCACACCTTTACCTGTGATGTCACGGAAAGTCTTTCCCCTTAATTGAAACTATCCTGTCATAGAAAGCATCTGTTATCGCACGTTGGGGAGTGGGGTTTATTTATGCTCTCTGTGTCGTAATGAGGTCGAGGTGTGGCTGCAAAATGTGTATTGTTAGAGCTTTCAGAGTTAGTTTTCCTGCCAGGAGACAAAAAGAAACAATCGTCTCGACTCACTGTACAGATTTGTCAGATACCAGCTGGCAGTAAAAGCTTTGTTTCTGTTCATTATTCCTGGAACATCTTGAGTTTAAATACAGTTACCTGCTATGTAATTTGAAAAGCTTGATAAGAACACAACCAGTTCTTGCTTTCAAAAATAGACACATCTCTTCAGAAATACAAAACATTATACATTGTATAGAGACCATATCTGAAATAAGTCATGGTCTCCGTGCACCACACCTTTGCGTTCACACTCTCGTCTCACAAGAAATAAAGGTCATTTATGATGTCACAGAAAGTGTTTCCCCTTAACTGAAGCTGTGATGTAATGAAAAGCACCTGTTGGGGGAGTTTGGTTTACTTATCTTATCTGTGTCATAATGAGGTCGTCATGAAACAATGACAAATTAACCACCTGAAATAAGCTGAATAAACTGTGTATACACTACCACTCCAAAGTTTAAATACACAACAGTATAATCAATAACACAGTATAATATATTATTATAATATAGATACTGTAAGCTGTATCTAGGGCACACCTACTAATAGAAGGGTTTTCTTTATTTTCACTATTTTCCACGTTTTAGAAAAAGAGTAGGTATTAAAACAATCACAATAAAACATCTCATTTTTCTTCTGGAAAGAAATGCATACAAACGAAAGCATCAACTTCACTATTTCTATTTATAGAAGAAACTCATGTCAAACATTTAAGCTTAAGCCTTCAGATCAACATGTCTTTAAAAAAATAAAATGCATTTCAATCAGGTGTGTCCAAACCTTTGACGGGTACTGTAACATGTGATGTAACAAACGTGCACACTTTGGAAAATAATTCAATATGACATCAAATGGTGCAATGCATTTTTACATTATTAATGTAATTGATAGATATATAAGTGTTCAATACTTTTTATTGTCAAAAAGTAAAGATGACAGTATTGTTACATTTCTTTAAGTGATGTGAAAAGGTGTGTACCTCAGTGACAGCTGGAAAAACTAAAGGAAATAACAGAAGTAATAACAACAACTACAGTACAGATACCTGAATTTGGATCTGTATTCCATACATTTACGAGTTTTCCCCCCATCAAGGTTTTCTCTGCTTCCTCTACTATATTTAAAAGCTACAACAGAACGGACAAACCAACAAATGAGTTTATATCGAATGAAAGAGGAAGATGAAGAACAGAACAAACTGTTAAGAGAAGAAGAGGAGTTAGAAAGAAAGAAAGATGTGAAAAGGGTTGAGTAAATGAAGAAGAATAGAATAAGATAAAAACCTGTAAAGAATAGAGGACCTTACTCAAGGTAAGGTTTGTGCGGTGCTCTCCTTAGAGACTGTCTATAAATCTATTATCTATAAAGTGGTGTTATTATTAGTCAAATTAAAACAGCATTATTAGAGAATGAAACTAATTCAGCGTGTCAGAAATTAAACTGTCAGCTGTTATCGAGACAGAAATAAGATCACTTGTATTCATTTCTTTTTGTAGCGATAGAAGTCTTTTTCATTGCGTTTTGTTTTTCAGTGAGACACGATGAACTGATTAGTCATTAGGCAGACAGAGGAAATGACCCAGCAGTAGAGAAAGCAGTAAGAGAGGACAGTCCAACAACAGTGTTGGATGAGGTTCCTGGAGCTCTATAATTATAGGACAGCACCACCTACTGGATAAAAGTCAGAATAACATTTTAAGATGACTGCTTTTCTCAGAATCTGTGTGAGAGGGGGAAAACAATCTACTACAAGCTTAACAATTCTGTTTTTTCTCTCAATCATGTTCTCCCCCCCCCCCCCCACAGCATTCAATAAACATGTGAGCTGGCTGCTTGGTCGAGATGGAGATGTGAGCATCAGTGTGATTGGAGAGGTGGACGAGTTCAGGTCCTCAAAACTCCTCCAGAGACTCGCAAACAACAGGTAGAAACCGAAAACACAGTGACATCAAATCTAGTATGAAGTATTCAAGCAGTCTTTGTGGCAACAAAAATATTCTATTGCAGGCTGCATTGCTCTTGTAGAAGTATTGGACACAGAGCCACTTAGTAATGCAGCAGAAGGCTGACAAGAAAGGGGAGAATTTAAAGTGAATTTGTTTGTGTATGTTTATTTGTACA
This sequence comes from Tautogolabrus adspersus, assembly GCA_020745685.1. Classification (NCBI taxonomy): domain Eukaryota; kingdom Metazoa; phylum Chordata; class Actinopteri; order Labriformes; family Labridae; genus Tautogolabrus; species Tautogolabrus adspersus. Next base: position 9,452,083 of record CM036540.1, read on the forward strand.
GGGACAAGTATGATGTCACTCACTGCAGCATTTTTAGCCTGAGCTAATTTACAGAGGGGCCTTTAAAATAAATTTAACTCAACAAGAGACACACAAACAACAGAACCAAACAAGCACAACAAGAATCAGACAAACTATCACACAATAAAACAAAGTAAAACAGGAAGAGCATATTAGTCACAGACACAGTGGAAAGTCAATAGCCCGCCATTTATCACCTCAAGCAGACCCATCACACGTTAATCATGAGGCTTTGTTAAATCTATCTTTACAAAAGAACTAAAGACTGAAACAAAAATGTCTCACCACACATTAGTAACACATTGTGAGCTTTTAGTCTTGTACACTCTAACAAATGTTTATGAGGTTTCATTTACATAAGGACTTTGTTTCTTTGAGTGATATAAAGACAGCTTTGTCAGCCAGAGCAACATGTTGCTTAAAACACATATGAAAACGTCTACGGAGGTTCGTCAAGCCGCCATTCCTTTCAGCTAATTACGTAACTCTGATTCACTTTGATAAGATGAACAATGAACTAAAGAGTTTCAGCATGCTGTCTTCTTGTTCCAATTGGATTATAGAAGTTATTTGCCTTATGACTTGCTTCAACGGTTGGGGCTGTCTGTCGGACTAAAAATGGACGTCGTTGTCTTTCAGGGTCCGCAGTGATAATGTGATCGGCATCCAGACAGCAGACGTGCAGCCAGGGAGAGACGCCCAGCAGCTTTCAGATGTGAGCGTGAGTTATTGTGTTTGCATCAATCGGCAACCTTTGGAGTTGAAAAAATGAAGCCAATGCTGAAGTGAAAAATCCTGCAGTTTGTCAAGTGTCCGCTTGAGGCTGACTCAAGGAGACCCGGAAGTCACATAAACCTAAAACGGCAATTTTTACAGTAGAAATTAACATGTTTACAGTCTGGTGCAAAAAGAGAAAGCGGTCTGATTAGTTTTTGTCCTCACTGGCACACACTGTATGGAGGGTGAAAGTTTTTATAACGCATCCGTTCATTTCATGAACGATACGTGTTATCCAGAGTTAGGCTGAGACAGTATGTCCAGCATGGCGGCAGACGCCGATGACTCTATGGAGCCCCCTTCTGTAACAGATGGGTGACGTCACTCAGGCTACGTCCATTATATTTACAGTCTATGGTTTGCATGCGCCTCTGTAACAATGAGCACAGAAAAAGAAACAATGTGGCATATTATTAAATGATGTCTCGCACACAGGATGACCCAGCCTCGCCAAACAGTCAGTCATGTGAAGAAGACTTGGACTCCTGCAGCGCTGATGACGACCTGAAAGACCAAGCTGAGGACAGCGATAGTGAGTCAGGTGGCAGCTCGGACAACCACAATGAGTGGACCCTTCTCTACAGGCCCCATTTTAGTAGCCATGGCAACCAGCCGTCGCTCAAAGCCCAGCTGTCAGGCACAGAGATGGTCGGCCAAAAGGACAGAGGTGACAAAAGAAAAGACAAATCTGATTTATGTGTATTTAGGATGAATGTCAAAGTCTATGATATTCATTTCTGTATTCTAATCAGGTAAAAGTAGAAACCACATTTATGATCGTTTGGGATGGGGTAAGATAAAACGTTAGCATGATACTGTAAACCTAAATAAATAGCAATAGACAGGCTTCTTTAAACGTAAACAACAGCTGCTGTAGCCTGTTCTTGATGCAGAATCGTGTCTGTTATGGTACTGTTACATTTCATTATTAGACTTATCTGTTATTTGTACTGTGGTGCAAGAATGAATGGTGAAAAAGATTCATTTGATCTTATTCTTTTAACTGTTCAGGATGAGTCCGACAGTGTCATATGAGCACGATGCTTATTTGAAGGAACATTAGACCTCGGTGAAGTCAAGTTTATTTATATAGCACATTTCATATGACAAGCATAGACTCAATGTGCTTAAAATTAAAAGTAGACACACATGTCCTATATGAAGTGCAAGATATACTCCCATTATTAATGATTTAGCCAAAAGCTTGTGCAAAGAGATATGTTTAAAGTCTGCTTTTAAAAGAGGACACAGTTGTAGCAGACCTTAGCTCATGTGCTAAAGAATTCCAGAGAGTTGGACCATAATGGCTAAAAGCACCATGAACTGATCTGGTATTAATTTGGGGTAGGGTAAGGAGACCTTTATTTGACGATCGATTGGACACACAGGTGCTGACAGGTATTGCACAGAGACAAAGCACTACATTGACGGCTGTTCTTAAGAGCTCTAACCAGTATAGAAACTATCTTAAAAGTCGTCGTTATCAAACAGAACCATCGTCATTTACCATCATCATCATCAATAATATCGAGACCATCGTCATCATCGTCATTAAATAAGATGTTTGAATGTTTAGGTGGTGACATGAATATGATTCTGATTCTGTGAATTAACTTGTGTTACGTTCTCTTCCTCTCAGAGATTGTTTGTAGTGAAGAGAACAAGTCCGAACATGGAAGTCGCGTGGCACAGCTCATGAAGGCATTCGCGGACGATCATCAAAGCACTTCACCTACCAACACCAAACCTCCCATACCTGCCAAACCTGCTCACCTACAGAAGAAAGGCACAGCTTTGCACAGCTAGGACTCCAAGGTATCCACGCTGCTACAAGACACTGGCTGCTGAGCAGGGAGTGGGACTCTGATAGTCCAGACTGAGGACACATACATTGGAGGAAAGGAATCCTTGAACCTTGAACCTGAGCAATTAACATGATATAATGACCCACCTACCTACAGGCCTAAGGTGTGGGCCGGAGAAAGACTTGAAAGCTGATGAAGTCAACTTGAAGGATAAAAAAAAAGCTGCCTTTGATGATGCTGAGTTCAAATACGCTCCCATAGTTTCTGTGATTGACAGCCAGATGCGGAGAGCTGTCCAGAGAGACATGCACAGACTACTGACTCTAACTGAGGAAACACTGTTTTATTGTAACATAAATGTCAATGAAGCTAGAAGCATAAGTCATAAGCAGAGGCTGTTGAGGACCATATTCAGATCCAACTGTACAGATAACAAAATGTAAATGTAGTTATTGTTTCTTGTCGCTGTACTGTGTTAACAACTTAATTATTGGTAAAAACAAATAAAGAGTTCATTTGCAAAAACAGATAAATGCCATTCTGGAAAAAAAAACAGTGCCCTTTTGATAAGCACTTTAAACAGGGGCGACATGCAAGCCAAAATTCTGGGGGGGCTAAGTTAGAGTGGGGGTCGAGGGGTCCTTCTCGGAAAAAAAAAATGGCAAGAATGATGCCATTTTCTGCTTTTTGAAACATTTATACTCAAAAGGAAAAATGGGTATTATTTCTGCTTCAGTTAAACCAAACTAATGACTCCCATTCAAATTGCTATTTTTTTTGTAGCTTTTTTAACAGATATCTTCCAATACTTGAAATATAATTTATTATTACTCCATATTATATAAAAAAATATTGGTAAATGGACTTGACCTTGTATAGTGCTTTTACACCGCAGGTCACACCTACACATTCACACACTCATGGTCGAGGCTTTTATGTAAAGTGACCATAAGAAGTAATCCCATTCGTACACATGCATAAACCACTGACGAAGCAGCGGGAGCAACTTGGGGTTAAGTGTCTTACTTAAGGACACATCGGACATGTAGCTGCAGGAGCTGGGGATCGAACCCCCGACCTTCCGGTTGAGAGACGACCGACTCTACTAACTGAGCCACAGCCTCCTTAATACACTTTTTTTTTTTAATACTAAGATATGAGAAAAATCCTGTCAGGTTTTTAGTAATTTAAGGGGGCTCCAGCCCCCCGAGATTGAATGGGCATGACGTCTCTGACTTTACATATAGAGCTGTAAAGTCTGTTCTTGTGCAAAAACCCAACACAGTGTCTGGGGAACTGGGTCAAAGCCACACAACTTCAGTGTGAGGAATATTACCGGAAATAAACAATAAATAAAGAAAACGTTTTGTTACATTTTCTAAACCGGAGTTGTCTGCTTTTTCAAATGAGCTCTTCAAATGATAAACAGCCCAGTGCGTTTGATGATGGTGACTGACGTTAGCTTTTAGCTCAAAGTCAAATAGAGAGCTGCGATTTGAATAGATTGTAAGTAAATAAGAGATTAACACAAACTATTTAACTGAACAAAATCCTTGACTTTGTAGGACAATGTTTGTAATTACAAAACAATTTGTCAAGAGATCTTATCACAAGATCCATTTTTTCTACTTCACAACTGATATAAATTGACTGGATCCATACTAACAGCTGTAATTATTACCATGACAACTGATACAGCTGACATCACAACACGTAGTTTAAAGCTGAGGAAAACAAACGAGTGAATCTCGTGATGAAGATGTTTTATTTAATATTTTGTTGCAAATCCTTTGAATTGAGTTACAGTTCGAGATTGACAACACAGACGTCAACAAACCCTTCCATTGTTAACACCTTCCCTTCTTACTTGTTTTGGGGCCTTCTGGCCTTTGGCCCAGTCTAAAGTCTGTTAAACACATGATCAGTTGGACTGAGGTCAGTTGACGGGGCATGATCAGGTGACAGACTTGGCAAGGAAAGAATTGCATGTTTTGGCCCTTAAAACCTGCTGTTTAATATGACTGACGTGCATCTCTAATGGACAGAAAGTGCTGTTCCCCCAACATGGATTTGAACAGCATCGCACACACTCCTTCCGCTTTGAGCAGTCCCTCTAATCTCATGGTTATTGTCCATGTTGACTCCAGAGAGAGGAAAAATGAAAAGGTGTTTCTGGTCAAATATGTAAAGAATGCATCGAGGTTTTAAATGTACTGTAGAAAAGAAAACACATGTTCAAATTGAGATGTGACCATAATTTATTTTGAAGGTTCAGAGTGTTCAAGCTGCAGTTACTACTTAACTCATTGGTTAAATATTCCCTTTACTTGGTCACTAATTCCCTATAAAAACTTGGCCCCTGCTTAAACTTTTTCACTATTTATTATTGTGTTTTTTCATAGTAAGTTCATATGTCTTTGGCTCTATTGAAACAAATTAACGCACCTAAAAGATTGATCTCATCTTGTTGAATGTTTTCAGCACAACTGTGTCAGTGTTTACAGCATGCACTCAGTAAAGAGGCATCTGATAGGGGAGGACAGAGACGTTGTTGATGGTGGTCAATTACACACAATGATTATCTATTCAGCAGAATGCGTCAGAAAACAGCTCATCAGAGATCAAACAGAGAGCTGGTTAGCATGTGGTTCAGTTTGGGACGGAGGGCAAGACGCTCGGGGAGACAGAGAAAATGGGAGTCAGGTCACGGGAAGCAACACGTCAGAGTCAACTCAATAAAGTTCTTCACATTCTCTCACTGTTCCTGCCCCCTTATCTCGTGTGTGTGCTTCTGAAGGGCATGCGTGTGTGTGTGTGTCTGTCTGCCCGCCCATATATCTTGAATCATGTGACTTGACACGAGCAATCATGCACAGTGTGAAAAGCCCCACTATATATAGAAGAACAGTGTTGGGTTTCCAAGCAAAGCATTGTAGAAGTCCGGTCATCTTTGTCACGTAAGAAAGTGCATGTTATTGACTTGTTATGTTTTCATCTACTGAAGGTCTTAAGAGTGATGTTGCTTATATTATCAGTGGAGTCGCCATTTAAGCACAGAAACTTAAAAAACAACAACAGATGTATTTATTTTAGGCCTCATAAGATGAAAATACATTTGAGTAGCCACAATAAAGAGGGAATGCACCAAATGTTGTTTAAGAGAATTATACAGAATCTATAGACCACAATAATGTTGTTTTACATTCAAGCCATGCTAGTGGTGTAGTGGTGTTGATTGTCCAATCTCTTTGCTCCAGACTGAAATCTCTCAATCAATCAATCAATCTTCATTTGTTTCGCACCAGCTCATAACAAATGTTATCTCAATACAAAAAGAGCAGGTCTAGACCGTACACTTTGCTTGATTATGTACAAAGACCCAACATTACTCCACCATGAGCACAGCACTTAGCAACAGTAAGAAAAGTTATGGTGACAAGGGAAACTTCCTTAAAGCAGGCAGAAACCTCGAGCAGAACCAGACTCATGTTGAACAGCCGTCTACCCAGACTGTGTTGAAGTTGAGAGGGAGACACAGAAAGAGACGGGTTGAGACAAACAGAGCCACAACAACAACAACAGTGAATAATATAGATTCATAGCTACAACGAGAGTAACAACGGGAACATTGTGTGTGGTAATCGCAGGAACAACCATGTATGATCATTGTAATTAACCTTAGCAACTATAGTGATAATGAAATGGGTGGACTGATATTGAGGACTGAGAAGTTTTTAGATTACTTTAACATCATTGACTATTATTTTAAAAGGATTTGGAATGAGGTCCCCTCAGGATGAATACTAATCTCTGGCAGTGTTGAGTTGTTACAGCATACATTGATTTACGTACTAAAAATGTAATGTACTTTTTCTTTACATGAATATTTTGAATTCAATGCCTTTAAGCTGTTTTCCTGAAGCGCTGCCCTGGTTAACATACTTTATCACCATGCTTTGCTTTACTTCCTGGACCACCAGGACATTTTTTAATCTGCCGTAGGTTAAAGATTAACAGATTTTGTGTACACATTACCTTAAAAAAGAAACATGTAGAAACAGACGGATGCATGAAAATGTCAGAATATGTTGATGTGTTTGTGTTTTGACAGGTGCAACCCAGCTGTAATTCGCAAGGACTGAAATCTCTAAGTTACAAATGTGCTTTTGATGCTATCTTATACTCTTTGCGTTTTTTGTAGGTTGCATTAGGATGCTGTTTATAGAGGACGGTCTATTCTGAAACCAACTTCAACAGCTTTAGGGTGAAAGGTCGAGTCCCCTTTTGACCCCCATGTCACCAAAATATAACCTGAGGGCCGATGAGCCTGGGCTTTTCAAGGATGTAAGAAACTATTGTGATTCTGTTCAGGAGATACATGCTATCCATGTGTAGTGGGTGAACACAAATGGAAAACACAGGCATAATGAGGAGTAATCTCAGAAAGATGCTGTTTCTGCAAAGCTGTAACACATTTTCTAACACTGGGGATACAGCCAATGGGTGAGCAAAAATTCACAATGAGACGTAGTGTCTCCAAGCAGACATAGTGGCCAAATTTTCAAAGGTCTGGCTCGTGAGTGAGGGTCCGCCCAGTTCCAGCACAGGTTGCCTTGGGCTGGCAGGTTGTTCCATCGGAGAGTGAGCGAGAGGAGTTTTCCTCCAGAGAGAACAGGGCCGCTGGTTCTAACATATGTAAGCTCCACAGGGGTCTGTGACGGCACATACCCGTTATCTGGACAATGCATCCATCATTAACCCTTATAGCCCTGCATCTGATTGGTCTTCATTCAGCCTCCATCAGTCTGCTTGCTCTTGGATTTCACACTCATCTCTCCTTCTCTCTTTGTTTGGACCACGTTATCTTCATCCCCTGCTGTCCATCTCCCGTCCTCCTCCCTGCATATCTCTCTCCTTCTCTTTTCTCTCCCCCTGTGGCCTGCTTTTCATCTCTCTCGGTTTCACCCACTCTGTTTTACCCCCCTTACATCCCACTCTCTCCTCCCTTCTCCCCCATTCACCCTCTCCCTAGATCAGCTTTCCACCTCCTCCTCCACCAACCCCACTCCCCCAACTCTCTCCCTCTCTCAACCCTCCCCCCTCCTCCTCTTCTCTGTCCTCTGTTCATCCCTCCTCCTGCCCCCTCCTCCTCCTCCATTTCTCTCCTGCCATCTTGCAGGCCAGTGGAGCCAGACTGCAGGCGTTCAGGGAGTCACTGGACCTGCTGGGCAGCGGGTGACACAGATTTCCGGTGTGTGTGTGTGTGTGTGTGTGTGTGTGTGTGTGTGTGTGTGTGTGTGTGTGTGTGTGTGTGTGTGTGTGTGTGTGTGTGTGTGTGTGTGTGTGCGTGTGTGTGCATGCGTGACAAGAACAGGGAGGGGGGATTAAGCTCCAAATCACTAGAAAGGCACCGAAGAGAGGGGGAGAGAAGGGGAAAAAAAGCTGCAGATCCAAGAATTTGAAATTCCCCCTTTGTCTGGGAGATGAAGAAACATTAGACTGTGGACTGAAACTAAAAGACTGCGTGTTTTCCATTCAGTGGGAGTGTTGGACTTGCATGGTGTTGGAGCTCACTGCCTTTCTCCATGAGTTGGCAGTGTCCTGCGTTGGCTGGCGTGCTGCGTTTTCTCTCTCTCTGTCTCTCTCTCTGCCTTACAAACACGCACACACATACACAACCCCCACAGATGCATGCACACACACACACACACACACACACACACACACACACACGCACAAACACACACACACACGCACAGTCCCTCTGCGATCCCCCTGACTGAAGGCACACAGGAAGTGCAGCCGTGGCCCAATTATAGCGTGACACCTCGGGCCGGCCGTTGCCATGGTTACGTCTTCCCTGCGGTCCCCTGGAGTGTGGCGCCGTGGAAGAAGGTCTTATCACATCAGCCATCGTTACAGCAACAAGCTAAAACCCACCCTGTAGCCTCAGTCCAGCTGGCTGTGTATTTTGTTTATTAGGAGTGGTTGTTTGTGTGTGTGTGTTTATGATCTATACTTGTGAATAAAAGGGAAATTGTGTGAATAGAAAAGAGGGTGTTTGTGATTGTGTGTGCATGTCAGGTGAGGTGTGTTTGAGTGGACTTGCCAAGGTGTGTTTGTGTATGTGTGTCTGTGGGGTTGAGATAAGGCTCTCAGCCACACCATTAGGTGACTCATAATCCACACAACCTCACACTCACACACATACATGTGTACATGTATGTGTACAACCACAAATATGCAGGCTAACAGACACATACACCCAATTAAATATGGACACACACACACGCACACACACAACAACACAGGTGTAGTATTAACCCAGCCTGTAGACAAATGTACACAGCCAATTTCTTTTATTTCAAAAGGGCATCCAGAGCTATACAGTACAAGTTGCACATGAAATAATTTAGCCTTGGCCGATCAGATTCATTTCTTACTGATGCAGTTACGTCAGAACAAGAGAAACAAAACTCCCCGTAAGAAACAAAACATTTGGCTCCTTTTTATGTTGAAACAGAATAAATCCAAACTGGACAGGGATGTAAAAAAGACATAATGTTTCCAGATATTTACAGTCTATTTACAGCATTTTTGTTGTCATCTAAATATTGACACACATTGGTATCCTTCTTTCTCTCCTCTCCATGCTGATTGTCAAAAGAAAGGATGGGAACAAGTGTGGACATTCTTATACAGAGCTGCAGCTCTTCACTAAACACATGATCTGAAGGTCTTTGAATCAAAGTCTGAGCTCTTGGTATCCTGTGTGTTTTGTTAACTGCAGCTTCTCAACAATCATCCAACCAGGAACCGCTGACAAATGCTGTCACCTCATACATTACTATCCATCCAAAGCGCTGTTTGCTCTCTCCTGTGCCAGACCCAAAGTAAAGTCGGAGCCCCTTAGATCAAACCCAGACACTCTGCTGTCAAACCCAGGACCACCTGGCTTCCTCTTCAGCTCCTCACACTTTCTGTATTTACAGATCTGGTGTCCCCTCTTGCGATTGCGGCAGCTGCTGCACTGTTCGCAGTTCGTCTGACGCCGACAAGGTACACACTCCCCACACCTTTTCCTCTTCCTTCTCCCTCCACTGCCCCCGCCCAAAGAGCCAGGAGAGTAGCCCTCGGCCACTAGCCCCTCCATACCCTCAGCTCCCATGGTTGCACTTCTCCAGTGGCCTCCACCCATCTGAAAGCCAGCCAACGGGAACAGAGCAGGACTGAAGGGAAACCAGGCACCCAAAAAGGGTTGGAAGTCAGTTCCACATCCAGAAGAGTCCTCTTCCTCCTCCTCTGGTCCGGACCCACCTCCCTCTCCATCCCCCTTCTCCCCCTTTGCCTCTGCAGCGTCCCTCTTAGCCGGCTGGTTGCTCTGTGCACCCAGGCCATCCTGCTCTGTGGTGGCTGGGGTCAGAGCCAGCAGCCCGGCGCGCATCAGCAGCTCTGCTGCGTGGGCCAGGTGGAGCCCACTGGGGGACTCCCACATGTCAGGCCAGGAGGGGGTTCGGCGAGGCTTAGTGTGTGCAGGCTGTGTGGTGCGCTGCTGGGCCGGGGAAGGCTGGATCAGGCCTTTAACGTCCACGGGTGGGGAAGGGGTGGAAATGTAATGGGAGAGGCTGTAGGGGTGGTGGGAGCGCTTAAGGCTGGGTCTCAGTGGCTCATTGGGGATTTTAGCAGTACTGCGGGCCTGATCTGGGGAGGAAGGGCCAGCGATGTCTACCGCGGTGGACATAGCAGTGGCTCTGGGTGGGGGTGTCTGTCTTTGTGTATGCGTGTATGTGTTTGTCGAGGTGAGGGAGAAGGGGATTGAAGCCGACGCGGGGTTGACAACTGTCCTGCTGTTACTTCAGCCAAAAAGGCAAGCCTTGGCCTGTGTCCCTATTCCCATTCTCTGCAGCAGCCTTAGAGTCCTGGAGAGCTAGAAATGAATAGGGGATGAAGAGAGGAAGGTTAAGAATAGAAATGTTGGAGGGACAAAAACAGAAAGAGAGTAAACAGCAGAGATGAGACTGGAATATTTTTTTTGACAGGCCCACTAAACACTGTCAGGGAACGAGGGTGTGGAGAATCTGTTTTTAAATAAATATGAATAAAGATTTTGTAATAAGACCGCTTGAGCAGATGAATAGACCCAGGTTTGAGACACAGTGCATGCCTTTCCAGTGATTTCCGCATACAGGAGGCAGTATCCCTTTAAGAATTTCACGGTATATCAATGCAATCAATAACAGAGCGACAACAATATGCAAAGATATGCGCATATGCGCAGGTCAAATGTGGAGCGCGCTTTTCAAATGCATTTTGACTACTGCTGTTATGTGTACCAGCCAAAGATTAAGCTGTACACACACAGATTCTGTGGTGGACCGTAAAAAAACAGGCTGTCTTTTGTCTGACCGTATCGACGACGAGAAGCGAGGTGCGCAACGATGCGGTTACTGTGGATAAAAAAAGACCAGGCTATATTCCATGTTCACATTAAAAGAAGAAAACTACTCCCGGGATCAGACACTGGGCATATTTGATGTTGGATAACAAACATTTAAACCCTCTAATATGTCGATCGGGAAACCTGATCGATCATTTCACCGTAATTAAGGTTACCTAAGAAGACGGTGCTCGACCAACGCCACGGCTAGCTGACCACAGTCCGAGTGGTCGCTGCGACACAGCGCAGCGCGCAGGAAAAGGCGACAAAACATAATCAGCAACATTTACAGGAAGTATCGATAAATCGTCAGCCCTTACCTTCTAAATATAGTCCAAACTCTTCTACCAAAAATATGATGAAGTCATGAACTAATGGCGTGGTGATTGTGGTGTATATGGACGGCGAAGCTGCCGATTCCTCCTCCACCTCTCCGTCCCGGAGGGTCTGCAAACACTCTGCACGGAATTTGGGGGCGTCGCTCAAAATGCGAAGTGGACTCTGCAATCGAGACCGTGGCCAGAGCGACCCCATAATCATCACAGAGCAGCCCAGCATATACGGACAGTCGTCAGTATAATTACTACAGGATGACTTATTTAACGATGATACATTTTGTGCATCAGTTACCATGAGCGTAAATCTGACATCTTCGTTTAGGACCAGTTGTCCCTTTCGTTAACTTGACAAGTATTGGGAAGGCTATGGGCTCTAAAACAGTAACAGAAATAGGCCTACGTAGTGACATTTAAAAAAATATATAAGGTCATCAAACATGCTAATAAAGGTCTATGTCAACCCTCCAATGTCATTCATAGTAAAGTGATCTGTTAAGTTAAACCATAGAAAAGTAACCAAAGTCCAGAATTTGTAGAGAACAAATTAATTCGCAGTAATTTGTAGTCAATCTCTTCAAAGCAGCAGTACATACCTGGTTTACAGACAGTTCACAGTGGCCTTAGTAATTGTGATGCTATTGAATTGCTTGAAAGGGGAAATGTAATTACTTTGCTCTTATATTGAAGTCTCATATTATGGTAGTGATATGGTGTTATATTTGACCTGACGTTTAAAAATACACTCTGAAACTGCTTCACACTTTTATTGATAAAACAATTAGGAGAAGAATATAGTGGATAGAAAAAGACGTGTTTTCTTTGGTCTTCGGTCTGCTTCATCAAAACCCGAAGCCTGTATAATAAATATGAACACACTTTTGCTATACCCACTTAATGATGGCTACAAACTACAGCTGATTCTTAGTAAGTAACCTACGATCTCAGAATAAAGAAATACAACAAATAAAGGCAAGTTAGTTATTAAAAAAGTGATCAAATATAAAGTGATTTAAAACACTATAGCACAGGCTCATTAAAGGTCAACCCTTTTAGCAACGTATTCGCCTAAATGACGTACGTTGATATGATCCTTACAGCAGACATGTACCCCCCCCCCCTCCCTCGGTGTGAGCGGGGCTTAGCTGTCAGCTAAAGGTGACTCCTCATAGGAATGATCAAGTCCACTCCACCTTTTGTGAGAGTCCTCCGTTGCATCTGGCACGCAGCCAGATACCTCGTGCGCGTTTGTGAGTGTGTGTGTGCTTGCGTGCGTGTGTCACTATGGGAGCAGGGGCCCACCGTACTCGAGTACACTGTCTGGCCCGGACTATCCGTGTAAACACAGCGTCTTCTAGTGGTAACCACAAACACTGCCACTTTTTAAATGGCCACTAGTGCTGGTGGACACTGCAGCAAGGCAGCCCACCTCAACTCAAGCAAAAGCCACATACACACGAACAGTGATCCCTCTGCAGTCACCACACAGTTCTGTCTGCTCATTATCCCTGTTTAATGTTAATCCATACACACACAGCTCTGCCTGGCCCACTGCTAACAGAGGTGAAATGCATTTGATCCTTTGCTTAGGAACACAAACACATGAAGGAGTTTGGCCCCCTGCTCTGCAGTAAGGAACATGCCCTTAAAATAACAATGACGCCTTGAATCAGACAACGCTACAAGTTTTATTTACATTATAAAGAAAAATTAATCATGTCAGACACGCCAAAGCCATTCGAAAATAAATCCAATGAGCAAGCAAAAATATATCCATTATAAGCAGAGGTTTTTCTCTTTGAACAGTTGACATTAAATACAAGTTTCCACAAGGCAAACTGTTAGCGGTTACAAACAGCTGACTGTTTTGACAGATTACTGTATTCAATTTAAGACAAATATGACAGCTCTTTGATCCGACTAGGCAGCTCTTTGTGCAAAAATCAAGACATTTAACATTCACATGGGTTATAATAATGTGTATACTCTGAGCTCGAGGTAGGGATGCCACGGTAAGAACATTTTACACCGGTCATTTAACCTGTACCAACACTGGTTTTACAGATTATTCTTCACATTTTATGACGCTGATCTCAATATGTGTCGAGTTCGTGCTGCATTCACATTGATTCAAGCCGTAGTGGAAAGCAATCAAGATATCACTGTAGTGGATGAGGGCAGGACATCATAATTGTGTCAAGCTAGAAAAAGCAGGATGTGTATATGAACCTTTGACAGCGTCCCGAGAATCAAGTCCAGACTTTATCCAGAGTTGCCTATTCAGACACGTAGTGGACGAGAGCAGATGGTCAGTTTGAGACAATTTGTCAACAACTGGAACTTCTGCATTTTGGCACCTGGATAGAGCACGCAGGAAGAGAACTTGTCTGAATATTGACCGTGTTCCATTGATTTCTCTAAGATATGTATTTAGACCGAACTGCAGTATCAATGAAAGAGTGCAAAGAAATATGCCAACAAGCAGAAACGAGTATAAAACAATGTACTACCTGCGATGCCGAAGACACCATTAACATGCCCACCTGTGAAGTATCTTCTCTATTACACATCAGCTCATCCAGACACTACACACACTTCATTCTTAGGGGCTCGAAGGGCAAAGTGCGTTTGATGCGTTATCGGCTGATTCAAACATGCAGCTCCTCCAGGTAATGGCTGGACATGTTCAGGAGTGCAGCGTGTGTGAAAGGGCCAAAGGAATACTGGCAACAATCATTGTAGACAACGTTACATCCTCCACAACCAAATCTACCATTGAAACCTACGTAAGTCCCTTCTGCAAGGAGAAAACAAAGGGAACATTGACAACAATTAGCTAAACCCTGCCATCCTGCCACTCAGTTGGACTAAATGTTTTTCTCCTGCATGACGTACAGGAGGTGGAGTTGATCTGCTGTTTGCCTGAATCGATGTGAATGCAGTGATGAGGAGACCGTTGTGTGCCTGTTTACATGGCGTAGCACAGTGACTTTCCCTACGTGCTGTGACTCTGCTGCATGGAGCAGACGCTTTTAATCAGTTTGTAGCTTCCTTTTTTTTCTGTACGAGCTTTTGATTACCTTGTTTTTAGAAAAGTATGGGCAAGTTATGTCATCTTAGGGAAAGCCAGACACTGTTACATTGGGAAGACCAACTACAATGGCAAGACAAGTGCTGAAGTTTCAATATAAGGCCTTTGCTGAATTGAAGAGGATATGCTGAACAAGGTGAAGCAAAGAGCTGCTGTTTATGACGCTCAACAACCTACTATAAAACTAACGGAGACAAGAAGGACGCCTGCATGGTGAAATATTTCAATTACTTAAGGCTCAGAGAGTTTTTCTTGACCACACTCTTACACATTTAGACCCTCAAAAAGCAGCTTTTCAGTTCAAGTTCTTCTGTCTGACCTTTCTGATTGTCAACGTTCTCCCCTTATCTCTTCTTGATGATCTTTGATTGTTAAGTCTTACCGTTCATACTGGATTCAATTGGAATCAATACAATCTGAATTTAGCACTGAGTATAACTCTGGACTCTGAAGAATTTCAACGGTTTGTTTAATTGTGAAGGAATCACACTATAACTGTCATTGTGACACTGTAATGATAGTGATGAACTGATTGAACAAACTTCGGCCGGTACATGGGTTGGCGGCTGGGCAGCGGTTGGGTTAGGGGGCATGGGGTTAAGCTATTGGTTTAAGCATCCCTCTTTTTGATGATGAGTGGTCCAACGTTGTCCCCGGTTTCCTCGTTGTGTTTGGCATGGGCTCCATCACAGTAAGGGAACTGCACACAATATCAACAGAAGACACTGATCAACTTTCCCCCCCTAGAATTCAATGCTACTAGTTAAAGCTATTGGTCAATTATGATTTATGACTTACAATGGACTGAATCACAACACACTAACAAAGCATTATGACACATTGGAGCAGACATGTAATACTACCTCAGCCTGTAATCTGAAACATAAAGATGATATAAACAATTTGTTTAAAATGTAAACTTTCTAAATGTAACAATACGTCAAACTTGTTCATAGTTTTTTTTGGAATGGAGGAATTCCCAGTGAGCGTATGTGAGAACGCAGCAGGATATAATCAGGAGAATTCACCTCGAGCGAGTGGGCCTGTCTGTGAATAAACACTGGGCTTTGTCGGTTAATACACCGGGTATAATAATGAAGCTTTGGCTGCATTTTTCAGTTTAAACGGGAACAGCTAAGATGTAGCTGACATTGAATAGCCCAAGTTGCTCCTGCTGCTACGGTGGCAGCGTGTGAATGTGTACGAGTGGATTAATTTATACTGATGGGCTCTTTACATAGCAGCCTCTGCCATCAGGGTGTGAATGTGTAGGTGTGACCTGTGGTGTAAAAGTGCTGCGAGAAGTCAGAAGACTAGAAAAGATCTAAACAAGCTCAAGTCCATTTACCAAGAGATGGACTCTAGTTGATGGGAAATTAAAGCTACATCATTAAAATATATTGTTAGTTATAGAATTGTGCTGTCCTTTGACAAAGAAGTAGATGTTGCTGAACATTTCACCTCCTCCTCTAATGTAAACGGATCACTCAGTTTAGCGCACATGCACATTTACATTTATACATATGACTGTGACGCTTTGGGTCAATGTAAACGTGTGTGTGTGTTTATATAAAAGTGTTTATCTTTCTAATAAAACTCCTGAAAATGTCCTCAAATGTTTATTTTCAACCTGATAATTTGAAAATATGTTTATGTGGTTCTGTCAGTATCAACTTTACGTTTTTATAGTAAATAAAAATAGAATATTATCTAATAACAGCTACTCATTAGGCCTCTAAAGCAGCTGCTGAAGCCTGACCTTCTTTGACTTCCAGCAGCGGCAGTACACAGCTTTGGTGCCAATGTCCTCCATGTCGAAGCTGTGGACCACTTTGGGACTGTCTTTACTGACTGAGGAGTTCACCAGGCCTTTTTTACAGCTCCGTCCGCTCAAGTAATGGTTGACTAGGAAACCTCCCAAAGCTGCAATCACTGCAACTGGCACTGCAACCACCAAATGCTCTGGAAAGAGAGTAAGTTGTGATAGGCATTAGCATAAAAAAAAAATCACCAATCACACCTGCCTCTGTATTGCTTTATACAAAAAACTCTAGAAATTATTTCCTTCTGAAATACAAAATGTGTGGGGGCAACTATCCCACCCCAAGAACGACCAGAGATAACTCAGAGACATTTTAAACCATTGAATGTGATCAACAATTATCTGAGACAAAGCCTTCTGATATTTCTTATGCACAAGGCTCGCACTTTTGTTTTTAACAAAATCCTCAAATTCACTGTTTATTTACAAGAATCAAATGCAATTTTGGTTATTCACTGGTAAGGTTTTAACCATTAGGATTTAAGGTTTTATTGCAGGACAAAACATCTCGCTTCAGTTTCATCATGTTTCAACTTGAGTGATAGACCTTCAAAAGAACAGTTTCTAGAAGATACAGAACAACTGAGGATCTTGGGTTTTGGACAGTCGCCTTTGCTTTTGAACAGAGGTTGAGAAATAATTTAATTGTCCTTTACTGCAAGGTAACGACGAGGATTATCCAGGTCTACTGAGCATCACATGATGCAAGAGGAACAGGGGCCCTCCTGTCAAGCTGAATCAACATGTTCAGAGGTTAGCTGCCTGACTAGCAGGTTAGACGAGGCCATGATAAACACAGAAACTCCTGCTGTAAAGGCTGGGATCGCCTCCAAGAAACTAAAGGGTTTCAGGTGATGAGCCAAAGTTTTCTGAGTGACCGTCTAAAGTTGGAAACACAACACGAGGATACATTCAACAGGACCCCGGCTGGCTGCCCAGCTAGCTTGCTAAATGCTGTAAGCAAGCTTAAGAACACTAGTGGCAATAACAGTACATGTGAAATTATAGAAACTGTTGTATGTGCAATTTGTTGGATTACGTTTACTCGAGGTCGTCTTCATAACATCGCAATGTCGACAACAAAATATCACGTGGCATTAGTTATTACTTGGTTTGGGGTAACGTCAGGACATGGTCAATTTATAACGCTAATAAATGCTAGCGTGTCATCAGCTAGCTTGGATACTTTACCTTTTGAAAACCGGAATCCCGAGCTGGGTAATGCAGGCATCGCAGGTAAAGAGGTTGTCATGTTTCTTTTAGTGAACGGTCTGTGATCAGCTAGGGAAAGCAAGGTCAACCAGAGGCTTTAGGCTTATCGTGAGTCTATCCTCCCCAGTACTAGTGCTCTGGCGCTTACGTCACTTGCAGCATCCAATCACAGCTAAGGAGGGATAGTGATAATCTGACGGAACAAGAGGTTCTAACCCGAGCATGTAGCGCACTTCCGGCTTCGCTTTAGCTGAGCTGAAAATGTAACATTGAATTTTTACGTTTAAAATATTTGTTATCTATTTGTCATATTATCAAGGATGTCAATTGATCATACGGGAGACTTTTTGGGCAAAGGAACCGACACATCTTCTTGTGAAAATTAATTCCTGACTGTAAACAATAATACAGTCTATGACTATGGTCCACTGCAGGTGAATCATCTTGACTGTGTGATCTCTGGAGACTACCAGCTTAACTTTAAAGTTTTATTTTCCTTTTACAAAGTTTTGATAATCTTAGCTTAAATAAAACTTTAGGAGCTACTATGCTTTATTACGGAAGCGTATTGTTGCCACTGTGGAATATAAAAAATAATGCTTAGACACTGTTTATTTGATCGATAAACGTTATACAGGATATATTAGTGGCAGCAATAAGCTTCCGTGCTCTCTGAATACAGAATCACCAAATGAAGAAATGTAATGCACTCAAAGTACTTCTCAAAAACTGACCGCCAGAGGGGGACACAACGACTTATAATGGAGATGCCATTATACTATTGAACAACCACATTTTACAACAGAAAAGCATCTGATTGGCTAAGAGGAAGTTAAACAACTTTACAGCATAAAGTGTTAGCCTAGCCTAGAATAATCGATCTGCTACTCTGAAACAGCATACTCCTATTTCACTGGATGCATGATTAATTAAAACATACAGGTAAATGTACATAGGCCTAAAACAAAGTAGCTGATATGTGGAAACCATGGATATAAAGCATAGACTGTAAATATTACATAAAGTAGCAAGAGAGGGTTTGGGTTGCCTGGCAACAGTCCAGGTTCAGTACATGTTGTGGAACTAGTTGAGTGAATGGAGAAATAATTAATCTGCTATAAGCCAGATGTACAGTGGATATAAAAAGTCTACACACCCTTGTTAAAATGTCAGTTTTTGTGATGCAGAAAAAACAACAACCAAGAAATAATTTCAAAGCTGTTTAGTGTGACCTATTACCTGTGCAGTTCCCTTGAGAGAAAAACAAATACATCTTTTACAGGGAAAAATAATGAATGAAAACCAAAAAGATGTAGTTGCATAAGTATGCACACCTTCTAACTATTGGGGATGTGGCTGCATTACGACTTAACCAATCACATTAAAAGTCATGGTAAATAATAGTCAGTAAACACCAGTAAACACCTACCATCAGTTCAATTAAATGATTAACAGCAAATAAGATTAAGCTGTTCTGGTAGGACTTTCCTGACATTCACTGAGCTGCATCTTATAGCAAGAGTTATGGTCCGCAAAGATCTTAACCAAGCACCAGCGGGATCTCATTGTTGAACGGTATCGATCAGGACAAGGGTACAACATTTTTTCAAAAGCATTAGCTATATGGAATGCAGTAACAGTCATCTGCAAGTGAAGAAATTATGGCACAACAGTGACACTACCAAGAACAGGACGTCCCTCCAAAATTGATGAAAAGACAATAATAAAAGTGGTCAGGGAGGCTGCCAAGAAGCCAACAGCAACATTAAAGAAGCTACAGGCATGTCTGACGAACACTGGTTGTTTTCTACATGTGACAACAATGTCTTGTATTCTCAATGTCTTGGCTATGGGGTAGGTTGGCAAGACCGAGCCACTTCTTACTAAGAAAAACGTCAAAGCGGTTAAATTTAGCAAAAACATACATTAAGTCCCCCAAAAGCCTGTGGGAACATTTGTTCTGGTCTAATGGGACCAAGTTAAACAACCTTTCAGCATGACAATGACCCAGTCAACAAAAGAATGGCTGCTTCACCAGAAGAAAATGAAAAGTTTTAGAATGGCCCAGCCAAAGCTCAGATCTGAATCCTCTTGAAAATCTGTGGGGTGACCTGAAGAGGGCTGTGAACAGGAAATGCCTTCACAATCTGACAGATTTGGAGCTCTTTTACAATGAAGAGTGGGCAAATATTGCCAAGTCAAAATGTGCCATGCTGATAGATTCCTACCCAAAAAGACTGAACGCTGTGATCAAATTAAAAGGTGCTTCAACAAAGTATTAGTTTAAGGGTGTGCATACTTATGCAGCCACATTATTTTAGTTTTCATTCATATTTTTGCCCATAAAGATCTATTTCATTTTTTCAGGTGAACTGCACAGGTATTAGGTCACACTAAAGGTGGAAACAGTTTTTAAATGATTTTTCTTGGTCTCTTTTTTTTTACGTCACAAAAACTGACATTTTAACCAGGGTGTGTAGACTTTTTATATCCACTGTACATGTGGCTTATATCAGTAGAAATCAACAACCGATTAATTATTTCTCCATTCACTCAACTAGTTCCACAACATGTATACTGAAATGGAGGTCTACATTTTGTACTGAATATCAGCACTGCTTTTTAAATAATACAAATAAAACATTTTGATCATAACACACTTAAAATCTTAAAGTTCTTAATGCTGTTATAAACTTCACAACCCCGGCTTAGCCGTCAAGCACCAGTTGCGCACAACACATTCATTTTTCATACATTACTTACAGTATATTTCCTTCCTAAGCAGGCAGGATTAGCAGCTTAGCTCCAGTTTTTCCACATCTTATCAAACATTTTTCATATTTAACCTATTATTGCATTAGCAGCTTTTCCACAGTTTATTCAACATCTTTCATGAATAACATTATTCACCTGTTTCAGACGTAGCATTAGCAGTAAAGAGCTAGCTTTTTCAGCATCCACAGCAGAATCTCTTTAGCCGCGTTCTCTGGTTCAGTATTTAGCCTGTGGCCTTGTGACGACGACCAAATCACAGCAGTGTCCATATTCAGTACATCACTCCCTTTTGTGTGATATTGCTGAAAAATGTCGAGGTTAGGTTCTTAGGAATTACATCTAATGAAATGAACATCCCATATGTTCATTCAATCTTTTTTTATCTATATTTGATTATATTATCCATTATTTATTCTCAACAATTTAAATCAAAGTTCAGCTAACTTTTACTTATTCATCAGATATCGCTCCAAAAATATCAGCTTCTATGGTCGATTATTATTCTGTAAACTGAGTCATGAAAGTGAACGTCTTCCCACATCACCTTTCTGTCTCTGTCATGTCCCACAAGTGCCTTAGAATGAGACAACGTAGGAGTCATTGGGTTTTATTACACAGTTTAATCAACACACAAAGCTCAACGAGCCTCTCAGGTAATTCAATATACAGAGGTTTTGTGCAAGAAGAGTGGGTTCTCCTCGCACCCAGAGCCCAAGCCAGTCCCATAGCCATTTAAGATGTTAGCCTCTAATTTACCAATAGCAAAAAAAAAAAAAAAAAAAAAACAGAAAAGAAAAGAAAAGAAAAAAGAAAAACAATGCATCCTAAAGAGTTATGGGGGGATGGGGAGAGGTAAAAAAAAAAAAAAAAGAAAAAAAAAAAAGGTTAAACTAAGAAAAATTAAAAGCTTAAATACCTGGTCCAGAACCTTCACGTTGTGAATAAAGAAAAGTCGGTGGAAGTGGTGGGGTGGGGGATGACGTGTGTTTACATTTGTGCGTGAATGTGTATCGACTTGTGTGTACAAAGGGGTCATGTTGGGTGATGTGTGGTGGGAGGAGTCAGGAGCAGGAGGTGTGGGGATAAATTCAAGTCCTTTCATAGAATCCAACAGAAGACCAAACTAGGCCATGGTATTTTTTTTTCTCCATTTTATATAGCTTGCAATGATTTCTTTTATGTATTGTATAAAATACAGAGTGCCCTTCAACTCGCTAGCAAGAGTCGCTTTCCTCAATTGTCACCTCTAAAGATGGGAATTATAAGAACAGTAAAACAAGAAAGGGCACAGAGTGTAAAAATCCCTCCATCATTTTGTCCCCGACCCTCCTAAAAAATGGGAAATAAAGAATAAAGCCCCTCAAGATTTGGAAAAGGGAAGTTTTATGGGCAGCGACAGCCAAGCTTGCATGGTGACAAAATGTAATGGAACACGGAGGTCAGGAGATGGGTTCAGAGGTCACATGGTAGGGAGGAGATGAAAAAGGGAGCTGGGAAAGATGTGAACAACCATTGCAAGGTGACTATTTGTACACTGTAGGGTAGTCAGGTGAGCTGAGAGGCAGGAAGGGATGAGGGAGAAGGGGGCGTCCAACAGAGAGAGTGAGAGAGAGAAAATGTAGGGAGGTGGGGCGGAGGGAATTTTTACAGGTACTCTGGTGAAGGGGAGGCGTGGCTCAAAAAAAGCACTCCACTGGAAACCAACAAGATCTTGTTTTAAACTTCATTTGTTTGAATGGTTTTTTGTTTGTTTTCTCTTTACATCTGAAGCTCCCCTAACCATATTATGTAGAGGTGGTTGGCCATGATTCTACCCCAACACTACATTGCATACTTTTGTGTCCATTCCCGAGCTATTTTGTTGTACCTGTGAAGAAGCAGAGATGGAGACATACGTTAGTCGTTCATCCCAATAAAAAAAAACATCAAACATCACAATTCTGCACTCAGCAGCTTGGTTTTCATTTTGTCTTCATTCTGCAACAAAAAGCCAGCAGTTATTCTGTTAGCCCAACAGCGACTGGAAGAATCTGAAACCTTTTCACCTTACTTATATTTATCAAGCTTTCCTTTAGTGACAACCAAACTCCTTTCAAACAAAATACTTAACGTGCCTGAAAAAAAATTGGCAAGAGCACATTTTATTTGTGAAATCATCTATCTATAAATCTCTGTGTGTGTGTTTGTTAGTCGAGTTTCTCAACAACCATTCATCCGATCGACTTCACACTTGGCTGGTGTTGCTGAGGACCAAAGGAAGTGCAGTGCTGATTGTGAAGTTAGGATGAGCACAGATTTGTGTCTAAAATATTTTTTATAGTTTTGCTATGGCGAAATCTTACTGAAGCGTACCCTACCGGAAACACCAGACGAGCGGAAAACAACACGCACAGCGCACGCGCAGAGAGTAGTGGAGGGCAAAGCAGTTCCTTTAAATGTACTGAGTCATTACAATCAGTTCAGTAAAAGATTCCTACAAAAGATTCGTTCACCGAGACATTCGGACAGTGTTCTTTGCGTCACTGAGTTGACTGGACAGGACACACACGCAACGATACTTCAACTTATAACATAACTTTAACGTTAACATTTCGTTTTGCTAAATGGACGCTATCTTTAGTAAATACTCTCCGACTTTCCGTTTGGCTGTAAATACTGTCCCATTTTCCCCTTGAATAATTAACGTTAAGTCTGCCAAGCTTTTGAATTTACGCTAACGTTAGCTAACCGTCGTTAACAAAAGCCGGATGAAATCATTTGGCCAGGATGAAATCACTTGGCCAATGTTGTGTAACTTCGTTTGCTAACATAACACTGTACTAGGCCCGTATGGCATTTTGTGTGATTCCCCTTTGCTTAGCTGTTATTTAACGTTATGTTGCTAACGTTAATGTTTTCCTTACAGCTGTCCTCTTTTCTAAACAGAATCGTGTAACTTAAGTGACGTTAAATGTTAGCCTATGTATATAAGATCACCCTCCATAATGTCATATCTGGAATGCAGACCAAGACTAATGTTGTTGAATCACTGCACCTAAATATTAGCAACCCCAATCATCTGTCATATCATGACGCATAGCCTCTACTATTGCTAGAACAGACAACTATGTCATGGCAGGTGTTGTTTCCAACGCCTAAAGATGTGCTATATCGCATGTGAAGTTGTTTTGCTGAGCACAACACTACACATTGCCCCTAGCCCTTCCTGACCAGCCACGTTCTGACCAAACACATTACCAACAAGCACATTCTGAACGGGCACTGCACTTGTAAAGCAAAAAGCAATTTTGACAAAAGAAGAACTCTTGTTGTAACGTTTATTGTACACTGAGTAACGATGATAGTGAACTGTCAATTCATTTAGCAAAAACAAAAACAGAGGGCAGTATCGGACAGACTTTGGATTGCTTCTTCAACAATCTCAGCTTCAGTACTGAATGTTTGCAGTTTACTACATTTGAACCACACGTTACTACATCCTCTGCCCTGTCCAGTGTGTCCAACTCTTTGCTGACAGTGCTGTTAGCAGCCCAGCAGAAGGGACAATCAATGGTGGTCTAGGGATTTTTAGCTTCTCATGACCAGGGTGCACATTTCATTTTCCGACTTAAAGAAATCTGTTTTCATGTGAGCAGTCAGGATTTTTTCTGGCTCAAAATGAGACAGAGATGTTTCCTTTCTGTGTGCACACATGTTCATTGTTAAGAGGTCACGGCTCGGTCTGTACTTTGGTTTTGGGAGCATGGTTCCGTAAAAGTTCGGTTCAACAAGAAGAAAGCATCAAGAAGTCCCGGATGCATATTTCTAGGTTTCTCTAATTTCTTTAGAATTGACAGTTTGTTCTATTGAGTGTTATTTAGAAGCGCCTGTGATAGTAGGTTCAGCCTGTAGTGTATTAAACATTAAACGAGGAAAACAAAGGGAGGCAAAATGAGAAGAATCACATAAATAAATAACATCTCCTGATTTGAAAATATAAAATAAATACAATGTAAAATATATTGTGGCAAAAAACGTGTGCATTTAGGAGCAATGCATCATATTTATGATTTAAGAAGTGTGCGGTCACAGAACAGCGAGTGCAGCGGTTATTCGGGCTCAATCACCGTACGTGTACGTCAGTAAAGGGTTCACCACGGACTGGCTTACGTGTGCACGGGATGAGACACCGTAACGAGGGTTTGAGCACTTTGAATACAGACTTGAAGCAGGGGTCCTCTACTACTGGATAACGCACGCAAAGACGTCAAAAAGTATTCGCTTCTGTAATGTCTTTGACTCATTCTGCTTTCAGACGCAGAGGCTTCTGATAAACAGCACAGATAAGTTGTTGTTTTGCTTAGCTCCAGTTATTAGCACCTCTGGGTGACGTCATCTAAACATTCATTAACATATTTGACGTGTTTCCAAACAACCTATTTTAGAGAAGCAGGCGGGTCTTCTAGCTCAACCGTGTCATTTTGTTACCGTCATTGCTCTTTTTCATTGTGTGTTTTTCTGTCTGCTTCTTCTTGGTTTGTTGTGTAATAGCGGTTAGCAAACAGTTCCACTGCAATGTGTATGTGCAATGCTTTTTTTCTCCACTCAGACGTATTTGTCATTATGATTGTATGAACCGTGACGTCCGAACCGTTAGGGATGAATACAAATACTGTTACAGGCCTGGCGATGAATCATTAAGAAAATGAATTTCAGACATCCTTGATGATTGAAGAGTATACTATTATATTATAAACCAATGAAAAACAAACAATCAAAAGGAAGATGGAGCCTCTGTCAGCAGCTAGCCTGTGACACTGAAGGATCAGAACGGCCTTAGCACAGCTCTACAGAAGCCATCTGAGATTTACATTTGCATCACCGTGTTGTAGATTGTCTTTAAAAAAAGACTTCAATGATGCACAAAACAAAAGAGCTTACTTTTCCCTGTCCGTCTTGTAGATGCGGGCGATCTCAGGTACTAAGGGGTCATCCGGGTTTGGGTCGCACAGCAGAGAGCAGATGGACAGGAGGACTGGAATGGACCAGGTACAGGTGAAGCGTTAATCAATACAGACATTTGAAGATTTCCTTTCACTATTCTTTGGATGGCCAACAGAGGCACACTCAGGGATGTGATTGACCAAGGACCTAAAAAAGCAGGACCCCAATATGTGCCTTTACTCTATCATTTTGTAGTAATGATAGTCGTGAATCCTCTCACTCTTTCAGTGTTTGTCTGGCAGCTTTTCCCATCAATGATTAATGCACTCGTGTGTTTCTTTTATCACGGCAGCATGATCAATCAAAAGTTACATCGTCCTGATTATATTTTTTTTACATGTCAACTGAGGTCTGGACCCGCTAACATCATCGCCTTTCATTTCTCTCTGCTTGTAGGACGTGCGCGTCCTCATCTGACAATCGTAATCAGCTTTACATGTCATGAAGTCTCTTCTGTATCTCTTACACCGTTTCCTAACAGCACGCGAGCGCTGGACGTCGCGTTCTATCGTGCTCCTTTGCGCTGCGTCGCTTGCAGGCAGTTGGGACACTCTCTGATCACCTCCAGCTCCAGAGCATGCATCACTTGTTGCTTCAAACAGAGCAAGGTGAGATAATCAATTAGATTACTGATCTTAGATAGCGATCTATGTGCAAGCCTATGTGGGATCATCATAATTTAAGACTTAAGGGTCTGAAAATCCAGAATTTCGGATTAACCCGGAAGGATCAAATCCCTGCACATTAGATCTAAGTCTGACACTGCATGTAATGAACAAAGTCTGGATTTTAAAAACATGTCCTGTTGTAACGTAGACCATATTCTACTTCCTGTTATAACCTAATGGTGAAGAAGGATAAAGCTGACATTTATCATGTTTGATCCAAGGACCTCTACATCACAAATGTCATAGATTCATTGTAGTACACATTTTCAAGGACTCTTCTGAAAAGGAATCTACCATTCCCTGCCCCCCCTTCTTCTTCATTCTCTAACATCCTTGTCATCAGGGAAGTATCTTGTGCTATTTTTCAGAAACCTTAATGTTCAGTTGAAAGTCTGAAAGGAGCGGCTTACCTTTGGAGATGGTGAGAGCTGGAGACCACTGTGATCGCAGGATGTCAAGACAAATGCTGCCGTTGCTGTTGATATTTGGGTGGTAGATTCGTGTGGTAAATGCAACCTGATAACAAACGGAGCAAAATCAAATACGGGGGAGGGGTGAGAAAGACGAGCAGGTGAGAGACGCAGCATTTAACTGAATGATGTTTAAACAGGCAAGAGGCACTCTGTGCTTCACTATGACTTTATCTATGCGAGTTGCTTCTTTTGGATGTTTGTGTGCACCGACGTCTTGGTTACCTTTGGCGGTTTGAAGGGGTAGTCTGTGGGGAAGTGTATGGTCAAGAAGAAAACCCCGCTCTGGTAAGGACTGTCATTCTAATGAAGGAGGGAAGACAATGTCATTAGTTACTTGAATGAAAAAAGTGGCTGACTAAGTTGATCTTTGACTTTAAAGTAAGATGTTTCACTTTTTTTTTAGCCCCTTTTGGGATTCTGTGTAAGTCAACTGAAGTTATAAAAAAAAAGTCAAAGTCAATATTTCTAACCTGGATGGTAAACAACCTTACAAGTCTAGTCTGTCATCATTGTGTGAACGCTTCTACCCCTGAGGGGAAGGGCTGTTACTGAGTTCATACTTACAGGTCCCATTATTGTGGCTTGCCAGTGAAACACTGAAAAAAAACAACAACAACAGAGAAGTGGTTATGAAACGCTCTGTTCACAATGTGTGGCTGAGAAGTGTTAGCATAAATAATGCCACATGAATAGAGCATGTTTATTTGTCCAGTTTAGTAACAGCCTCTTATATAAAGTGCAACCCTGCACAAATATTTGAGGAAACAGATTTTAATGATTTGCAAAAAGGAGGAGACTTCCTTTAAGATTCAGAGAACCTCAAAACTGCTCATTAAGATCAAATCTTGACCTTGACACAATACATCACACTTTTATTGAGGAGCGATATGTCTACTTGAAACCTCCTGTGGGTATGTGGACAAATAACAGAGACTCCTTAATGGGGGGGGGGGAGATTTGTGATGTGTTAATGTCAGAGTCAGCAGCATGAATCAGTGCCTGGTGTGTGTGTGTGTGTGTGCATGTCTCAGTGTGTGTGTGTATGTGAAGCTCCCCGTGTTTTTACAAGCCGTGCCTTAGAGCCCTGCGAGGGACTGTTTTCTTTGTCCCGCCTCCTCTGGATTTCTGACCATTATCGCCCACTCCCGCAGTGTGTCATCCACTCCCGCCAGCATCTGCAACATGTGTGTCCAATCCCAGCCGCACAAATTCTGACTAATCCCATTTAACGTTGAGAATAACAACTGTGTTCAGTTAAAGGGATAAAAGATATCAACGTGTTCACTAAAGTTAAGCAGCACACATGACAAATAAGAGTTCCACTATTTAAAACAACGCTTCCTCCCTGAATGGAGCAAACAAGGACAACTGTCATCATGCCTAACTGCTCCAGAGCCGCTGATTCAACCCCTGGTTATATTAATAATAGTAATGTCAAAGTAATATTGACAGTCATACAGAGGTGAAATTGTTTCACTGATGAGTAGAAAAATGTATGTGACATCCATTCATAAATACTGCAATGCAGTCACCTCCAGCTCTCAGCAGACAGTCACACTGTGTGTGGCTGTTAGCGCCAGTGTTTGTGAATCGGATGCTTTTTATAATGAGGCTGACTTGTATGTAAAGGGGGCAATTTTCCCCCAAATGACTGCATAATGGCTCAGGCTCTCAGTGTGTGCAAGGTGCATTAAAGCCGTTGTGTGTTTTGTGAATTAGATGCCTTTTTGACTCATTTTGATGATTTAACAAACCCAAAAGCCACGCACTTCTTTAGTGTAAAGGGCCTCAGCTTTGGAAAGCATCACACTGTTTGGCTTCTATAATTAACAAATAGCAAGAACATTTAGAAGTCACCCACAGTAGGCCCAGTTGCCCCTGTACTGGGCTGAAGCACGACAGTCCCATGCTGACCTGCACTCACATTGCTCCAGGCCCAACGAAGGCAGAAAACCCTGTCTAGCTGTGGGAGTGTCACCCACCTGGGGGAGGGGTTACTGGGAAAATCTCCAAACAGCATGTTTAAGCCCACAGTATCTGAGAAGTAGAGCAGGCAAAAGACTAAAGGATGGACTTTTCTCATAAAAGGAGGTTTTAGGGGGGCTAGGGAAACATTAGTGTTTGAAAAACACAATAGCAACAGTGATGTTTCACCACAATAACTGTTGTGTATGATCACTGCTTCTTTTCTTACACACATTAACTTTGAATTTGTCTTTTTTATTTAACTTGAGACGCCCCGATGATCCATAAATATGCACAAAAAAATCTTCCGTTGTTGTAGCAATAACATTCACAGTTCATAACCTGGTTTAGTTAGAAGCGTTGTGGTGTGACTGTTTCCAGCTGTGCTTAAGACTCGCTCGGATGCTGCCCTTGAAGCACAGATGCAGAGGTTTTTACAGTCCACATATCACAACAACGGCAGGCAGTTTAATTTACCGTAAAATCCAGAATGTAAGTCGCACCGGTATAAGACGCACCTTGTTTTTCTCTCAGCCTGCAGGGAAAGTTGTCACAGACGCCTAGCTTGCGAGTCGCGCTGCCCGACTCTGCTGGTCACTCTTTAACTTTAATACAGGATTCTTTCAATCAAAAGAGCACTCGACAAGGTTTATTTATTGAACAATATGCCCCCGTTTTCTGATAATGCATGATTATGACATCGTGAGGAAGAAAAGATGTGAAAAAGTCTCCCTCCTCCACTCTGATGTTAGCCCGCGGTTTACCTTCTCAGAGCTCTGCAGTCATAGTGGCCATGGTAACGGGGTCTACATGGGAGCTGACCCCTGCTGGCGCGTGCTGTGCACTACAACCCCTCACCTCAATACATTATATTTGCGTCAGTTTCACAGAGAAAGTAGCGTTTGTATTTTCGCCGGTATTAAAAGTCATACCGTCTGGATTTCTAAATACCGTGGTATACCGTAATACCGCCCAAGCCTAGTGAAGACAAGGAAATGCTGAGTGGTTGGAAAATGACTGTTACATTAAAGTACAGATAACCTATGATGCCTACTCAGAGAAGAGAGAGAGGAATGGAATTGGAGTTGAAAGGTGACTCAGTATACAAAAAGGTAAAGCTATAGGGAGAAAATGAAAAGGAAGGTCCTGCTGTCTGTCAGATTTATCCTCAACCACCCGAACGCAGTGGTGGCAAACATTAAAATAACTATACAGAAATAAGAAAGCTGTATTCTCCCTAAAAATCTTTTGTAGGTCATATAGATGTATCAGCATTCAGTTCAGTGTTTCAGAACCAGATCAAAAACTCCTGACGCTACCATTAAGCTAAGTTTATAAATCCCCCTTTGTGATGAATTTTGGTGGTGGGATCAATCCCTCAATATGAAAAATGTAATTCAGGCTCTGAGACTGGTCAACATGAGAGCAGTGTGCCTCATTTAAATGAGTGGTAAGACATGTGTTACCACCACTGCTATGATGCTAACTGAAGTGTCTGAAGTTATGCATTTTTCCCCTGGTGCCACTGCCAAGACCTAACCGTAAGCCCTGACAAATCTGAACTATTACTCTATAAGAAACGCCAAACAGCATTGATGGCGTTGGCCTGACATTTGTTCCTGCCTTAGCCAATGCCTGCCCTGCATATGGCAGGTGCCTGATTCATTCCCTGCTTACAGAATAGAAACTGTGTGAAACAAAAGCCTCGCATTGGCGGCCTATTTCATACAGAATTCTCCTCCCCATGAGGTATCTGGGTTTATATGGTTTTCAGAAGGCCTGTTGATTAGGAAGTGTGCAATAAGGCAAGTGGTATGTGTTTCTTACTTAAGTTATATATGTATTTTTTATATGGTATTTTCCTGTGTAAGGATTAAGTCATTTTTAACGCCTAGGCTCGCCCCTGCAAAAAACCACAACAAGTTCCCCTCAAAGAATCTTTCAAGTGTATAGTAGAAATCCAATCCAGGTGGCGCTCATACGGACTGCTTGTAAACGTGCTTTGTGTACGTTCAACACAGCAGTTTAGTTCAGCATGAATTAAGGTTGAACAGGTATGCACCCTTGATAAGCAGATGCAGCTTTTATATTGCCAGTTCAAGACGGGAAACTTAAGCCCCAGTGATGTCTTGCATGCAATGTCAAGCACACAGACAGAATGTGGGGCGAAGTCGTGCTCAAGTCGTTGGCATCAGAGGCAGATGTAACAGGGGGGATGACGGCCATGTTTAAGTAAATGGTAAATGGACTTGACCTTGTATAGTTCTTTTCTGGTCTTCTGACTACTCAAAGCGCTTTTACACCACACACCTACACATTCACACACTGAGGCTGCTATGTAAAGTGGCCATCAGTGGTAGCTAATCCCGTTCATACACATTCACACGCCTGATGACAAAGCAGCTGGAGCAACTTGGGGGTAAGAGTCTTGCTAAGGACACTTCGACATGTGGCTGCAGGAGCTGGGGGGATCGAACACCCGACCTTCCTGTTGAGAGACGACCGACTCTATCACTGAGCCACAGCTGACCCACTAAGTCCAGAGTCGCCAAGAGGAAACAGTGCTGTGAGTTTGTATGTCAGAATGTGTGTTTAGGCTCCCGCTATGTGTTCACTAGTGCAGCCACTTTTAAAAGAAATCAGCTTGGAACGAATTTTGAATATGACATGGAAATGTTGGAACACATTTGAATCCCCCTGTTAATATGCAGTGTACATGTTAGGGACGGGTCATGATTTTCAGTTATTCCAATAGTCATTCATTTAGTTAGAAATGGGTCACAGAGTTTATAATATCACAGCGTAGTGTATTCAGATGATTCACAGAGGTGAAGATGAGACATAACGCGGCTCTGTCTGTCATACTTATGCACAGCACACTATTATCAGGGAGGTGATTGACAATGGGCAAGCAGGAACAACTAAATGTGGTGATTTCTGTCTGATGTCACCATTGTCAAAAGTAAAAACTGACAATATTAATTATTTATTTATTGTGATTCATAATAAATGTTTCCAAATACATCTACAGGGAGCATGTTTTTTTAAACCCTACGCTCATGATTACCTTTGTGATAAATCTCTATAAGGCATATGCGTAATGGTGTAATAAGAGTCAGGTCCAGACCTGCTGTTTTGTAGAGTTTTCCTGAGGTAACACTTGTTATGAATTGGCATTATAAAAGTAAAAAGACACTGAAAATAGTAAATGTGCTTTTATAGACTTCTGACCACTTAACGTTCTTTAACACTACACTACATTCACACCACATTCAAACACTGATGGCAGAGGCTCCTACTAAAGCGCCCAGCTGCCCTTAGTACTATTCCATTCACACACCTGGCTAAACAGCTGGAGCCATTTGGGGTTCAGTGTCTTGTCCAAGGACACTTCAACATGTGATAGCAGGTGAGAGACGACCAAATCTACCACTGAGCCACGGCTGCCTACAATATTTGAGTCCCTATTTATTTCCTCATCACAACAGATTAAAGTACTAGTCTTTTAAGATGTGTATTGAAAGCGTAAGTCAAATTGACACATATCAAGAGTTGAAACATTAATTCAAAAATGAACCAGTATTTCAAAAGAATATCCGCTTGATCTTCTTACTCAGAAATGGATTCAGATTTGGATCAATGCACAACAAAAAGTCAGAACCTTGAGTTATAAATGTCTTTTTTGAGTTATGAGCCTTGGAAATCTTCAAATGTATTTCAGATGAGGGTAGTGGTATAAACATTGGGTTACATTTTTTTCCACATTGACTGATATATAGTGATAGTAAAATGTAACGGGAGTGAGCCGTTCTGGCTATATGAACACATCTTGATCACAGGGGAAACACTAAATTATCCTAGAAGCTTTTTACACTTTGGGTAGTGCATGGATATACATCTAAGTCAATATAAGTTATACTGTTGTTGGAAATCAAGTTATCCAGTCAAAGATTAAGAGTTGGTGTGTATAATGAACTCACTGTCGTCTCCTACTGGTCCTGCAGAACACTGGGCCGGTGGGTCCCTTGCCAAGTCGTTCAACTCCTGAGACAAACAAATGACAAGTCAGATGATCAGGTCCTGCAGAACGGGGCAGTAATTCAACTATTTCTAAAAACAGTTACTACAATAAGAGAAAAACTTAACTACATCCAAACTATAGAGGGAACCACAAGGTGAAGATTTTTAATAATCTGGTAACAATATCCATAAACAATCGTAATGTTTCACTTAACAGGACCAGTAAGACACATTAGTATAGTTAACTGTTTGTAAACAGGTATAAATGCAGATGACGCTGCTATGGCAATGAAGTCTTATCAAAATAGTTACAAACTTCAGACATGTTAACACATCAACACTACAGTAGCACCGTGAGCTTTTACGTAAAGGTAGTTCTCCAGGTAGGGAGCAATTAATCGAAAATTAATCGAAACCGACATTCAGAACAATTAATCGATGTAATCTTGCCCATGTCAATTATTTCGATTATTTTCAGGGCAGAGTCACGTGACGACACGTCCAATCCGCGACATGGAGGCAATGTCCGTCACTTGGACACATTCTGTCTTTAGGGAAGACGACGCTGAACAAAAAGAAGTCAAATGTAAACACTGCTGAAAAACTGTTTGCAAGAAATGCAAGTTATTTATTTTCTACTGTTTTAGAGAAGTTCATTTCTACTTTAAAACTACAACGTGTCGTTTTCATTTCAAGCGATGCTTTGATTTCAGTTCGAAATATTCAATAAATAACCACAAAATAGTTCATCAGATATGCACTCTTTCATTAGAATAAATATCCCAGCTTTAATAGTTGATCATATTTACAGTAGAGACCATGTCTGTGAACTATGAGGGCAAAAAACTATAACGAAATAATCGTTCATTAATCGTAATCGAAGTAAAATGTTCAATTAATCGTGATATTGATTTGAGGTCATATCGCCCAGCCCTATCTCCAGGTACAGCAAGGTGTGGTACTTAAAACAACCCAATGGTGATCGAGGCCATACGTCAAAAGAGGATATACTATAAGTCACATAGTCTGGTGAATTGACTGAAAGCTTGTTGACTGTAGCCCTGTCAAATGTTATGAAGCAAACCTTAACTTAGCGAAAATGCTAGTTGCTTTGGTCATCAGCCACATGGCTGTGACTGAAACACTTTGTAGAGCCATGATTATTATAGCATATGCTAAAGTTCCTGAGGGGAATTATCTGCAACATGACAACGCCAAAAATCAGCTTATCTAATAAAACAATCGGGAAAGATATGCTAATGATCTGCTGCAAGCCTGCTGTCACCAACATGGCAAGGCGAGCGACGCGTGGGGCCTGTTTTTTTTTTTTTTTTTAAACACAGCGACATAATGTAAGTGCTAACATTAGCACAAGCGTTTACTTAATTATATTTTTGCTGTCAAGTATTAACAATAACGTCAACAAAAAACAACAGCGCACATGTTTTTCACGACTATCTTAAGTAATGGTTTGCATCACGGAGAAAATGTAATTGTAACAGGGCAGAGATACACGCTAGCTTAAGATAACGTTACAGCAGTCAATAAGTGTGGGCTATTTTAATTACAATGTGATGCACACGTTCACAAAACGTAAGACTGTGAGCTGCATGGGACAGTGTGTGAACGATAATTCATCAATAAAATAAGCATGGGATTGATTCAAATAAGCTAACGTTAGCATCGCCGCTAGCTCGATAGCTTATCTGTCAAATCAAGGGGCGAGTACAGCTAGCTAAAATAATTATAACTGCGGTCAATATTGTACGCTACATTAGCTGCCGTGCATCATGGTTTCCAGAATGAGATCATTTGCTACCTTTTATACACGACAACAAACGTGTGTTTAATGTAACTGTGTAGCGTAAGTGACACTGCTAGCTAGCTTGAGCCGCAGACACGATTAGCTTGTTCGAGTTGTTAGCCAACCAGACACCGTTAGAGCCATCTACTGACGTAAATATCCGGCATTGACTGGCATAATGTATGTCAAAAAATGAGTAAGGGTGAAATGTAAATACTGATTGTGAAGCTACGTGACATAACAAAACTCAGTTGGCCCATTTGTAGCACCATGGTGACCACACATTCGGCTTACACCATGGTGATCACACAGGCTGCTTCTCTTACTGTCGTCACCCGCTATTCAGATACCGTTAGATGGCAGTGGAAACTAACTCAGAGTTCATTAGTCAATATTTTAAATGTGTTCACGATCTAATTCATTTGGCAACAACTCGCAGATTGGTCAACCTTTGCACCCATCGTGGGACGAAACTGCGAAATCCGGGGCCTCGTCGCTCACTTTCTTACCTTGTGAATTCTTTTCAGAGCCATTGTTGTGCTAGCGGTTCTGTCAGGGGAAACGTGCAATTAAAATGGCGATTGATGTCACTCTCCACGGGTAATACTACGACTCTGTTATCATAGAACACCTTCGCTGTACATTCACTTCGCCGATCGCTACCAAACGAAACCACCAAAAAAATCTCGAGATGAAACTGAAAGATAGAAATGGTAGAACCGCGGTCCTTCCTCCTGCTGCAGCGGCTACCAAATCACTGCGGCCTGCGTTCTGCCAGCAGCAACAACGACGAGACTTCCGGCACTGACTCTTCACAATAAAGGCGTTGAAGTCGGCATTCATTTAAAGGTGCACTATGTAGATTTGGTTGTGAAATTTGAAAGTTGGAGAAGTGAAACAATTCTATACTATATTTTCTGAACTTAATACACAAAATGTATTCAAAGGAACAAATGGGTCCCTGGAACACTGTTTGGAGCTAAAAAGCTACAAGGAGAGTTACGGTTTCACTGTTGCCTCCCAACATAACTTCTCGCCTAGCATTTTATCTTCATACAATCTTCCAGGAACCACATTTTCCCTCTGAGGACAATTTGGGTGTAGAGTTTTCTTTTCTGCCATCGGGTCGGAGATACAGAACCCTGGCCCTTAACAAGCTTCCACGCTGACTGGCCACTTCCTATCTGCTGTTATGTGTTTCTACTTACTGTTATATGTTTTCTTCATATGTAGGCTACCAACCGTGCAAAGCTGTGATGACAAATTTCCCCCTGGGGGACAATAAAGTATTGTATTGTATTGTATGAACACTAAGTACAGAATCTGTACTCTTCTCCAACTTTCGCATTTCTCTACCATAACTCTATAATGCACCTTTGAAGAACTTAATACTGTAAATGCAACTCTAAAGGAAGCTTAGACTATTATGTAAAGTCTTGACAAAAAAGAACCAATATTGGGTTATAACCATCTGTTTATCAATTGAATTATACGATTATTGATATTTCTCGCCATATATTTTGTTTTTATACATAATAACTAAAAGGGAAACATGTCCATCAAAAATTCTGTGAAACTGAAGTGACAAGCTTTTTTTTTTTTTTAAAGTCATACTCCCAGAATTCCTGACCTTTTTGTTAATTTTGTAGAACCGATAAACTTTGCTCAATATGATTGTATAAAGTTAATAAATAAATAAATACGCCGCAACCATTTTAAAAGAATCACTTTCTGATCAATATCATGACCGCATATAACAGGTAAATATAATAATTTTATTCTGAAGGGCAGTCCCCAAAGCCGGATGTCTTGTTGTTAAAACGCATCCCTCACTGCGATAGAGAGTCCTACACCGACATGAGCACGTAAAGGGCTCGCAGTGTACGCTAGGCATAAAGTAGTACTGAAACTGGTATCGCTGTGGCTAAGAGCATGGGGCGGCAAGACTGGGTTCATTGGGTCTGGACAGAGCCATAATGTCTAACCAGCACATATTTATCAAGGGTCATAGTCACGGAACAGTGCTTAAACGTTTTGCTTCAGCAGTTACAATGTAATTTACTTAGGCCTATTTCGAGACAATAAAACGCATACGGTTGCAATATTTACTCTGGGTTTGCAAACCGCAGAGCGATATAATTTAAAAATTAAGAATCATAAACAGTAAACATTATTGACTCAAAAACTGTAGCCTATGGGTTATAAAACACTTATTTTTTTTATGTAGGGTTAGGATTAAATGTTAATGTTAAACCTAAATGTAAAATCCATATGTGAAATTTAAAACCCAAATTTCAAGTCTAAATTTGAAATTGAAATCGAATTGGGTGTCTAAGTGTAAAGCTAATTATTTACAGATTATGAATATCAGTACCCTGATGGTGCGTTCCAGTTACCTCAAAACTCAGGTCTCAGAGCTGAGAATGACGTCACACCAGAGTTGGCCGGGTTCCAGTTGTGAGTTGGCAACAAGTCAGACAAGCAACATGAGTACCTTTGTTTTTTTTAGCTTATACCAGGTGATAGCAACAAACTACGTGTGAAAATAACATGACAATATGTAAGATAGATAGAACCTGCACCATAATATCAGTGTAATGGATTTAATTCAAAAAGAGGACTACGTTGCTAATAAACACAATAGTTACAGCTTAATCGTTTTGATTTAGCCTACATAGCGGCTGTGTCTCATTTTAGCTTTGGCTACTGAAGGTTCTCCAAATTTCCAAGTTGGGTGTTCCTGATGACATGTCAGACTGGAAAAAATGAATTTCCAAGATCAAATTGAACGCACCATTTGCACACAGCCACACCCACACCAATGACCCTGGATCAGTGGGTGAAACGAGGGGTACAGGAAAAGTAAGTGTTGAGGACCCAAGCATGGCTGCCAGTATAGGAGAGATAAAACGGACTGTTTTGGCAGGTGTGTGGGCTACTCTTCAAGAGGTTTAGATTTAACATTAAGCTTTAACACTTAACATTTAGATTTAGCATTTAGGTTTATTATTTACATTTAGATTTAGAAATAACACAAAGATTTAGATTAACCATTTATATTTTTATTTAGATTTAGCATTTACATTTAGATTCAACATTTAGCTGTAACATTGCCAATGATGAGATACATTGTACAAGTATTACAAATCTGGTTAATTCATCCAGAAAACCATGAATCCAAATTTCTGTCTGTCTGTCTGTCTGTCTGTCTGTCTGTCTGTCTGTCTGTCTGTCTGTCTGTCTGTCTGTCTGTCTGTCTGTCTGTCTGTCTGTCTGTCTGTCTGTCTGTCTGTCTGTCTGTCTGTCAATCGATCAACCAGTTATCCTTTTTTATCTAAAAAAAGTAATTAAATGACCCTTAGCTGGTCAACGCCTATACAGAAGAAAAAGAAGAAGAAGTAGAAGAAGAAGAAGTATACCTTATCTATCCCCCAAGAGGAAAGACCAAAGTCAAGCACTTGGGAACAGCGTCAGAGGCAATGTGAGGAGAGGCGGACTCATTGGTGTGCCTTCACCTTTAGTGCCATTGGTCAAATAATTTCATGAAATGCGAACATTTAACCTACCAAAACTATACCAGACTACAATAATCATTTACATTTGATCATGTATTTGTACTAGAAACATTTTTTACATTGATAAATAAAGCATACAAGTTTGCTGAGCCTCTTTATATTCAAACAAATGAATATGCATATAGCTTAATTATTAAGTCTAACAATGATGTAGAATTCTTTAATAGAGCTGTCAACCACATTGTGTTGTGCTCTTCTGTGTTCTTGTTCATACTAATATCTGAAAAAGTCTTGATATGCAAAGGCTCAAAGTGTATCTTTGCCTATCTTCAACTGATGCCCATGTATCTGTGGAAGATATTATTTGAGATGAATTTACTGGCCCCTTTCCAGAGACCCTGAGATGTAAAATGGCCACTTCTTTGGGGCCCCCTTCTGGCCAAACTTAGTATCTCAATACTTACCAAACTATTCATGTTCGCTTCTGAGCTTGTGCCTAGATGGCCAGATGGACACATTGCTATCATTTTGTGTCTGTTTGAAACAATATTTATATACTATTAATACAATTTAATGTTGTATTAATAACAATGATAATATCATACAAATAACATTTGTATCAATATAAAATTAGGCCCATCTTTTGTACCCATTCCAAAGATCATTGTGTACTAACGACATTTGATCAACTGCTTCATTGTCTTTAACTTAAGGCAAAGGCAAAAAAAACATAGTCTAAAAAAACCCCAAAATCTGGAAAATAAGACAGGTAATAAATGCTTAAATGAATGGTAAGCCCTCCCGTTCATACTATTTGTGGTAATACAGGCACACGTTCCGGCCCCTGCGCACATTCAATCCGTAGAGTCGTTGATAAGGGGGGAAAACCCAATTCATGTTTCCACAGGATGGCAGTAGTGACATATAGTGACTAGTACAGATTGTGTTTGTGTGAACATATATATATATATATATGTGTGTGTGTGTGTGTGTGTGTGTGTGTGTGTGTGTGTGTGTGTGTGTGTGTGTGTGTGTGTGCGCGTGCGCCCATTTCCTCTGCTTGTGCGCGAAATCTGCGTGGGAGTTCCTTTTTTCGCCATTCCGGGGTGTTGCCAGCTGAACGTTTGCAGAGGCGTACTGAAGATGTAGAGCCGGCCCATAGCTTTCTCCAAGGCGTCACTTCGCCCTCTAACCTCCAGAGTCTTAATACCCCCCCACACACACACACACACACACACACACACATACACACACCACCATCACCATCAAACAGCACATTTGGGATCCAAGCATGCACCAACAGCAGCTAGAGTTCCGCTTATCCTCCCCCAAAGTCACCGCAGGCGCAGCAGCAGGCTTCCCCCGTCCGAGAGAGTACGGAGATTCCACCGAGTGATGCCACTGCTGCAGCAAGAAATAGCCTACACCAAGCTATACCGCACATACTCTCGACGCCTGCCGGAGGACCCGACACCACAGTCTCGGCCCCTGACAGAAGAGAGAGCCCCCTCCCCACCCCCCTCGGCTCCGTTCCCGTCCTGACTCCAGGATGTCCGACAGCAACGCAAGTCCCTCCGATCGGGTGATCAAATGTAGGCATGCCAAATCCTGCATGGCCATTGAGAGCTATCTCTGTGCCAATATTACTGCTGTAAATCTTCTGGGTTTTTTTTGCATTCTTGTCATACAATCTCTTCTACGCACGTTTTTTTTTGTAGTTCAGACATCATCCCTTTAATCAATCTATTCTACCGCCTCATAATAAAAGAAGCCTATCTGACTTGCGAGTCATGCATGTGTTTCTGAACCTTTTAGTGGAAGGAGGTGGTGATGGAGGCAAAGTGAGAAGATGGTTGGAGGAGGAGGGTATCCAGAACTATACGCCATAATCAGGGTCTTCCCTCATAAAACTATTAGAATTCACCCCCTCACCGAGGCATTACCCCATTTTCTAGCGGGGGGATGTCTCTTCCTCTATGTATAGCAAATGCTAATGTGCGACACCCTGTGCTGCATGATCTCCATTTACGCGCTCCACTCCTAGCGGTGGTTTCGTGTTACTGAATAATACTCTACAGAGACACAACCGGGAGAGTGGTAAAGGGAGGAAAAGGCAGGGAGAGAGAGAGAGAGAGAGAGAGAGAGAGAGAGAGAGAGAGAGAGATGAGCATCTTGTTCCAATGAAACAACCAGCAGTGTGACGATGACAGCGAAAGGCAGACATAAAGGTAAATAAATGTTACGAATATCTTGCGATCGTTGGTGTTGTGATTCTGTTGTAGATATGTAAAAGATGTCACGGAGTGATGTTGCATGTAAGCAACGATGCAAGGAGAGAAGGAGGGTAAAATGCTATTGTGGGCTTATTACCTGAAGGGACCTACAATTTCTGAGTTTCCTGCCTAATAGTGCTCATTATGGGCTATACTATGTCCTGGCTATGGCTGTTCACATCTCAATGTTGGCCCTGGTGTTGGATGTGCTGCCGCTATACCTACAGGGTGGCCTACATTTTCGATGTAGTTTATTTTCTTTCACAGAATCAGAAAGAAAGTCAGGTTAACAAATGGTTGAAATGGCTAGAAGGATGAAGAATTTGCCAGGCCGAGTGCGCACCTTCATGTCTGGGAGATTGGTTTTAATGGTAAAGGCAATTAGAAAAAACATGAGCCTAGTTGGCTAATAATGGATTTACGAATTGTTTTAAATCGACGTTTTCAGGAAGGCCTGAATGTCAGTTGCAGATTGTGCTTCTCTCGTGAGTATCGTTCATTCAGGTCTCCATAAAGGTCTCCCTGGATTCCCCCTCTTTTACCCACATTGTCAAATAATAGACACAATTTTATTTTGGGATGCTGCACTGAATATTAGAGCCCATAGCCCGATGAGGATTATGCAAACAGCCCTAATGGTGTAATTGCATCACTGGATTATGGAATATTCAATGTGTTTATGAGAGTGTCTGTTCTTGCTTTACGCGTGGGCGGCTATAGGGGAGTCGAGGAGGGGCTCCGCTCGGGTTATGATCCAAGGAGCTTGCACAGATTGTCGTGCTTATCGGGTCACAGCAAGGATGGCATGGCAGTAGCGCTCCAAACACGCAGCCTGTCACATGCAACGAAGCCTTGGTTTGCTGTCTCTCCCACTGGTTCCCCTTAATATACTCTCAAGGTCTCTCTGCCGGAAGAAACGGAGCTGACAGTAGGATGCGTTGCACGGGCATGCCCCGGTATTCCGTGCGTGCTTCGTGCTTGAAAGGGGGTGGAGTGGGCTGGGGGCGTGGGGGTTCTTGCAATTTTTGCACGTAGGACATCAAGACTGTATGCGCCTACAGCATGGCTGGGCTGTACAGTACATGTGTAACCACATGGATGCAGCCTAGTGCAGGGGCGTTGCTAAAAATGTGGATCCCGGGAAAAAGTCAGATCAAACCTGCTTAACACTGACCCCTCATCCATTCAGTGTTAACCTTCTTTACCCAACAATATGCAGCTCCCTTCTGTGTGTAGTGTTACATATATGTTCTTGTTTGTAAGTGTGTTGTAACTCAGATGGGCCACTGGACCGAATATATACATCTGAAATAGACATGCAGCAAAACAAGTCATCAGTTAGGTGAGATTGATTTAGTGTGGAGTGTGAAGGGAGGGAAGGAAGGGGCATCAGGCATCACTTTCGGTGGATGGACTGTTCCTGGTAGTTCCCATCATTATTGATTTTAGTGAGAGAGATGAATGCACAGAGATGGAGCCAAAGGACAGAGCATATAGTAAGAGGAATGGACAGAGAGGCAGCAAGTGTGGGGGCGAGGTGAGTGAGAGAGGTAAGGAAGGAATGGATGTGACAAGGCCAGGGAGGAGGCTGAAGTGACAGAGAAGGAAGGGGGGATGTTTAGAGATTAAAAAGAGGGGGGAGGTGATTAAAAGAAAGACAATGTAATGTTTCATACGTCTGAGTGATTGGACAGCATATTCTCAGATAACCAATGGACTTCTCACACTTTTGTGAATTAAAATATCATGAAAACACAAATGTGTTTTTTTTTAGAAAAGACCCTTGACTGTATCCACAACTGGACAACATGGAATCTATTTATCATTGGTAACAGATGGATGATCACAAGTCTATGCAGCGGTATTCACTGTTGTCAAAGCCAAACCTGTGACTGTGTAAACACCAAGGATACTTGGATGTGTAAAATTTAGACTTTATATTACCTTCCACCCTATCACCATGACAGTGTTACCAGTAAATGTGAAGGCATTCATACTGTGTATTGAGAGAGGTACGGTACAGTAGCTGGGGAGGGAGCTAG
Source organism: Tautogolabrus adspersus (assembly GCA_020745685.1). Classification (NCBI taxonomy): domain Eukaryota; kingdom Metazoa; phylum Chordata; class Actinopteri; order Labriformes; family Labridae; genus Tautogolabrus; species Tautogolabrus adspersus. The sequence continues at coordinate 9,494,101 of CM036540.1, forward strand.
TAAGGGCCTTCCGTGTAGGGTTCAAACATGACACGGTAGACGCCTTGAAAAAGGAAAAAGCACAAACTTGTGCTCAAAAGTACAACTGTCAAAAAGTATATCATGACAATGAAATTTGAAAAGTCTAACACTGCCAGTACTCTCACTTTAGCAATTAAAAAAAAGTTGGACATATTGGGGAGTTTTGTGAGTGAGGTCCAGAGTTTAAAGCGCACATTATAAAACCAGAAACATCCTCTAGCAACATGTGATACTTCTACACTTATTCTTAATTGCCAAACATTAAAACACAAAGATACCTAGCATTACGGTAATTCGTAATGTGTCATCCAGTGCACAACCTCTGGCTTGTAGACCTGGCTCCCAGCAGAAGCACAGATGTGATAAGTAACAATGAAGATGGCTGCATTCCACATATCAGCTACTCAGTCTCAGCGTCCATGAATCGTGCAAGCTAGCTGGCTCACAGTCATGGGTTACTGGGACACTCGCAGAGCTTGGAGCTTTCTTTGCTGTGAAACAGATTGATTGCCATTCTTATCCTGGAGTGGTACAACCAGTAAAGCCACAACAAGCTTGAACAAATAGAAGGATCAAGCTTTCATGGTAGCAGCTTGATATATTTTAGGACTAGCTTATTATTCTCCATTTCTTGTCATTTTAATTGCAGTGCCTTAGACAGACAAGTACTGTATTCTTTGGGTTTTATGTAATGAGGCATGTCTGTGATAACATTAACAAACTCCCCATTTTTGTTAATGTGGTTGAAGAAGATTTCAGAACTATATTATATTTCTATAAAATAAAATGTAGGGCAGACCAGATCTAAATGGAAATAGTACATCCTTTATTTTATTAGTCACATTTGGTACTTTAAAAGCTTTTACTATTGTATATTATACTGTATATAGAATCCAGAAGTTCTGATATAGTTAAATCCACTCCTTTCTGCTACCTAACCAATAAAAAATGATGATTATAAATGTCATAAAGATAGAATTTTCTACTTTCCATTAGAGCCAGACCGATAAATCGGCCGGCCAATAATATCGTCCGACATTAGCATATCAAGTGACTATCAGTATCGGCTAATTTTATTGCAGATATGCGTCGATATTACATGATTGATTTACTAGCATTTCATTTGAGTTTCATTGTATTACAATAGCAGTTCTCTTTAACTAGCAGAGGGCGCTATATGGATTACAACAAGCATGATCACTCTCCAGAGTGTCAAGCGATGATGCACGTGCACGCGGAGTTACTTTCCAGTTGAGTGACCGTCTTGTCTGCGTTGTATATCTTTTCCACAAGTGTTTGATAACTGTATTTAAGGGATCAAAATGAATAATGTGTATATCTATATCTATCTGTACAGATTGATTATAGATCTAATAAAGATATTGGCTGGAATGGAATTTTTTTTCTCCCCAATTAAACCCATATCGGACGGGCCCTGCTTTCCATTTCCCATGTACCAACTACATCAGTACACTCAACCAACAAGGGCTGTTTTTAAAGTATCACTAAATCCTGGGAATACAATTCAGAATGTATATAAACTTGGCCTAACTGCAGGTGTTTGCCTTTTCATAAAGTATGAAAAGTGAAATTGAGTGATTTGAAGTCTGTATAGGTTAGTACACATTAAGTCCATTTTTTTGGTCACATAAGCAGACTTCTGTTGCTGCCTTTATTTGTCCTCATCCCTTAACCATGTCAGGTGAGTTTAAAAGTAACATACTGTCTCTTACCTGCCACACTACTTGGCATTCTGTATGTGCAAACATAATGCAGGGAAGCTACACACAGATCATTTTGCTGCCAAATGTCTTTCATAAATTGGGTCGGGTGGAAGTGTGCTACTCTGATTGAATATAGATATCAGATAGTGTGTAGCCAAAACAGTTTGATATTTTCACATCTGTTCAAGACGGCCGTTATCCATTGATCGAAGGCTAGCATTCAGTAGCCTACGTTTACACGAACAGTTAAGTCAAGCAACACCTTCTAGCTCTGCAAGGCCGTTTAATTGAACTACTGTCTTTGTCCCAAGCAACGGGGGAGAATCAATTTATTGACAGAAGTATTTCTGACTATGCTATGATATGCCCCCTTTCAGCTACTTACCATCGGATCTTCTTCTGGTTGAACTTGCAAACAAGTTAGTAAGTGGCAAACTGGTTGTCAAATGGAGAAAACATGGACAATTTTACAGCTTACCTACATTTGATACATACTCTACCCTTACTTTTGGTACAAACCTGATACACGATGTCCCTCTAGCTTATGGTGATAACCGAAGGTAATGCAACTTCTGCTAAGATACACATTTATACTGTTTATTAGGATGTTCAACTTCCAGGTCAAAGCCCCGCACAAGAACTCTGGAGCATGCATAGAACGCCTAGGCCAGCTTGGGTCCTATTGAGTCCATTTCCAACTACATAGGCTAATGTTACTCCAACTTCGACAAATTCGACTTAGTACGATTTCAGTCGGACTAACATGTTCACATACATTTTAAAAGTCCAGTTTTGGTCGGAATAACACAATAAATCAACTCTCTCTAACTGCATGTAAACATACTGATTGTTTGAATAGATAGAATTCATTCTGCAACCAAGGCCTATAGCTCCCTTTGTCTCACCTGAGAAAATGTGTCCATAGTCAGTCATTTAGTTGCATGGTTGAAAGGCAATATTTGTTTTTTGAGAGTTCTGACCTTTAAAGGTATCAAGGAATATGTGAAGAGTGTTTACTAAGGCTAAGTGCATATCCAAAATGCACTCATGCATATATCCATTCATGCATGCACAAACCCTCATGCACGCGCAGACACACACACACACAAACACACGCACGACGCACGCAGAGCACACACACAGGCAGAGCACACAAAGCACAGATCACCTCTGGCAATGCTAAGGGCAAACTGGGCATATTTCGTTTGAGTGTAACATGCTGTCCCATTCCCTCATAGTTCTCCTCAGAGCGATGTGTAAACTATGTTAGCTGTGTGTGTATGCATGTAATTGGGGGGTTTCATGGATTTTTGTGTTATCCTTGTGAGCAAGGGTTCCCACCTTGGCCAGTCTGTGTGCCTTGTGGGGAGGGTGGCAGGGCAAGGGCTATTTATAGAGAAGGTACTCCAGAGAGAGAGAGAGAGAGAGAGAGAGAGAGAGAGAGAGAGAGAGAGAGAGAGAGTGAGAGAGAGAGAGAGAGAGAGGGATTGTCTAATGAGGACATGCTGTTAGGGGATGGGCCGTTGTTTCTGTTGATTCTGTCTGTGCATGTGTGTGTGTGTGTGTGTGTGTGTGTGTGTGTGTGTGTGTGTGTGTGCGTGTGTGTGTGTGTGTGTGTGTGTGTGTGTGTGTGTGTGTGTGTGTGTGTACAGATGCTCCATCATGTGTGAAGTGTGAATTAATTGAACAACTTCAAACACATCTTAAGTTCCCCCCCTCACCTCACCACCACCACCTTCAAAGACCCATGGAACTGTGTTAGCTGATCTGGGTCAAAGATGGTAAACACACAGACACACACATACACGTGTGAACCACCACATCACTTCTCTCTAATGCACCTCAACCTTTGCTGTTCCTCCCTCTTTTCTAAATCACTGCTCCATTTTTTCTCCTTCATTTAATTCATGAAGAAACAGGCAGGAGGATGAACTGAGGCCTGTATTACAAAGTGGGGTCAACATACCCTGCAGGCTATCTCTCAGTTACCTGACTTCACTAACCATGATAATTTAAATCTCGCTTATTGGCCACACGAAGCTGGTTATCGACTCGGTTAATCGGCCCATAGCTTCTGTGAGCGAGTTCACATGAATGGGACGGTGCATATGAACAAATCACAGACATGATCAAACGGCAGGCGTCATATATTAACAATGTCACTGTCATCGTAAGTCTACGATAGATCTGACTATATCTACTGGTTATTCCTATAAATTAATTTGTTGCACTGATATAGTATTGCGGTGTGTCTGAAAATTGAAGACACAATATTCTAGCTGCATCCCCTACGGTAACAAATGGAGCGATATGGAACTAATTAAAATGAATATGAAAGCTATTTTAAAAGTGATAATGTTTTATAGAGTGTATACTGTATATTATCCTTCTACTCATAGGTAACCTTTAATAACCACAAGGCTCTGGTGTTTTTTCAGTCTGTGTTGTGTGATGATCTCAATAAAGCACAAATAAAAACTTAATATATATATAGACTTTTTCATATTATGTAAAATCATAAAGGAAAGACAAAGTCGATCTCTCTCCAGCCTCCTCTCTCGCAATCAGCTCACAGAGCTCCTCGATGAAGATCTTATTGGTCATTTCTTTCTTCAAACCGATCTCTTACCCCGAACATAACCTGCTCCAGAGCAGGTTCATCTTAAGTTACCATGGCAACCTACCCTGGTAAGAAGTGAACAACCTTTGTAGTACTGAAAACCAAGAGTTAAACCTAAAGTTACCTCAATAAGCACTAATCTTGCTTCGTAGTAGAGGCCCCTGATATCCAGAGGTGTGAGTGTGAGTGTGATATTTAGATGAGGTACTGGAGCGGGCACAACTAACATACAAAAACACAAATACATGCATGCCATCTGTTCTAGCCAATCTCAGTTGATGAACACCTTACAGATACAGTTTGATGAATGTATACATCACTGCATGTTGCATATAGAGGGCTATATTCTGTATGTGCTTCTCAAATTAGTTTTTCTGTCACTTTTTTGCAACTTATTGCCATTTAATCCTACACATTTATTTCTCAGTGTCAAAGAGAATTTACTTTCCTTTCCATTATCTAACAACCCATTCATTGAGAAACATATGTTTGTGATGCTTTGTCTTCATTTAGTCATATTTTGGGGGACAGATGGATGACTGGTGACTTACAGTCATTTCTGCAATCTCTCTGTTATCTGTCACTTCCTCCATCCTTCACTAGATTCTCTCATTGTGAATGGTGGCCCATGTGTTATTAAAACTGATGAAATATCAACATAATTAACTTTAGCCATTAGGGAGGGTGCACACAATAATGAGATGATTCTGATCAGATTCTGCTCCGTTAGGCTATTAGGCCAGCCCAAACAAATTTAGGAGATTTGGTTGAAAGCTGTGTCATACATTTTCTCACAGGCTCCCCCTCACAGCGCTGCTGAGCTGGCAGTTTTGGTGCTTAATAAATCCCACACAAGGGAGTTCAGCTATGGAGAGGGGGCCAGAGGACAGAACCAGTACAAAGTACACTAGGAAGAAGCTAAAGAGGCTTTCACCTCTTTACTCATCTGACAGCCTTCTGTCAAGCTCACCTCACAAGCACACCATCCATTTCATTGACTGCTTTTGTAAAAATGACAGTTAAAGATGAATCTTATCTTATCACATTTTGTCACTCTACAGAGAGGCAGCATTTACGGTTTGAGGTTGTCACATGACAAGCTTGCACTTTGTTTACACTGCTTATTTCTGTGTTCTATAAGTGAAATTCACTCTGAAACTATTTAAGTAACATTGTACTGTCTACCTGTATAAGTTACTGTAAATATCGACAATAGGAAATAGAAAACTGTAACATGTCTAACTTTACACCATGAAAGCTAGGATGTATAGACTTTGAGCTATTTTGCTAATTCAAGTTACTCCCTGCTGATCCTTTGATGTGCTTAGAGCTAGCATAGATGAAATTTGCCCTCTGAATTCTCCGACAGGTTGGATAGTATCTGAGTAACTCAGCATGTGTAGAGCTTATAACTGAATCTTTTTTTTTAATACAATCTTAAAACTACTGTGAGGAAGGGTAGGGTGATAAACCGTATCAATACCGACATCAGTATTACGTTCTGCCACGACATAGTTTTTTTCCCCAGACCGTCATCAATGATTTAATACATGTTTGGTATCGTGCCACTAGAGGCAACACAGATTGCTCAGCCTCCCAGCCACAGTTGTCAGATAAACAAAGGTAGCGTGAAATAGTTATTCGTGACAGACAATGGCTCAGATTGAGTCCGCCGGTCTTCTGCATGTTTCGCTGACACTCAGAGCAGGGACTCTCACACTCACTGATTAAACAGCACTGCCTCCTCCTCGTGTCGGAGCATTTGTCAGTATTTACTATGTAAGTGAAATGTGGCACAGCAATCAGGTAAACTTGTATTGGCCCATCTCCAAATTTTAGCAAGTAACAGCAACATTAAGTGGTTGGGTCTTACTTGCAGTGCGACTCTTTCGGTTTCTCCGGGTCTTTATGCAAAGAAACGAGTTGAGTATCGCATTGCAGGCCTCTCTGAGGAGGAGAGGGAGGGTCTTACCCCGAACTCCCACCTGATAGGTGTGCATTGTGTGTCCGCTCCGTTTCGGCTCCGTGCACCCTCGTCAGTCAACACCCACCAACTGCGTTCTGTGTCCGCAGCTGGAGTGCAGAGACAAAGAAATTCCCACGTTAATTTTACAGATTCACTCGCGACATCGCGAGATAATACGATTTTTTGTGGTATAAAACTCTATATAAACCTTATAAACACAAACAAACACACACAGTCATTTTTCTGAATCGTCAAAACATAGTGTTTTATTCTGAAAATAAACCGGATGTTTTAATGTTGTTTCGGTGTCTGACTTTCCGTCCCGCTTGTTCTTTTCTGTGCTAAATTGATGAGTCGTGCTCCGGCATCAGGCAAAAATAGAAGCCTTGATGTATCACTTATTGAGATTCTTTACCACGGAAAATGTAACAAACTTTTTTGGCATTCATTACAATATGAAAATAAGTTATAGTGTGATTTATGGACTTGTTTGCGCCAGAAGTTCATAAGGAGGCATCCATATTAATTTCAGTCTGTTTCATGACCACCCAAAAACTCCTCACAGGAGCTTTACAATAGCTAAGCCATCTTTTATGCCATCATTACTATTTGTACCAACAGAGGTATAAGGTAGCGTATTGGAACAAGACTCTGCTATGTAATATTCTGCTAAAATGACTTAACTAAAGTGTGTAGACATCTGTCTAAAGCTTTTTCACATATGGACTCCTGAGCCCTGATGGTTCAAAAGGTTTAATCTGGATAAAAAGTATCTGGATTTGGTAGTCCACTATTTTTCTATCAAGGTAACGTAATCAAGCTCACCTTAATCACAGTTTTACAAAGAAAAACTGGATCAGCCTGATCCAGACAGACTTTTAAAGGATTGCCAAATTCAGATTACCAGTGTTTAAGAGGGGAATTCACACTACATACCCAAGGGCTTTCACAAAACTCCTGAAGAACTGGAGGAGCTGCATGTGCGATTGCAAACAGCTGAATATTTCACTCTGACTTATCCGCAGTTTTTCCTGCCAGCCCGCTAGTATTTTTTCCTCAGAAGTCAGAGTGAGCTGATGTGAGAAGAATTCCCCTCCAGCAAATGGGAGGAGGTGTTGACGTTTTTTCCCTGCAATCGGTGCATAGACTGTAATGCATGCGACCGCTACGATCTCTGTGCACGTAATTAAAACCATCTTCATGCACGTAATTAAGCAGCTGCATTTTGTGTTCTGTTCGCCAGTGTGCTTTTCTCTGCTCTTTTGTTGATAGTGTGATTCTGTCGAACTACATGTAGCATTGGTATGAAGGCAAATATTCTCATTATAGCATCGTATAGCCGACTCTGTTGCTCCATCCGCCACTTCTGCATCGTTCTTTTTACGTCATGTCTTGCCTCAGGAGTCCCATCATCCCCCGTCTGCCTGGGATAGTGGAAACCTCCGGTGTTGAAAGCCAATGCGAAAGTGTAAAATCCTGCAGTTCGCCCAGTGTCCGCTTGAGGCTGGCTGCAGAAGTAATGGAAGTCACATACACATACCATTCAAAAAAGCCAGTTTTTGTGCAGAATTTAACATGTTTACAGCCTGGGACAAAAACGACATGTCTGATTAGATCATGTCTCGATCGGCACACACCGTACAGGGGGTGAATTTTTGACAACGCATCCATTTAGATTTTATGATCGATAACGTGTTATTCCATAGTAAGGCGTGTAGCTGACCTGATTGACAGGTGGGTGCAGTGTAACGGTTTGTCAAGCGCCTCAGCTCAAGCTCCCAGCCTGTTGTTAGGTTTAAAACCAGGATTGGATTACCTTATCCTGTCCGATATGTTATCCTTGTTTTATGTTGAACAACCTGATTTCAAGGTTTGATCCTTTCCCATAATTTTTATCTTGATGGTGTACTTTTGAACAACCTGGCCTTCAATTTTATAGAATTTTAGGTCATTCAGGCACTGATTTGATCAGGGACATGCACCTTACACATGCACCTCACAGCAGGAGAAAACCGGTGTCGGATGGGCTCTTACGACTTGTTTGGTTCAGGTGAGGGGAAGCGGCTTTGTAGCTCAAGGAGGAGAAGGAAGAGTCTTCTGAAATGACGTCTGTTTCTGGGTGAATATCACTTTAAGGTCGTTAGGACAAACAAAGGACAAATAAAGAGTAAAAATGAGGGTGAACAACGTCATCACCCTGCCCACTCATGCGTGGTAAATGTTCCAGACTATTTCCTGCTTGTTTCACAAATCCGCTCACCCGGGCTTGCAAACATTTGCCTTGGAAGCTGAAAGGAAACATTTTAAGATTGTTAACAGATTGTGCCATTTTTGTCAAATGCAGGCCACTTGGATGTTCAGTACAGTGCATGTGTGAAAGGGGCTTTAGAGAGAAACAGGATTACATTTAACCAGATGTTTTAAAGTTGAAAGGTCAAGCCAAGAGCCAGCTAGTCCTAAAATTCTGTGACAGACAGATATTTTAGGGTGGACACATGACTGAGTTATATGTTTCTTTGATAGATCTTATCTGGTCTCACTTAACTGCTGCACGTTGGCTGGTTGCTCCAGAGCAGTCAAAGACACACAGCATGTTGTATTGCAGTGGGTGTAACTTCTTCTGCACAAACTCAAGAACAAAATATGATTGTGATTGAAATTCGATAATGAAAATGAATGTTTAAACCGTTTGGATACACGTCTGACTTTTAACAACTCAACCTTTGTTTACGTAAAAATATAAAAATGTTCTTTCCCCCCTCTCTCATATACACTTGTACATAACTGACTTAATAAAATCAATACAATTCACTTTAAGCAACCAGTTTTGGAAAGAAAACATGAGGATATCAAAGCTAAATCAGCAAAGCATGTTTGTGATTTTTTAACATCAGTATCTTGTTGAAAATCTTTCAACTTCTCAGAAAGGCGCTGTTGACCTATGGGTGCTCTTTTCCAAATGTATATTTCCTGTAGTTTTGTCGCCTACAGATTGTGTCACGTACCCACATCCTCTTTGTGTCTGATCGGTAAATAAACCTCAGGACAGAGGTGCAGCACTTTTCTTCTTAGCGCACATGCGCTTCATGCAAGCGCTCCTGAGCGCACAACCATTAGTAAGAGATCATTCCTGCAGTGCGATGAGATTCAAAATAATTTAACCAATAACTTGGTTCATGTCCAAATACTTCCATATGTAACAATCCTCCTGTCAGCTGTACTTGATTTTTAGTGTTGAAAAGCAAATGTAAGGCTTTCTGCATTATGCATCAGAATTTGTGTGCCTGGTGCAAAATATGAATGCAGACAAAATATGTTGACATTGAATATATCACAGCTCCCAGCTGTACAAGTGATCCTTAGATGTTTAATGTTTATGGGCCATCTGGCATGTCTGGTTGATGTTTGTGTTTGAATCTTACGTCTGTAAAGCCCTAAAACCAAATATCATTGAGGTTTTTACAAAACATGACAGACAAAACAAAATGGATAAAGATTTATGTAAAAGCAAGATTAAGAATATCCTTCTTAGTTTAGTGTGTTAGCATACTAACATTTGCTTTTCATCACTAAAAATGAAGTACAGATGAGAGGTTTAAAGCCCTCTTACTGACTGGCTGCAGTTTCATATACCTCTCAAACGATAAAATCAAAATGCACATTAGAAACATTTTTCTCAAGCCCCGGTTTCGTCATAAAAGCTATTATCACGCATTTGCAGTTCAAGTCATCTTTTGAGTTTTTGTAACTTGTTCTCTACTGTATCGAGACTATCTCTCCACTACATATTCCATATGTATGGGGCCAGAGAGATAGTCTCTTCACTCAGAGAACCATGGTTACACCTTGTAACCTACTTTATGTGATGCTATAAAACGGTATAAAATGCCATGATTGACCAAAACATGAGTCATTTACCTTCCATAACTTCAAACCATCTTAATCAATAACCTGTTCTCTTGTGGATGGTGCACCTCAGGGATTTATGCCTTTTATCAGAAAGGTAAATGTGTGTTTTCCTTACCGGAATGACGTCAATACTGCGGCTCTTCAAGCCGATCCCTACCGTCCATTTGTTTTATGATTGAGCCTCACCTGAGGCGCAGGTCAACAAACTTGTGCAGTCTCTGGAACATCGGCTAATACTTGCTTTTATATTGTGAAGGTATGCTGCTACTCCATGTGAATACCACTCCTTTAGATGCATTATTTGTGTTGGTATTTCCACTGTGTGTGTGTACTGGTATGTGAAGTAAGCTTTAGAGAGGGCCCTTATTAACGCTTTGTCAGGCTGCCGAGTGGCGCATGTCTCAGGAAGCAATGGACGGGTTTGACGAACGGGGCTATCTAATGTGTAATTGTGCCAATGACAGGAAAAATATCCCAATTATAGGCCCATAAAACGAGGCATGAGCTTCAGTAAGTGGCTGATGAAGGCCTTCACCAACCACCACGCTCTTGATCAACAGCAGCGAGACTTCAACTACTGCTTGAGCCCGGCAAGGATGGTGGTAGAAAAAGTCCTTTGCTGAAAGTGCCTGTCCAAGCGAAATTAAATTTCTACCACTTATGTGTCAGACGGTGTTTTTAACTTGTTGTGTTTTACAAAGTACAGTATATGTGAAATTAACAAGGAACATTTCTTACTAAAATGGAACAACAAGCTCCCAGATCTTCATGTAATGGAGATGCTAACCAGGGCTAGCAAGCACACAGTAACCAATCTATCTGTTCAACTATCATGCCCACTCGGTAAGCTTTTTACTTACCTTTTTAACTTAGACCTTTTATTAAAACAGTAAACAAAGAAGGAATAAAAATGTAAATGTGCAAATGGGCACAAGGCACCACATTGTACATATAACTAATAATTACTACAGTGTAAATCAAGGTTGACAAAAAGTATGAATACAAAGATCAATTCAAATTAAAAGAGGAATTAAACATCAGTAAAAAATGTGCACATTTTAATGGTTAAAGTGGTGCTGTTTTCAGTCCAGCTGCAAAGGAAAGGATGAGGAGGAGTAGGAAGTCTCACTTGTTTCATCCCTACAGCAGTACTACTGTTGAGGCATAGGATCAAATGAGTTCTGGACGCTGGCTGCTGCAGGTGCAGAACTTGGCAATCTTGTTACCAAGTCCCGAGTAAAATCTGTTTGTTTTTTTAAAGACAAGGATTCATCAAAAAACACTTCTTACAAATGTTCAGGAAAAGATCAAGAAAAGAAAACCAGAGGTACCGTCTTTGGCACTACAGGGGGTGCCAAAATCAACACAAACCAAAAGGACTCTTAAAGTTGATTGAGTAATACTGGCTAAATGATGCTACTGTTTTAGTGGGGATTACATCAAACTATGCAATGTGGTTTCATGTGGTTGTTGAGCTCCTACTGTAAAAAAAAATAACGTGAGCATCGCATTGAAATGTAATGATGAAGCTCAAGCTAACTGAAGCCTTCTTGTGTCCTGTTAAAGGGACGAAAAGAGAGGGAAGGAAGGGGCAAAAGAGGAGAGTGCAAAACAGCGACCAAGTGACAGAATGGAAGTGTGTGTGTGAGAAAGAGAGAGAGAGAGAGGCCTAGTTTTTAGTTTGTGATCTAGGCCATTATCTGTGTTAGCACTGGTGGGGCTCCAACTGGCTCTGTGGATCCTGCATAACAATACCTTTTATGAGCTTGGATATGTGTGCATTCCACTGTAGCCTCACACACACAGGCACACACACACACACACACACACACACACACACGTCCAATCATGCATGTTAACAGCATTGTGCCATACATGATGTACGCATGCGTCCCTGCGCCTCTGCCTTTTGTTTCTCGCCACTGAGTTTGTGCTTGTTAAGACTGCTCATCTGTGTGTGGCTGTTAAGTGTGTCTTCATATGTGTTTATGTTACTCTGCACGTGCAGCAGTGCACTCTTGCTGTATCACCCCCGTCGTCAGTCAACCCCCCGCTCCATCAGCACCCTGGGGGCCTTCATTATGTAAGAAAGACATTACTGCAGAACAGAGGCAGAGACGCAGAGAGACATTACTACAGAACAGAGGAAGGCAGCTCTGATAACACTGCTTCAACCCACCTAGGCCTCCATAAGACTCACACGCATGCAGAAGGCACATGCACACACTATAACACATGCAGTTATGAAAACACACACACACACACACACACACACACACACACACACACGCACACACACACACACACACACACACACACACACACACACACACACACACATCTCAACCCATATTCTCATTCAATAGAAATATTAAAACTCCCTTTTTCGTCTCCTCCTGTTTTTCGTTGATCTTTGATTCTCCTCTTTTCCTATTTTTTAACCTTATTCTCACTTTCTTCTCTTCCCTGTCCTTTTTCATCACTCCCAACCTCCTTCTCTAGCGGTCCCCTTCCCCCTGGCCCACCGGCTTACCATGAAAGAGGTCTTTGACACTGAGGGCCGGCCGCGGGTGGACCTGCTCAAAGCTCACCTCACAAAGGAGGGCCGTCTTGAGGAGGCCGTGGCACTGCGCATTATCGATGAGGGCGCTGCCATCCTGCGTCAAGAGCGCACAATGTTGGATATTGAGGCACCAGTCACAGGTATGGCATAGGGATGAAAGATAATGTGGGTATTAGTCTTGAATTCAGAGTACATAATAGTGCAGTTAGAATGTCCCTCACAGTGGGAGGCTGTCCCTGTCGGTCGGTGGTGGGGCCATCTTAAGAGGCAGGAAATGATATCAAAAACACAACGCGGAAATGGCAGCCATGCAACGCTATGCACAACGCTAAGTTGACAGCTTTTGCACTTATATCTAAGTATATCCGTGCTACGTGTAGTTTGGCATATTCACAGTTTCAAGAAAGAAGTAGAGAAGAACATACTGGTGAACAGAAAACATAATGAAGCAGTGTCATTACATGCACAGAGATTGTACTGATAGTGCACTATGCAGTCAATGGTCGTGCACAGGTTGCAGGATGTATATGTCATCACCCCCCGTGAAAACCTGCTTTTATTATGAAAGAAAATAAGGAACTCGTGACTCTGTCCACTCTTGTCTCTCAAATGAAGGTGTGGGATGCCCAAAAATAAACCTTAGACAAAATAAAATAAATCAATAACAGATCATTTTGCCATTTGTAAGAGGGATGTGTGCTTTACTATTCAAAGGCAGGGAGTTGAACTTCTGAGAGTCACTGCTGAGTTTCTTTTAACAACTCTTAACAAAGATAGTCTGGTTCTTAACCCAGGTAAAATGTTGGACTGTGATTTTTACACTCCAGTTTTAAATTCAAACAAGCCCGACACATTGTATCAGAAAATGAGCTTGACTTGTGCTGATATGTCGATTCTACTTTCTTAAGACAGAGCCAGGTTGTATCTTTTTGCTTTGTTTCTAGCTAAATCAACAACCTCTGGTTTAATCTTAGTGTTTACAATGCAGCAGGATTGTAGTACCAGTCCTCTCATTTAACTGTAAACTGGAATGTGAATAAGGGATTGTTGCTACTTGAACATCAGAAAGCTATCTGTTCTTATGAATCAAATTCAAGCAAAGTGGGCAGTGAGCACAGATAGCATAACAGTCAAACAGCGATGGAGACGGATGAATGGAGTTGTGGCTCAAAAAGCAAAATGATCTGTTATTATGTATTAATTAAGCATTTTCCATTCATTGAAATATGAATCTGCCGCGTGTATCTGCCACCCTTTAATATGAACTGTTGTTCAGTCACACTTCACTGAGAGAACCGATTGGCATCCACATGCCTTACAATAGCGGGCGCTGTAGATTTGGTAACGTTGCCATGTATTCCCTTGCCAGCAAAATTATATGAACCGAGGAGAATGGCAGAGTGAGGAGGAGGTGAGATCGATGGAAAACAAAACGGAAAACAACTGTTCAGATGGGGACACAGAAGACAGACAAGCAGCCAGGCAGACGCAGGCACTGTCAACCGTCTGACACTGCTATAATGTACCTGTGTATTCCTGCTTGTGTTTGTGTCCATTTATGCAAATGAGAGTCATGAGGTAATTCTGTGTGGGTTGTTTTGCCCACGCATTGTGGGAACACAGCTCGGCTTTCACAGGTACATGTTCCCCCGGGGACAAGTACAGATAGACAGGCAGATGGAGAGACAGCGGATCACAAGAAGCTTAGTGCAGAGGTTCTCTAACCTGCTCATTCCCAATGAGTTACATATTAATGCCTGTTTCAAACTTTTTCACTTTTACAGATTCTGACACTGAAACACCCACATGAGAACTGGCTATGGTTTGCCAACACCATTAAGTGATAAAAACAAATCAAAAAATTGTGCAAGAGCTTTTATGGAAGGCATTACCTACATCTAATGTTGGGGACATACTCTGAACAGTTTTGTACATGCATGGGGTAGAGAACGAGCAGGGAGACAGGGAGGCCTGATTGGTTCATCAAATTGGTACCTGGTGGCAGACATTGGTCAAAGTTTTTACCGACTTACAACTGCTACAGATGACGGATTTTCTTTGTTCCTGTTTCAGAGCACATGAGTTATTAATTTCTGTCAGGACCTAAAGACAATTTCAACCAAAATCTTAAAAAGTGTATCCGGAGAAAATTATCAACCCCGCCTTTAACATGAAAAGCACATGGAGAGACAACCAGGTACATGTAAAACGGCTACAGGAAAATAGTCGCAGAAGGGAACTTTGTATTAATCAATACTTGAAAATGTGACTTGGGATCAAATCTGTGGAAAATTGTTTGAAATACAGCCATTAAAATGTAACAAAGAATCAGACCCCATGATGCTCTTTATGAAAAAGTCTGATTGCTGTGAACATTTATTTATCACATTTTTGGACAAATAAATCACTTTAAGCGTTGCGCTGAAGAATGCTGATATGCTAACGATGAACTCGATGTATTTTTAGCACAATACCAAAGCTATAGTAAGGCACGCTATTATAAATGAAAAGCAAATTGTGAAAGATGTTTCTGTAACCCAAGACAACATATGAGGTCATAACCATGTTCGAATGGTATGCAAGTATTCAGTATGTATGTATCAGCTGTAAACTGTCAATGCTGTTCAGTAATGATTTCATTAGCATTTGTGAGGGGGCCTTTTCAAGATCCTTGATGCATTCCTTCCCTTTGAAGTATTTAATTAGAGAACTGAAATTAATGAAAAGTTTTATTTTTATTACTTTTTTTTACATTATTATTTATTGGAAAGATAAGCCATGTTTGAAAAACATCAAACAGAACATTGATATCTCTGCAGATGCAAATCTGTCCATATGGAGCCACCTAAGCAAGAGACTATTTCACTGAATTGTAGATGCCTAACCTGTGGCAGCTGGAAACTCAGGTCTTTAAGTTTGTTTTTGTTCTTTCAGTGTGTGGAGATATTCACGGCCAGTTCTTCGACCTGATGAAGTTGTTTGAGGTGGGAGGTTCTCCTGCCAATACACGCTACCTCTTCCTGGGGGACTATGTGGACAGGGGCTACTTTAGTATTGAGGTAAAGATGGAGGTTTTGAACTGCACATACTTTGCTGCCCAATGTATCTCAACATGTCTCTATATTTCCTGGCATGAAAAAGTAATTTTTATTGTACATATGATTGGCTTACAACAAAACCACTGTCCGTGTTAGTGTAGACATGAAATCTATTCCACACTCTCCAGGAGCACGCTGTATTTTACTGCTGAGATACACAGTTGATGCACTGTGCTGTGTCGGACGTATTATCAGTCTACTAAAGTACTTCATATTACCATTAAGACATGACAATGAACGTCTGCAAATGTACAGATACAAAGGAAAGGACATTTAAAATGATTGGATGATTAAAGTCGAGTCTTCAATGAAAAGGGTCTGACGTGCTGCCAACAGAAGAATGTGGAGAATTGAGTAGAGTTAGTTCGTCCAGGGGTTAGTTGGACATTTTAAATGTTTAAGAGATGTGAGTACAATAGTGATTTTGTGGTTACATTGTCTTGCAGATATGCACTTAAAATGACGGGTGTGACCAAGCACAGTGTGATTTAACAATATTTCTCCCACCTTTCTTATACACAGAGGGCACATTGGCAGGAGCCTTAATGACAGAGCTTAGATCATTTTATGTTAAGCTGAGGGAACACCCTCTGAGCAATTTATGTGAAGAACAAAATGATAAGATGAAAACATGCTCGGAGATTTTGTATGCAGAAAGATGTAGGACACAGCCACATCTGTTCTCATTTCATTTTTCCTGTTGATTCAATCAGCAGGCTCCATCTGGGATGAATCTTGTCAAAATCGGGATTGTGTCTATCTTTAGACTTGGGGAAGGACCAGTTTTCTTTCAGCTCTTTTTATTTGAGCTGTGGATGGTTACTAGGGGGTTACTAGCAGGGGCATGTCCAGACCTTTTGGACTAAGGTGGACCAACTGGGGCACTGACTTATGCAGGGATGGCCTGAAGTGTGATGAGTGCACAAAATCACACAAATAAATATCAATTATTTACCCACACCAATCATTTATACTTTAGAACAAGAGATAGTGGCAACATTAGCTTGATTTTTTACGACACAAGAAGATTTATGGGTAACACTTTACTTTACAGGTCCGCAAATTTCGTCGTAATTAGGTGATAATTAGACGATAATTAGACAAACTTTTTTATTATTTATTTGAAATTACCCCCGAATTTCATGACAATTGGGTGAAAATTAGCACGTAACTTCTTTGAAATAATTAATTTCATGAAGAAAATCATAGAATATCTTCAATATGACTTTGTGAACAGCAGCTGATGTGATTTAGGATTCATTCATAAATGTCTGAGTTAGAATGACAGCTGAGTTCATTTAGTTTTATAGGAGTTCCAGTGTTAATCTTTTTTTGGTTAATCATATGAAGCTGATCTCAGTCATTTATTACCAAAAGCTGTAATCATTATTGCTTACAATTCAATTCGGGCATTATTTCAAATAAGTTAAGTGCTAATTTTCACCCAATTGTCATGAATTTCGGGGGTAATTGTTGTCTAATTATCACCTAATTACGACGAAATTTGCGGACCTGTAAAGTAAAGTGTTACCGATTTATGTTCAAAGTCACAACTCAAAGTACTTAAAAAAGTGCATGCAAACTCGTGCACAGCCTAACTTGTAATGTTTTGGTCCTGGCACATTACCAGTTAGTTAATTGCAAGTAAGACCGAGTGCATTACTTTCCTAATAACCTGTCTTATGAAATAAATGTGCACGTTTTGACTTACAATATAAATATAAAATATGCTTCATTGATATGTAGAGAAAACTACTGGCAGCCTTTGCAAAAAAAACAACCTAATAGTTGGTTTTAACATAATTAAGTCATTTGACAGAGCAAATAGCCAATCACTGTTTAGGCTTTTTGGGGTGGCACCTTGGGTGGCCAATCACATCCCCTGACTACCCCTCTGGACAGACCCCTGAAAACTAGTAATGCTGCATTCATGTGCCGCTCAAGTGGTCCAAGTTTCCGAGTTGGGAAGTCATTCTTTCGACTTTGGTGTGTTCACGTGATTTCAGCTCGGAAAGTCTGAATGTTTTCAGCACAAACCAGCGTTGATGCTACGAAGAAGATATTTGGAATGTAACTGTTACAAGTTATATTTGAGCAAACAGTTGATGTGCAATACGTGAATTAATTAAAATTATGTTAAAGGTGCACGATGTAGATTTGGTAGTGGAATTTGAAAGTTGGAGAAGTGAAACAATTCTATGCTATATTTTCTGAACTAAATACACAAGCTTTATTCAAAGGAAAAAATGGGTCCCTGAACACTGTTTGGAGCTAAAAAGCTACCAGGAGAGTTACAGTTTCACTTCTGCGGGGTCCCACCATAACTTCTCATGTAGCATTTTATCTTCAAACAGTGTTACAGGGACCACATTTTCCTCTGAGGACAGTTTGTGTGAAGAGTTATGAACATGAACCGCAGAAACTATACATTTCTCCAACTTTCACATTTCTCTACCAAAACTACATAGTGCACCTTTAACATTAACAAAGCATATTTTGCCCCCCATGTGATGACGATTCTGACGTCAAGTCGGGCACCCAATTCTTTTTTGAGTTTCCGAGTAGTTGTTCCGACTTGAGCAGGTGTTCGTGTGCATTTTACAACTCGGAAATTCGTTTTTCCGATGTGTCCAACACCACATGAATGCACCATAAGCACCAGTACCAATACAAATCATTATCAGCACATTATTTATCAATGTTTATGAATACAGAAATGGAAATGTCAAAATGACAAAATAATAAAAATCCTCCTGGTGGCATACCTGGACTTCCCTGTGTATATTGTAAAACTACTGTAAGCAAACATACACATATTTCCAGAGCAGTACTGTATATCTTGAGTAAATGTATATGAGCTGCAATGATTGCTGTACAACACTATAACCAACATTCTTCAACAAAATATCTTTTGGCAGGTTTAATGGCTTTGATATAAAGTTTCTCACCTCTAATCGTGTTTTTCTTTCTCTTCCCTTGTGAACCTAAAGTGTGTGTTGTACCTGTGGTCACTGAAAATCCTCTACCCAAAGACACTCTTTCTTCTACGGGGAAACCATGAATGTAGACATCTGACGGAATATTTTACCTTCAAACAAGAATGTGAGTCATTTTGTGTTGTTGTCTAAATGTAATATGATCCTTCTTTTACTCTACCTTTGGTCAGTGCCTCCCTCATCTGTAACTTTTCTGTTGTTTTCCCTCTTTAACATCATACCATCCTACCCATCGAAAGCAGACGAATAGAGTTTGTAGGCTGTAGTTTAAAGTTAGATCTTTTAATCATTCATCTGCTGTAGTGGAGGACTGTTCATTTGACCAAAAAAAGAGATCCCTCAGGTCAGCTGTACCAGCTGTTGGCTGGCATTAGTATGTTGAAAACCAAGCTACAAACTTCAAGTGTCAAATGGCCATTTGTGGCTGGCACAAGAGACAATTCCCATTAGGCCCCAAATTAACCACATTGAATTGGCAGCCATTTTAGTCTGACATCATGCTCATGGTAGAAAGCTCAAATGCTGTAACGTTATTACTGCTTAGTGTTGTAGCACTCGAAATCGGTCTTGGTCTCAAGACAGGTCTCGGGACTACTTTTTGAAGGTCTCAGTCTCATCTTGGAATTGAAAGCATTTGTACTCGGTCTTGTCTCGGTCTTAGACAGGGCGGACTCCAGATTTTAAATCAAGACCGGTCAAGACCACCACTGAAAGGCTATTTTTGTTCCTCGTCATTATAAGGCAAGGCAAGTTTATTCATATAGCACCTTTCAGACACCAGGCAATTCAAAGTGCTTTACACAGGCACAACAAGCATTTCACGAGATAATAATAAAACAATAAACAAAATCTAAGAAGGCAATACAAGTTGATGTAAAAACAGTAGGTAAAAATAAGATTTAGATACAAATAAGTTTAATAAATGGTAATTGATCAAGAAGGAAAACGCCTCTTTCTAAAAAAAATGCATGTATTTTTCAGTGACATTTATGGTCTTGGTCTTTTCTCGATCTTGCTCTGCTTTGGTGGTCTTGACTCGGTTTCGATCCGGTTTCGATCCCTAAACACTCTGGTATCGGGTATGTCTTGATCTCGGTTAGTGTGGTCTTGACTCCAACACTATTACTGATGTGTTCCATGTTTGCAAATTGTATGAGGAAAGCATCCAACAAATTGCCATCATTCCGTTGCTTCTTGATTGATCAGTAACTGAAAAGACTTGGGATATTAAAAGGAATATTTGGTCATATTTCTATTTAAAAAAACATGCAACAGCCCATTTACAACGGCCAACTTCACTTCAACCAACCTAGGTATAGATTGAATGTTAGTGCTTCCTTCTGACGACTTAGCTTACATAAGTATTCAAACATTTCCAGTCATGAGCGTCATAAGCATAAAAAAGTAGGTGGGACAATTTACCAGGGTCTGAGGGTCCTCCACTTAGAAGACTTTAAACAGAGTAGATGTCATTTCTTGCATTCTGAAGCATTTTAACATGTTTTGATACTTTATCTGGCTTTATCAATACCCTGGTTGATTTTACTGAAATTATAAAAAAAGTAGTGTCACCATTATCAAATTATTTTAAAATCCCTTTCACCACTAACTCCTGAAATGACACTTTATCAACTCTCCCTGCTTTCTTCTTCTTTCTACCCGTGAGTCTGACTCGCTCACAACCACCTACACGTCAAAAGAGATAAATATTTATCGGGCAGAATTAAATTATTTCCCATTGATAATTACAGCAGTGATAACAAGTTAGCAAACATACATGAGTTGAGCTCTCGTCTAAAAAGAAATGATGTCGAGTGAAAGCTGGGAACCTGTGTTACAAAAGCCTCTTGTTAGTTAGCTGAAATTGACTGATTCACAGTATTTATAACATCCTCTCCTTTAAAAATCTCAGTACGGTCATGTTTCTAGGGAAGCTAACATGTCAAACCAAGAGATTGTAAGCTAAAATACAGAGCCATCTACTAACGTCTGTCTAGCCTCCTTCCTCATGTCTCCACTATTCTGCCTATCTTAGCTAGCTTTAGCACTTGTTAACCAAACAGTGAGGCTGCTGTCAGTCAGAGGCTGTATCCAAAATTACATTCTGTACTGCCCTCTACTCAAAAAGTCTATACTGCATACTGCCCACTAGCCTGACTTTAAGCATGTCATTAGCAACATACAAATGTGTTTAGTGGCTAATAAGGAGAAACTGCATTAAATGGGTGAAAACATGGATACTACAGCTGCAGGCTCAAGGGGCTTTCCCGAACCTGTTTTATTAGCTGGAGTTAAATGAAACCCCCAAACAGCAAATAAGAGTGATTCCTCTCACCAACCGCACCGACCGACGGAAAAAAGGCACATGGGTGCTGATGGGTAGCGACGGAGCTGGACACACTACAAAAACTAGGGCAACGATCGCTCAGGCTGACGATCTCCTTGGTGTGTAAGGGCCTTAAGTCCACACACGCACAGTTTTCAAAAATATCTTCATCCACATGAAAACGCAAAACGCACTACGGTTGTTGTTAACCTGCTGTCTTTAGCATGACAGGTCAAAAGCGTTGTCCTTGACATGCGGAAATGTTCTCATCAATGTGCTCGTCAACATAGTGGGAGAGTAACTGCATGTAAGCATTTAAAAAAGTCCAATTAGCAATGTTAACATCAGCACTAGTTGGGTTTCGTCCGCCATTGCACTTAAATCATGTAAACAAAAGTCACAGTGTCCCACAATGACGTCAGACAGAGGAAAAAAACCTGCGCACAGTGTGACGTTACTAGGCCAAAACTCAGTTTTCCCCGTCCACACATAAACACCTTAAAATGGAGTGTCTGAAAATCTTTCCCCCCGGAAACAGCTTTCAAAGAGGTGCGTTTTCAGTGACATAAAATGCAGTTTGCGCGAGTAGGAAAGGCTAAAACGCACAGATGAAGCCATGTTTTTTTTTTTAAATACCTGCCTACGTGTGGACTAGGCCTTAGATTACAGATCCAAAACACACAATTCTTAATTTTTGGGATAAGAGGTTGGAAATTTACTTCATCTTCCTGATTTTTTTTTTTTGATTCACAGTTATACTACTTTTTAAAAAATAATTGTGTGAGCTTTTAGCTTTTATTTGATGGGACAGTGAATGGTAGGAAATTGAGGAGAGAGAGTGAGGAAGGTGCCACAAGTCAGACTTGAACATTAAGGCGGGCAGACACTGTGCGATGTTTTCGATCGTTTTGAAAATCTCAGACTCAAACTGCACGAGTAAATCGCATATAAATCGCGATAAAAAGCCAAAGCTCACGATTTATGTGCGCACACTGTGCGGTCCGATGCTCGGCTGCGACCTGATTGCTCACACTATAAGAGCGAAATAAACACGTCGGGGTCCCCAAATCCGGAAGAGGAGTGGAGAGATGCTCACGAAGAAGAAACGTGCTGCCTTGGCCATTTGTGCCATTCTATGAGCTGAAACGACAGTAAAGGCACGAGTGTGCCTGCCACATATCAACAACAGTGCTTAATTTGTAAACCCTGAGGTCCCGGGGCACAGAGAAAGTGCTGTTCCGGCGCGGCAGGAAGACGAGCGGACACACGGACATCAGTGCGCACTTATTGCACGTTGGAGCTGTTTGGACAGCGTCTGTTAACAGAGACAGTCTGCAGTGTATATCCCACTATTCTTTGCTAAACTGATTTACATTAGAACTGATGATCGATTGAAGTTTCTGTTTCAAGTCTCTCCACCTCTGTGCGTAACGGCACACTCGCTCTTATCTGTATGAGCTCACTCTCTTTCAGAGGTTGTTGTGCAGTTATTAAAATAATCAACTAAAACTCCAGAATCTAGGATAACATCTAGTTGCTGCTCTGTCTGACAGGATGATCAAACGTCTTTGGTTTCTTTGATTATGTTGAAAACTTCTCCGCAACACTTCAACGTGTGCGCAACAATATAGAAGCTCTGACCAGCTGGGAGTTGTGGGCCTGTCACAAGAAACTATTAGTTAGTAAGTTTAAATGTTTTAATAACCTGATAGTTTTAATTGTGCCTGATTTAGGGGGCGCTGCCTACTTCCCGTGTCCCTGCACAAACAGCAACAATTTCATCATCACACTCGCCACTCTTCTAAACAATGATCAACACGACACAGCAGCACAGCAGAGAATAACATTCCTAGTTATTTAAATACAAAAAATAATGTCAGAACAGATACTGCGCCAAATGTAATGACAGATTTGGATAGCGACAAAGGGGCTGGATCCAATCAAACAGGTGCCGGTCCCAATCTGGTAGGTGCCCGATCTTGTTCCGGCAGGATCCGGCACAAATTAAGCACTGCTCAACATGTCTGGCCTCCATGTCCCGAGTCCAAACCACACGCTGCGGCGGCACCGACATGCTTCTTCTTCTGGACGTGGTAATGTTTACATTTTTCACGCAGGCGCAATGAGGGGAAAACCCACCGATCTCAGGTGAATCGGCTCGTAGCTCTGCTTCAACTGTGCGATACCCTCACGAGGGGCGACCAAAATATCAAACAGGTTTGATTTTCATGCGACCAGCCGATTGCCGGTCGGGAGCTGGTCGGGAGGGGTATATCGGTGCTCGTTGCCCCCTGTATACTACACGACTCACGACTCACGATTAAGCTGAAATTCGGACGACTCAGAAATCGGCCCAAAATAGGGAAAAAAATCGCACAGTGTATGCCCGCCTTAAGCCGCCCTCTTGGAGGAATACAGCCTCTGTACATGCAGGCGCAACCAAACCGCTAAGCCATCTGCAACCCATATCACTTCTTTGACTGGAATACCTGAACAAGTTGTCTACATATGCAGGTTCAAGGTTTGGAGTCTATATCTGTGTTTTAAGGTTCCCGTGATCAGGTTGGCTCCTGCCTTTTTTTAACTGTTGTCAGCTAGGAGCACAGACTTTCTTATCTGTTTAGTAACAGATAAGCAAACACCCTGTCTGTGAATACTCACCTAACAGCTGCAAGGCGTTAAGCATCTCACTGACTGTCAAGCTGCCCACTGTAGCTTCTTGTATTTGTACCAAAACTGCAATGGCTGCTCTGGCAGGCCTTGATGGTTACCAGCAGTTAAACTGGCAGCTTCCGCTAACTGAAACAAAAAAAGCCTCATTTTGCTATTTGGACACTTTCACAGGACTGCGTTGGTGTAACTGATCACATTTTGATTGATATCTGTCTGGCTTATCTGGCACAGTGTAGCTAGCACAGCAAATCAGTCCTAAATATGTCCAAGTTGTCTGAGTCAGAAAGAGAGGAGGAGCCCTTCTATCTGAAAATCATGTGCTTCAGTTGTTCTCTGAATTGTAGGTTACCTGATTTCAAATTTATTAAAAGTTGGGGACTGTGTAAAATGTAAATCAAAACAGAATGTTTGATAAACAAGCGAGCAGGCAGCGGAGGCAGGGAGCTGGCTGGCTTCTCCTCGGAAAAGAGAGGATGAGTCTTCGGAGATGACACGAGGGCTCGAGAGCTCAGAGAAAAAACTCAGGTATTCGGAGAGACACTGGGAGTAGCAGAGAAGTGAGGCACACATGAAATCTGGACAAGCAAAGAAGCACAGGTAAGAACAAAATCGAGCTACAAAAATAGGCAGCCAGGCTACTAGGTTAGTAACTTAAAAAAAAAACACTGAGGGAGAATATGCAGAGCTCTACTGAACAAGACAGAATTACATGGCAGAGCAGGGGCGTGAAGAGCAGGCTTTTATCGTCAGATTGATGAACTGAGTGGAGGCAGGTGTGCCTCGTGTGCTGCTGTGGGAGAAGCCAGCCCCCTGCAACACACATACCTGCTGGAGAAAGAGAGTGGAGGAGGAGAAAGGAGAAAGCACCTACAATAAAATCACAACAAACGTGTTTAAAAAGTTGGGACAGTGGCAACAAAAGATCGGAAATGTTGTGAAATGCTTAAGAAAACGTGATGGAACCAAGCGGCAACCTCCGATGTTGAAAAATTAAGCCAATACGTAAGTGAGTAATCCTGCAGTTCGTCGAGTGTCCGCTTGAGGCTGGCTCCAGTCACAAACACACCCATTCAAAAAAGCCAGTATTTACAGCAGAAATGAACATGTTTACAGCCTGGTACAAAAAAACGATATTGGTCTGATTAGTTATTGTCATCATGGGCACAGTGTACGGGGGTGATTTTTTTTGTAACCCATCTGTTTTGATTTTATGAACGATACGTGTTATCCACAGTTACACTTATCGGCCAATCAACTGGCGAGTTTCAAGTAGTTGACAGAAACCTTGAATCTCCTTTTTACCTTTTTAGTTGTTTTTTTACTCTACTGGAAACTATTTAAAATGTATAAAAGTACAGTATTTCCCCCCAAAGTTTACTTCAAGAGTAAATTTATGGATTGAAAAAACTAGTACACAAAAAAGTTACTCAGTTATATTCATGTGTAAATGTAATTCGTTACTTTTAACCTTGGTTGTACCCTACCCTCTTCCCAGACTCCCATCATCCCTCCTGCACTCTTTCTCCCTCCATATATTTAATCTCTCTCCGTCTTCCTCTTCATATTTCCTCCCTCCCCCACTCTCTGACTCCCTGACTCTCCTCGTGTCCTGTCCGAGAGTGGGTGATTAGCAGCAGTTTCATTTGGTCCAAATGATTGGCTCAGGGACCTACTCCTCTGTGTCTGATTGGCCAAGGGACAAGAAAGCTAATTTCCCCTGGTGCTTTTGGTGAATAGTGGTCGCCCTCAATTACCATCTGCTGTGTGTGAGATGTGTATTTGTGTGTGTATCACAAGTGTGTGCAAGTGCATGTACTATGACTGCATACTTGTGCAAGACTGTCCTCATAAATGTGTAAGTGTCCGTAAACAATGAGCTCTCAGATACTCCATCGGACTGGTGAGAGAGAGGCTGACAAACTCACTTTTTTCTGTCACCCACACAGAATTTCTCTTTGACTGGTGACTGGTAGCTCATAATACTGGTTTTGATAAGTGGCTGTGTCTTATATCCTGACACTTCACCTTTTCCCTTCATCTTCCTTCACTCCTCCCTCTTCTTCCTCTCTTAACCTCTTCTCCTGTCTACTCCCACCCATCTCTCTTCTTCTCTATTTATTTGAAATAAACACATGATTCGTCTTGTGCTCTAATAAATAAGATAAGCATTCAGTGAAGAAACCCCTCGTCCAGATTATGCCCTTATGCCCTACTGATAATTACAAAACCACCATTTGCCTCAGTTGCCACTGCAACCCATACAGCATCGCCACGTTCAACAGACCCAGGCTCAAGCTAGCCAGGTAGCGACAACGCCGATACTACCCCCTTACCACATGGCGCTATGGGCCCCTACAAACCAACTGTGTAGACCAGGGATGTCAAACTAATTTTGGGTCAAGGGTTGGACTTGTTCACCTCCAGTTGGCTGGACTAGTTTTGCCCACATCACTATAACTCAACACATGGGTGTAGACTGAGGGGCAGCAAGAGCCAGTGGGCACCTCCCCTTACCTCTGAAAGGCTGGACAGTTAGCATATGAAGTCATCTTTCTCTTTGTGCTCTCCTTCCTCTGTCTTGCTTGCCCTCGATAAAGAATCAGCACTTCTCTCATCCTTCTCACTCCTCTATCTCTCTCCTCCGTTCTTCTCTCAGCTATTTTAATCCTCTGATATCGTTTTGTATCAGATGTATTATAACACCATGTGTGAAATGTACTTTAATGATGCTGTGTTTTGAATGTCTTTACTGATTCTGCTGCATAATCAACATGTTTTTTTATAAAGCAACACTTTCAGTCATACAATCAATCAAAACTTAATTACAGACCAAGGGTCCAGATAAGACAACACATAAGACAAACAATAATTATACTGATTAATGCAATACAGTGCAACCTCTATTCTGCTTCCTGGTTTTATGTGTGCCAGGTTTTGTTCTTTGGAAGCAGTCTTTGTATGCATATGTTGACTGTAGTAAGATGCTATGTCGTGTAATATTGGACATTCTTTTCACAAATGTTCAGTTCTTCTCTGGGAATTAGCATTTTAAAAACATCAGAGGAAAGAAACAGGTCATATGGGAATGGTGCAGAGATGGATGAATAAATTGATAACATGTTGTGTAAAAATCCTACATATTACTACCTTAACAACCAGGTGAAAACAAATGTGTTTTGAGGAGAACTGTAGAATACTTGTAAAGCCTTTAGGCGACTGAATTGTTCAAATCTATCCATGTTAAAGTGTCATGTTTGTTTGTTTCCTGCCCTCATGTCACAGTGGGTTAGTGTGTGATATGTAACACTTTAGTAAAAGGAATAGACGTTACATTTGTGGCTGTTCAAAGCATGTCCAAACACGCTCAGTTAATTGAAATATCTCTTCCCCCCTACCAACCATCTCCAGGTAAGATCAAGTACTCAGAGCAGGTGTATGATTCCTGCATGGATGCTTTCGATTGCTTACCCCTGGCAGCCCTGATGAACCAGCAGTTCCTGTGTGTGCATGGGGGGCTCTCACCGGAGATACACACGCTCGACGACATAAAGAAGGTACAATAAGAGGCACACACACACTTACATTGTTGTAAAAAATACTGCCAATAAAAGATGTCTTATCAAAATGAGAACAAGTTGGACCCTCTGAAATATGTGTACCTGTTAAGTAAAATAAATAAAAAAGTAAAACGTAAAAGTTATTTTTGGTTTAACAGAAAAAGCAATCAATCTGTCTTTATTTGTAAAGCGCCATTTCATAACAAATGTTATCTAAAGACACTTCACAAAAGAGCAGGTAAATGACCTTACTCTTTGCTATATTACAAAGACCCGACATTAATCCATCATGAGCACTGAGCAACATTTAGCAAAGTTACAGTGGCAAGAAAAAAGTTCCTTTTAAGAGACAGAAATATTGGTCAAAAACCGGCTCACGATGAACAGCATATAGGTATATATCTCTCTCTCTCTCTCTTGTTTTTGTTAATAGACTTGCAGTAGAGTTCTGAATTTGCTTTATTTTCCAAACATACTATTTTGGGAGACTGTAGGCCTAAATAGATCGTGGTTTCACCTTCCTGCTTGTTTACCGTCTCTCCCTTTTTTCCGTTTTATGGCGTTTTTTGACCTTTCTTTTTGACCATTCTTGCGGGCTTCCCCTGGGAAACATATGTTTCAAGTCACAATGCTATGAACTATGGGGAATTCCCTCAAGCTAAGTCTGCAGATATGCCTACTTACAGACAGGGTGCATAAAGGGCTCGAAAAGTCAGCGAGAGATCCCTCACGCACTTGACGATTCGACAGTGGAACAGCCCTAAACCCTCACAGATTTAGCGGGAACGCGCATCAAAGTCAGTGAGTGTGTGAGGGTGGACATCCAGATTGGGCCACACAGAGGGATAAAAAAGCAACACAGAAAAAAAGCAACACAAGGGAACACGCCCAAAAATACAAGAACACAAGGATGGATGTCAAAATAAAACAGGAAATGAAGTCTAAACACTGAAATAAACAGCCAGACAAAACTAAACCTGAAACTCATGACATCTATACAACATATCACAGTTATATTTTTTATGGAAAAAATGTAAGGTTAATCCAACTTGTCATAGCCCTCAGCACTTAAAATATAAAAAACCTTACTCTTAATTATGTTTTAACACCCTCATGTTCTGTAAATGAAGAGAATCCACGATAAACCAGTGAATGCAGAATACCAGTATAAGAAATCCACACATGCCCCATGTATACAGTTCACAATAAAGCAGAATACAAAGGAACACTGATGAACACACGACATGAGGATACACACACTTCCTCATCTAATGGCACTGTTTCCATGGTGAATCTGCTGGTGTGACATCCTCTCCCTCCTGTGTGTTAAGGGTTGCCATGGAGATGCTCTGATCTGACAGTGTGTGTGTGTGTGTGTGTGTGTGTGTGTGTGTGTGTGTGTGTGTGTGTGTGTGTGTGTGTGTGTGTGTGTGTGTGTATTTGTGCGTGCGTGCGTGCGTGCGTGTGTGTGTGTGTTATGTTTTTGCTTTACCTTCTCTTCTTATTTACCCAGTGTGTTCTGGACATTAGTATATGAGTTTGTGTATGGTGCATATGACTTTTAAAATGTTGTGTCTCATATTTTTTTGGGGTGTTTGGGTTTCTTGATGTCTACAATATAAATAACTATGTGAGACTGTTTGGGTAATCTTATATTTTGTTGTGTTTTTGTGTGTGTCTCTTTTCATTGCCTGTCCTAGTTGGACCGGTTTAAGGAGCCCCCAGCGTTTGGGCCCATGTGTGACCTGCTGTGGGCTGACCCCCTGGAAGACTTTGGCAATGAGAAGACTCAGGAGTACTTTGGTCATAACACAGTCAGAGGCTGCTCCTATTTCTACAGGTAGAAGGGGGGGAATTACCACTCACAGGGTTTAAACTGCTGACTGAGCAAAAAGAAATATTACATAAGAGTGCTGATATTTTATTTTAGAAGGAAATCAACTTGTATGTGAGTGAAGATGGGGTGGTCACTATGACATGTGTATATCACTCTGCTTATGATGCTCAGAGATATGACCTTACCTGATATGCAAAAGAGGTAAGGTATTTATCAGAGTTCAATAATGTGGTAGGAACAATATTCTTCGAAATTGGCAGTTGACACATATAGGGTTATGAATGGGGCGGATCTAGTCCTGTCAGTGTTGTGTTGTGGGCTTGTGTGATTTGATCTGGGCTCCGTTTGATCACCTGGTGTTACAGAGATGCAAGAATTAAATTAATGTTAGGTGGACTTTGGGCTATTGGACTGGGATGCTGGGGTAGAGGAGTAAGCAGAAGAGATTCTTTATAGATTCACGGTTATACTACATTCAGGATCCAGTTACAATCATTGGGATTTGTTCAAGAGCTAGTGGTAAGTGTACACACACACACACACACACACACACACACACACACACACACACACACACACACACTTATTCAGTGTACTAGGAAACACATAAACAAGGCACATTCACAAACACATACACACAGTTCTGTTTCAGCATGAAACGATATCCCACAATCCCCAGGGAGACTGCACAGTTCTGTTGCTATGACGACTGGCTACTCCTGCCAGATATGGAGTGATATTAAGATACAGTGAGAGAAAGAGGGAGAGCAACATGGGAGGAGGGTGGCAATAGCTATGATTGAGTGGTGGAAGATGAAAGATGGAAATAATGTAGTAAAAATGGAGGAATTTTAGGACAAGTAGCCGGTGTTTTCAAAGAAGAGGGGGCAGGCTTGGCTGAGTTGTTGTGGCCTGTTGTCTACAGCAAACAGAGGGATTTTCTTTGCGTAGCAGACATAGCATCAATGACTGACTACTGTGTGCTCAGGAGGACATAGGTCTAGCTCATGTCTACGTTGTGTTCACTGATGCCCCCTGCTGGTTTGAGTCAGACATTAGAAAAAGAGGCCCACTCATCTCCCACTGCTAGACATCATACTAATTGCTTCCATTGGTTATTTGGTTGACAGAAGAAGTCTTGATGTGATGTAGTTTTCTATGAAAAGTGTTTTTTACTGGTTCTTTTTACTGTTATTTTTTCCATTGCCAAGCCTAAGATATACTAATTGCTCTTTCAATGGCTTTCCTTTTTCAGTTACCCAGCAGTGTGCGAGTTCCTACAGACCAACAACCTGCTGTCAGTCATAAGAGCGCACGAAGCACAGGATGCTGGGTAAGCTGACTGCCTGTTGTGCTCAGTGTTTCTCTCAACTGAAAGAGAGCACCATTTAATGAAACGCTTTACCTTGACATTTCATGGTCTGAGCTCTTATTTGTCTTTGTCAGGGAATTGGCACATTAAAGGGGTTACACAACGCACAAATCTAGGACTCATCAATATGTTCTTACTTGAATTTGAGCTTTCTCAGAAAATGTAAAAACACGCCCATTTAACTTTAATAACAACATATTAAAACTACATTCAGTAAAAAAAAGCCTTTAAAAGACAAATTACAACTGCAAACAAAACCTGCATTGACTAAGTGTGTTAAATAAGCATGAAATTGTCGCCTTTTCATCCTTATTTTACTGAAAATGTTTAATCTTAAATTAAAAACTTAGTTTACAATCAAGTATACGACAATGTACACATTAAAATGTACTTTCATTAAATCGTCATCCACTCCCACCCATAGTGCCATGAAATCGAGCATCTTTAGCCAAAACCAAATGATTATGATTAGTTGGTGTCTATTTAAGGGCATACAGGGTACATAAATGATTGCCACTTCTACTTGTGTGCACCTCACCTCACACCAATCGGATGTCCTGATATTGAGAGATGGGGGGGGGGAAGTATACTGATTGCAGGTTGCGGGCACGCACCTGTCAATTTAGAACGGTCCTGATTCACGTACAAACGCAAGGTGGTGAGAACAAAATTGGCCGGTGCGCACGTGTCATGCATCCAAGGGTAATTTTGCGTATGCACTTATTACAAGAACATACCGACGCATTTATTAGTGAATGAGGCCCACTGAGAGCACAGACGGCTTGAAGAAAATTCAGCTTAACTACCTCATCTCCCAGAACAGACTGCCAAGGCAAAGAGCCATACAATAGTAGTCTAAATCTGATAGCAGGAACAAGCCACAATTGTCTGACTCACAAATCCATTGCCGGCATCTGTTATCCACAGTGAAAATACTCTAAATATAATGCAGCAATTAAGGCATCAATATTCCCTCTTATTGCTGCTCCTGTTTGCACAGCTTGGTGAAAGCAATCACAATATTTTGTCCACCATGCAGCTATGAGTCGTCTGTGTCATGACCCATGTACCTTCGTGCAAGTGCACGAGGGCTGCTCAAAAGAAATAACTATTTTAGTAGCTCAGATTTTTTGTGAAATAAAGATAGAAAAGTAATAATGTTAGGACGATGCACAATTAGAAGGATTGTGTTCATACAATAACAAACAAAACAATGACATAATAAAGTCCCAAGAATTGAAAATGTGTTCTCCAACAATGCATTGCACAAGAGAAAGGAATGCAGGATTACATCTGAGAACAAAAAGTTATAAAACAGGGCGCCGATAGCGTAGTGGTTAGTGCGCATGCTCCTTTGCTGCATGTCATTCCCCACTCTCTCTCTCTCTCTCTCCCTGATTTCTGACTCTATCCACTGTCACATCTCTCTATTAATGCATAACAAGCCCAAAAATAAAACCTTGAAAAAAATAATATGTAAATACTTACGCATTTAATTAGAAAAATAAGAATTAGAATAGTTTTTTATTGCCAAGTACATTTACACGTACAAGGAATTTGACTTGGGGTCAATTCACCAATTATGCACTTTCCTCTAAGGCACTTTTTTTCTTTGCTACATTAAAGGGGCTATATGTAACTTTCAAAAATACTGTGTTTGTAGCGATACCAAATGGCTGTCAGGCGAACTGCTTAACGGCTTTATGATTTATATATAGCTACAAGTTACATATATATGTAACTTTTTACATGTATAAATCGTTTTTTATCGCCCACTAATAAGCGAAAGTTTAACTGATGTGAAAAAGTAGATGTTCACTGTCTATCTGTGTTGCCTGTATACAACTTGCCCCGGGTCCGATTTCTCCGTGGAAAGCTCCAGGCAGTGTCATTTTATTCGCGTTCTCAACGTCCTCCTCACTCCGCTCCGCTTACAGAAATCAACAGTACGAACTACAAACTCATCACACACTCCCGGTCTTCACCTGCACAGCCAGAGGCCGCCTTCACCACACTTATATCCGTCCTAGGAGCTCTCACAGGCGGACAAACTCGTCACACACTCCCGGTCTTCACCTGCACAGCCAGAGGCCGCCTTCACCACACTTATATCCGTCCTAGGAGCTCTCACAGGCGGACAAACTCGTCACACACTCCCGGTCTTCACCTGCACAGCCAGAGGCCGCCTTCACCACACTTATATCCGTCCTAGGAGCTCTCACAGGCGGACAAACTCGTCACACACTCCCGGTCTCAGGCAGTGCCTGCCGAGACTGTCGTTTGTAGGATGGAGAATGAGACACACAGACTCCTTCACAGACTCTCACATGTGTATGACCACTTACCTCCTCTGTAAACATTATGCCGGTAAATATCCAGTGTTTCAGGGGCGATGTTGATGCTCGTTTGTGTACGTACGAGCAACAGGTTACTGGTGCAGTTCGCCTGACGGCCATGCGGTATCGCTACAAACGCAGTACTTTTTAAAATTACATATAGCCCCTTTAAGATGTATATTTTTCTTCTCTTCAGTGCATTAGTTTTCGTATCGCTCTAAATCAATAAACGTTCCCAACAATGTCAGTCTCCATGTATATATGTCAAGATGGAGGCAATTTCCAGAGAGATCCAGCCAGGAAGTCATCATTTTGAATAGTTTCCTTTTTACGATTTTTAATTTTGATTGTTGAAAACATTTTTTCTGCTGTCCTCTGAAATGCCAATCAGTCTTGGTCTATTTATTCAGATCTTAGCATTGATATGGACCATCGAGTCTGTCCTACATAGTCCTACATAGAATATCAGAGAGTGCAGACACCTACATTACATTAGTTTGTTCTTGAACAGCAAAACTCTTTATCACTGATGAGGTATGATGTTAAAAAAAGATACTGGGGCTAGTTAAGGCTGATTTTGTCATTTGTTCATGACAACACATAACACGTGTGCTGTTGCTTTTGTTAATTAAAGTCACATTTCAGATGGTTCCATATTATCTGATGGAAACCAGACTTGAGTTTTGATTGTGACTGAGTCACTAAATCCGGGCTTTAAAATCATTAAAACATTTCTGGATGCTTTACTGCAACACAGTGGGCTTTCAGTTCCCAGCTTAGTGGCATCTTTGCGTTTCCATTTGATTCTTCCCTCACACATTCATTCCTTATTTGGCTTTTAAAGGCGTGGCTGTCTTGCCTTCAAAACAGCTGCTGTCTGAGTTCAAGACCTCTGTTGCACACCTTCATATTTCATTCACGATATGTTTTATGTATTTATTTATTTTTTGAGAATCTGTAACCGGGGCGTTTTATTTTTTATTTTGTCGTCTGTCTGTCCTCAGGTATCGCATGTACAGGAAGAGTCAGACTACAGGTTTTCCCTCGCTCATCACAATCTTCTCTGCTCCAAACTACCTGGATGTCTACAACAACAAAGGTCTGCAAAGATGCATCAAAACGCGCACACACACACACACACACACACACACACACACACACACGCACACACACACACACACGCACACACACACAGACACACACACACACACACACACACACACACACACACACACACACACACACACACACACACACACACACACACACACACACACACACACACACACACACACACACAGTGTCACACACAAAGTGTCACACACACAGTGTCACGTACACATCCAATGTTTAATCCAGGATTATTTGTTGTTGTTGTTTTTATCTCAGTGGGAGTATTCCTAGTAAAATAAAGTTATATAAAATATATAGTCAAAAAAGTTGAATAAATAATGTGTGTGTTTTTGTGTGTGTGTGTGTGTGTGTGTGTTCAGCGGCGGTGCTTAAGTATGAGAACAATGTGATGAACATCCGCCAGTTCAACTGCTCTCCTCATCCCTATTGGCTGCCTAACTTCATGGATGTCTTCACATGGTCGTTGCCTTTTGTGGGAGAAAAGGGTATGAAATACACTCACCTATATTTGTTTATACATTTCCATCTACAGGGCATTAAAATCAACATTATAAGGACAGTTTATCTTCAGTTTGTTAAACTAAAGGAGTTCTCTAACTAGCTCTCGGACTCGAGATAAAATGCTCGTCATAAACTCTGGTTTCGTGTTAGGCAGCAGATGAGTCATAACAAGATTTAAAGTTAGCTATAAATAAGTTCCTTTAAACTTTAATTTGAAGGCACATTTGTGTGTGTGTGGTGTGTGTGTGTGTGTGTGTGTGTGTGTGTGTGTGTGTGTGTGTGTGTGTGTGTGTGTGTGTGTGTGTGTGTCTGTCTGTCTGTTTTCCCGTGCAGTGACTGAGATGCTGGTCAACGTCCTCAGTATCTGCTCTGACGACGAACTCACGAACGATGGAGAGGAGATCTACGACGGTAATTAAAAAAAAACACTCAACACAGATCTGGTTCAAATGTGTGTCCCTTTTTGTGGTTGTAAACAGAAACTGTTTTTTTTAAAGATCATAACAGAAGTATTCTCATAGTTTGTGTTTGGCTCGTTTACAGCGAGTGCAGCAGCAGCAAGGAAAGAGGTGATCAAGAACAAGATTCGAGCCATTGGAAAGATGGCTAAAATGTTCTCTGTTTTACGGTGGGTTGAGTTCTGGCTGTACATACAGTTTGTTTGTATGCAGTAGTTTTGTATTCAAAACCTTGACGGGCTGAGACAGAGTCAAGACCAAGAACGAGACAGGCCAGGACAGATTCAAGACCAAGACCAGGCAAAGCAGAATATTTGATATGTAATTGTTGCATAGCGTTAAGAGGCATTACTTATCTTCCATTCTATGCTGTTGTATCTCTGTACAGACCTGGTTCTACAAGGGTGCAAAAGGTTGCGTTGCACCCTCATTTTAAATGTCTGCACCCTCAATTGAATGGACGCAAATAAATAAAGATATTTTTTTTGCAACTTATGGTTTTAGTTGTAATTCTTTATGACATATACATTCATAAAGAATTCTTCTCTCAAATCACCTAATGACTTCAACACTAGTTTGTAGAATACCTAATAATCATTTATTTACTTTTTTAAAGAAACACTTCATGTAAGGGGGTGCCGCTGGCCTAGTGGTTGGTGAATGCGCCCCACGTGCGGAGGCTATAGTCCTTCAAGCGGGTGGCCGGGGTTTGAGTCTGACCTGTGGCTCCTTTCCCGCATGTCATTCTCTGCTTGCTCTCTCCCTGGTTTCCGACTCTATCCACTGACCTATCTCTACAACGAAGGCCCAAAGAGCCCCAAAATGAATCTTAAAAAAATAAAAACACGAACCAACAAATATGTGTGTGTGTTTACAGGTGTACAGTCAGGGAACATGTGTATTTTTCTTTTTCAGCACCTGCTCTATCTTTTAATCCACATACATAAACAAATGCTCTCTGTTTCTCCCTCAGGGAGGAGAGTGAGAATGTGTTGACCCTGAAGGGACTGACCCCAACAGGAATGCTGCCAAGCGGAGTGCTGTCTGGGGGTAAACAGACCTTGCAGAGCGGTGAGTGTTTCACACACACACACACACGCACACACACACAGATACACACAGATATATACTCTTAAACTTAATCCTGGACACACATTCAAATACTGAAATAAACATACACAAATACATGCGGAACATCCTCTGGTTCCTTTCTGCCCTCTTTCCTTCTCTCCTCTATTGCTGTTCTCTTTTTACATCCTTCTGCCTCACTGACCACCTCACCTCAATGGTGCTGAGGATACTAACAGCCTGCTGGCGTTATGTGTGCGTGTGTGTGTGTGTGTGTGTGTGTGTGTGTGTGTGTGTGTGTGTGTGTGTGTGTGTGTGTGTGTGTGTGTGTGTGTGTGTGTCTGTGTGTGTGAGAGAGAGAGAGAGAGAGAGACAGAGAGAGAGAGAGAGAGAGAGAGAGAGAGAGAGACAAAGAAATTAAAGGCCATTGTAAGAGAACACACTAAGTGTGTGAGGTGTGTGTGAGCTAATGCTACTGCTATGCTAGGTGCCCTGTGGACCTGCCATGGCCCCACAGTGCTGCTCTGAGGGCCATTACATAACTTAAAGCCTGAAACATGTCTCTAAGTGTAGCATCCCGCGTTACCACTCACAGGTTAATGTATATGTTTTAATGTATTGTCTTTTATAAACTATTTAAAATATAGCCTTTTTTTATAGTCTTCACTTGAGAGGCAGGATGTTGGGGGGCAAAGACGGGTTCAACTGGAGCTGGACTTCAGTCACAGTGTTTCAGGTTTACATATGCATCAAAGCCTGTGAGCTACCATTATGACCCTTTTGATACTTTCACTGCAAATTCATTTCTCATCTGCTTGGAGGCCAAATTCTTGTTTTCTTGTTGGGACCAGTCTCCTTTCTGTGCAACGATCAGCACGTCTGGCATCCTTAAGCCCAGACTTTTACAAGAAACTGCACAAGAGCATGTTTCAGCCTTCACTGCTTTCTTCTTATTTTACTCCTCTCTTTGTACTTCACTCCTCTTTTGGAGTCTGTCATCTCCTCTCTCTCTTCCTGTCCTTCTTTCTCTCTCTTCTTTACTTCTCTTTGCCCATCCTTCAGCTACCATTGAGGCCATTGAAGCCATCGAGACAGTTAAGGACGACGAAGGTAAAATCACAATCATTGCACTGAGTGTTTGAGTGTGTGGGTGTGTGTGTGTGTGTGTGTTTGGCATGGCTGCGCTCTCAGCCACCCATGCTCATAAAGTCATAGATTTTTTTTACCCATGATGCACTGAGCTCCTATAACCATATCAGTGCTACCAACAAATCCAAAGACTAATGCACGCTGAAACCACCACATTAAAACATGCACATACTTCTCTGTTTCTTTCTCTTTGGGAAACAAAAAATACAACACCATCACCTCAAAGCCATACATGAACACGCACACACACGCACACACACACACACACACACACACACACACACACACACACACACACACACACACACACACACACACACACACACACACACATAAGAAGAAGAGCTGGGCTGTGGTGTGGGTGGGAGTGGGTGTGAAGGTTGGCAGGGTCACTCAGACTTCTTATCGTCTGCAGTGAGTTACAATCTTTCTTTCTTTTTCATACAGTCTTTGCTGTAGTTCTCAAGAAGATTAACGTGAAATCAATCTGTTCCTCCACAAGCTACAGCAGAACAGGAGTCACCTGTTTTGAAAAAAAAAAGTCTAATTCATGCAGAGTGCTCAGGAAAATTATACTTATCTACAAACGTAGCCTTAAAAATGCATTAGGCCTTCTTCGTCAAATGGTCACGACAACTAACTCCAGAACGTCAGACACATGTAGCAGCTGATGTGATCTCAGTTCTCGGCTTACTCCGAGTCATTTAACGACTCTTCAGCCTTTTCCTGACCCGGATATGGTTGTAATGTTATATAAGAAGCAAGATTACCTTGAGTTTGGAATATTTTAACACTTATGTGTTCCTAAAGTTTAGGATGCTTTTCCAATTTGAAGTCGTTCATGTCTGATTGACTGACCAAAGCCAGGGCGAGTGTTCCAGGTTCTTCTCTGCTTCTGAACAGATTGAGGTCACGTTGTTTTATGTTAAATGTATCATATTCTCTGTCCACAGGTTAGTTATTACTCTGCAAGATGTAGTCTTTTTGTGTTTGTACCTTAAGGGCTTTCTTCGGATTACCTGAACTACAGTCCATAATTTGTTTAAGCAAATAAATTATGGGTATCTTGTGTTTTGTTGGTCTGTTATGTAAAACGGTTTGTAGCTGAGTGTGATTCCACTGTGTAGCACATTGGCGTATTTGTGAGTAGCTATATGTGTGTGTAAAAGTAATATGACAGTAGCTGTTGTTCGAAAGTGAAAGCTTTCTCTGCAGACAGACCTCCTCATCAATCTCAGGAGCATCCGTCCATGCAGAGGCTGCATCACAGCTCACCTCTAAGCTTCATGTTGCAAAGGTTTTCCTTAATTTAGTCAAATTAATTTCAATTACAAACACCCGTCAGGTGGTATCCATTGTTTTTTATCTTTTAAGACTTCAATTCAAAGAGGCACAATGCAAATGAATCAACGCTCTTCCATTAATTAAAGGAACTGGCTGAAACTGCACTGATGACACTGGACATATCTTGTTTTTAATGCCTGGCCTGGATCAAGCTCCCAAAGATCCTGGATTATTTATTTCCGTTTTTGCATAACTCCAAAAATGTATGCCTATTTCCCAAAATACTGAACTATTCTTTCAACTTTTTTAAGCCCAAACTCAGATAACCCTTCTCTTATCAGCCCCGGGACTAGTGAAGTAACCTTCGTGTTTTCTATCATTGGAGTATTTAAGACATGTGTTGTGCTCCAGCAGGTAAATAACTGTGTACACATGAGAAAGATAAAGTTGTGTCAGGTTTATTATCACAAAAAGGACAACATTTAAAACATGACCAGCTTGGACTTTATTAAGTCATAAAAGCAAACTGCGAAATGGAAAACCTGACTACTGACTTTCGTCCTTATCTAATCGGTTGTAGGTAAAAACAACTTCCAGGAACAATAGTCACAAACGGACTGTCAATATCTCATTTTTAGAACTTGTGAGCGTTTGCTTCTGTGTAGCTGTGCTGTGTTTCATACTCTTTGTCCTATAATGGCTAGTCAACTGTACCTGGTGTCTCAGACTACTGATCTAGGATCAGTGACTATGTCGCATTGACTGCCGTTTTTAATGTGAGCCAAAGGCGACAAAATAATCCTAGCCCAGTATGCAGACAACAGGTGAACAGTAGCTGATGTGTGTGGATACATTATACGTGCATATTTGAGAGAACCTTGTAAATACAAACCCAGAACAGCCTTCTTGTAAGGGATGAACAATCAGGGTCAAAAGCATTGAAATATCCTCGCTGGTGTTGCCAAATGGATGCATTTGAGCGTTAAACTAAATCTATCAAATTGCTTTGGTAATGGGTAAAGTTCCTCATTTCTTAAATGAGTAAAAATATTTAAGATCTCCATTCACCTATGGTACCCTGATTATTTCCTTCAAGCCTCACAGGGGTCTGTATGCACAAGATTCGACTAAACGTCTTCTTAAATATTAACGCTGTGGGCATGTATGTATGAATGTTTGTGTATGTCTGTGTGTGCACATTTGTGTGGGGGATGTGCCTGCCTGTCTCTGCAGCCATCAGAGGCTTCTCCCCGCAGCATCGGATCAGCAGCTTCGAAGAGGCCAAAGGTCTGGATCGGATCAACGAAAGGATGCCTCCGCGACGCGACGCCGTCAACAGCGTGGGCCTGTCTATGGGTCGCATGAACATGGGAGAGCCAAATGGGACCGACAGCAACAGCAATATACAGTGATGGACATACACCCCAGATGCCCAGACACATACCTGCAGTTAAAACTCTGATATGGTACCATATTTATAGGTTCCTGTACATAAGCATATATACACAATGAAAATGGATCACACATGAAGACACACACAAACAGTATTTCATTCACTGAGGCTAGAGACAACATCACACACACACACACACACACACACACACACACACACACACACACACACACACACACACACACACACACACACACACACACACACAATTAACTATCCCTCTCCCGTTGCCCTCAGCTTTCTGTAAAGGCATGAGCGTACCTGGACTTTCCCACCAAAGGCTGAGTCTCTTCACTGAACTGATAAGCCGTATTTAGAGAACCACAACTCCACTGTTCCTGCACAACAACAGGAAGGAAACAACAAAAACTCTTCCCATGTTCGTGCTGTTCACCGCCTGTGTTGGGAATCACCAGTGGGTTGACAGTTTCAGCATGACGTGGCTGTTTTGGTGGTGTGCTGTGCCGGACGGGGTCATGTGTTTGCAAGTGAGTGGGGTGGATTTGGTGATAATGATTTGGAATTTAGTATTATGTATGCCTCTTTTTACTGTTTGCATCCCAAAACAGGAAGTGAAACTAAACTTGTGATTGGTTGATTTTATAGGGTTGTGGATATACCTGCCTGTGTGCGTGCACATGCTTCAAGATGTAAATGTCCATGCAGTTATATTGGAAAATGTTTTTGTTTGCAAACACAAGCAGAGCTCCCCATCAGCCGGGCAACAGCAAGAAACTTTTGATGTATGCTGTGGCATGGTGGTTTATCTGTTGCCAAGGGAGATGTGGGGATAATCTCAGCTGCTGTCTAATCTGAGCCTTCGCTGCCCCTGTCTTCTTAGCAGAAGATACTTGTTTGCTTTTGTAGCACTACACTGTACCCATCCTCCACTTGAAGTCAGGTGAAGGATTCCCCTCAAAAACCTCTGGCTCCAGGACGGTTAGCTCTCGGGGAAAAGCTTGAAACTGGGCCAAGATCTGATTT
This sequence comes from Tautogolabrus adspersus, assembly GCA_020745685.1. Classification (NCBI taxonomy): domain Eukaryota; kingdom Metazoa; phylum Chordata; class Actinopteri; order Labriformes; family Labridae; genus Tautogolabrus; species Tautogolabrus adspersus. Next base: position 9,535,130 of record CM036540.1, read on the forward strand.
GAAGAGAAGTGTTTCTCCCAGCCTGAGTGTGTACATAGGTAAAATAGAGAGGTTTTATTGCACATCTGATGCATATGGTCACATGATGCAAGATGCAGTATATTAAAAGTAGGATGCTTAATGTATGGGAGGGAGCTGGGGCGAGTTGAAATGTGAAGTCATACTCTATTCAATCTCTTTCTACATCCTTCTTTCTTCCTGTGTGGCTGCCGCTACCGTTCAGCAGTGACGGCCTAAAATGAAGGAAATGATATCAGAGAGGAAGTGAGCTCTTCTGGTTAAGGCAGCTGTCATGGCAGCAGGGATGAGGAGGAAGAGAAGGTCTTTGTAAAGCATTTATATTAACGCATCAGTGCATGCAGAGTTAAGTTCTTTGATAATAATGTGAAGATTATATTTGTGCTCTGTGTTTCACTATGGTAGGACATTTTGTTCTTTTTTGTTTTTCTGGCTTATATAAATTAACTGAGGAATAATTCATCATTTATTTTGTACATAATATTATTTTATTTCTTTTTTTTTAATTAATTTTGTCTTATAATTTTATTTTTGTTTTTTTCACAACCTTTGTTTCTTATGATGCTGTACAGAATGACAGTACTCTTCAATTCAGAGTGTCCAGTCCACATTCGCTCCTCTCGCTCTTATTTGTCGATATACAGAAATTGTTTTTAATGATAAATATGAATAATGCTAAACAATAATGAAACTAGCATTGATGAATGACCATACTATATACAGAGGCACAGGCGTTCAGGCAGCCAAAAGCATGATTGCATGGTTAGAATTTGCGCTGTTCCAAGCAAAAAGCAGCGAGACACATTTTAACAGAAGAGCTGGTGTGTTGCCGTCACAATTTAAAGGAAACAAGTGTACTCTCTCTCTGATCATAATTCTTGATGATTCCTCTCCTTCTTTTGATGATATTTATGATTCTATGGTTATTATGATTCTATTTATTATGGACATTATTCTTAATATTTAAGCTCTCTCTCTCTCTCTCTCTCTCTCTCTCTCTCTCTCTCTCTCTCTCTCTCTCTCTCTCTCTCTCTCTCTCTCTCTCTCTCTCTCTCTCTCTCTCTCTCTCTGCTGGTGTCTCTTCATGTTATTTTGCGCTTTGGTTGATCTTGTTGTGCTTCTTTGGGAGAGGTGAACCCCCCTGGGAGACCCTGTGCCATAGACATTGTGCCACGGTTCTTACTTTCTTTCTCTTTTTTTCATTCTCTCTTTCTCTCTCTCTGTTTTGACTCCCCAGTCACTAACACTGTAAGCATGCCCCATGCGACGATCCACTTTTTTACTCTTGAATAAAATATGCATGAACCTTTGGTATGGATACCGATCCTTTATTTTGACTTCAACCTAAAGCACTGAAACACAACACATCAACCACCCCCAAAACAAAAGAACTGCCCCCATCATTCCTGGGAGGGCTTTATCAAAGCCAGTTGAACTGGATCTGTTGTCTAGTTTCCAGATCACAGCGGATCCGCCTGCATAACCACAATGATTCCGATTAAATAAACACACAGTGAATCAATATGAATGTCCTTTGTTCACACTAAAAGGAGGAGAGATCACTCAGTCAAAATGTACATTATGTTTACAGATTTAAACTCATTCTTCCATATTTAATGGCTTGTGACGGGGTAACGTTACTCCTCATGATTGTGAGCGTGCTGTAGGGATATACCCTGCTCTGAATGTGTCGCTGAAAAGAGCCTTGATAAAAGCGTTCATAACGTTTTTGTACAGTGTGATGAAGAATACATAATGAGTTATCTTTTATTTCAACCTATTTGATTATTCTTCAATAAACTGAATCAACTTTAGAAACCTTAAGTTACTGCCAACACGTCCACAGTGTCACCTCAGACACGACGTCAGTGCTGTGGATAACAGCCATGGCCCTGATCAAGGGTCAAAACGATGATTCACAACCATGGTTTGAACTCAGAAAAACATCAGAAAACAGATTTCAATGATGTGTAATTAGTAGACACTTCAACACTGTTGTTTTTAGATTGCACAAAATGAATTTGCACTCAATTAGAGAAATCTAGACACTTAGCTTTATTGATGTTTGGGAGGTTAAAGTAGTAGCAACCATTAATGAGAGCTGTTAAAGGTCATGGATGAACAATTCAATAGTAGGCTAAAGGTAAGTCATTCATAAAATGATGGAAAAGTAGTCATGAACTGATGAACATTTCAAAGTTATCGTTTGCAAAAAGTTGTAAATAATATAAGAAGACTGAAAGAAACACCAAAGGATATAAACACAACTGATCCAACGATTCAACCTGTTAGAAGTGCTGATAACACTTAGATGGTGTTTTAGGATGTTGTGTATTTAATGCTAATGTGATAACAAAAACCTATTAGCTTAGATTTTGAATCATCAGTTTAAATACATCGCTTAAAGTCAGGAATAAATGTTAGAAAAAGTCGTCTAGAAGTTTTTAACATATTACAGTTTAGTGATTTGCTTCAATTCAAGGATAAACGGTTGACATTTTTCAAGGGGTCTGCACAGTGGTACATTGGTTAATTGGTGGCTCTAAATTGCCTTAGGTGTGAATGTAAGTGTGGCTGGTCTCTACATGTCCGCCCTGTGATTGACTGGGGAACAGTCCAGGGTGTACCCCCACCTCTCACCCTATAACAGCTGGGATCAGCTCCAGCAACCCCGCTACTGGAAAAAGTGGTGTAGATAATGGATAGATGTTTTCTAAGTTCATCACTAAATGTTTAAAGAGTAAATCACATCCCATTTAACGCCCATGGTGGATTTTGGAATAATGCTTTACAGTGTCCTCTTACACTTTCATAAAATGAACAAAGCCGGGGATGATTTTGAGAAGAAAAACGATTCTGTTGTGTCCCTCCAACAGAGTTCAAGTGACTGTGACGGAGAGCATTGGAGCTTTTCTAAAGTCTCATGTTGCTCCAACAGTAAACTTTTTCTAATGTTGGTTTTCACTGAAATGTTTCACCCATCCAAACATGCACCTCTTCTCTTTGCTTTGTCCTCCAAATGACTCAACAGAGTTTACTACCATGTAACTGGAAGTAATCTTGAAATCAACACAATAAAACATATATTGTCCTGATAAAATATGTATTGATTTATGGTGAGAACTTCCTCTTTCATGATGATTTAAGTCGCCCCTTTTTTATCTTAATATTCTTTATCTTTCATTGTGGTAAACTGTAAAAGGACTTGAGATTGTAAAGCGCTTTTCTGGTCTTCTGACTACTTAAAGCTCTTTTCAACTGCAGGTCACACCTAACCATTCACACACTGATGGCAGAGGTTGCTATGTAAAGTGACCATCAGAAGTAACTAATCCCATTCATACACATTCACACAGCGCTGACAAGCAGTAGGAGCAATTCTGGGTTAAGTATCTTGTTCAAGAACACATCGGACAGCCGACCCAGGTGTTACCCCAAAATCCAGATCTATGATTGGCTATTTGCCTAATAAAAGGAGGGACTTAGGTAAAACTCTATTCTGGCTGTTTTCAACAGGTTACTGGTACTTTCAGTTGTAAATAAATACTTTGCTCTTTCCATAAAAATGTCCAAGTAAAAACTCATGCACACTGTCTAACTTGCAATGGACTTAATTTCCAATAAGTGTATAATTGCAAGTTAGACAGAGTGCAAGAGTTTTCATGCAATTTTTTAAGTACTTACAATTGTGACTTTGCACATCTTTGTTTTTAAGCCCCTAAAGAATCTAGCTAAGAGGATTTATAGTCATGCCACCCCTGCATAAGTCAGTGCCCCAGGTGGGCCACCCCAGTTAAAAAAGTCTGGACACGCCCCTGTGCACTGCTATGAGACAGACATTAAGAGAGGGCCACACTAAAGTGACATATTCAAGTGGTTCTGAAAAAATCCTTTTTATCTTCTCAATACTTACGTCAATGTGCCCTACATCTTCTATGTTTGATGTAGATATCTAACATTGATCGTGTACCATCACCGTTTTTAGGTTGATGCAAAGGAAGTTTGAGTTGAATTAAAGCAGTCTGAGTTTCATTTGAAATCAGAAATAGTTTCAGATTACATCAAAGATTCTACCAGCATGATTTATTTCTGTAGTTGCTATCGTCATGGGGCGGCTGTGACTCAGTAGTAGTCTGGGTAGTCTCTCAACCTGAAGCTCGCAGGGTTTGATCCCCAGCTCCTGCAGCCACATGTCCGATGTGTCCTAGGGCAAGACACTTAACCCCAAGTTGCTCCTGCTGCTGCTGCGTCTGCGGCGTGTGAATGAATTAGTTATTACTGATGGACACTTTACATAGCAGCCTCTGCCATCAGTATGTGAATGGGTGTGAATGTGTAGGTGTGACCTATCGCACTTTTCTAGTCAGAAGACTAGAAAAGTGCGATACAAGTTCAAGTCCATTTATCTTTTACCATTAAATACAACATGGGGATGATGAATGATTCTCAAGTTGTGTACTTATATTCAATTCTAGGGCATCTGTACTACATTTGAGGGAAACTTCCTACTTCAATACATTAATCTGACAGCTTTGGATACTTTTTCACAAACTATTTCATTCAGCACTTTGACATGTGATCATTTTGAGTCAGCTACATTATGTTAAACGGTCGAGTCTGTAGAAAAGTTTGTTGCATCTTGTAAACACAACATTCGAATTTGGCCCCTCCTTCTGGGCTCATCGCGACCAGAAGCGCACGCCCACTGCAGGACTTGTGTACATGTGCAGCCATAGACTGTAAATATTAATGAAAGCCTGAGTGACGTCATCCATCTGTTGCGGCAGGAGGCTACGGAGGCTCATCGTCAGCAGCCGCCATGCTGGAAATGCTGTCTCACCCTAACTTTCAGTCAACCTAATGACAGGCTGAGAGCCGGAGCTGAGGCGGGTTCGAAGTCTGATGACAAACCGTTACATCGTGCCCACCTGTCAATCATGTCAGCTACGTGCCTAACTATGGATAACACCAATCTGTCATAAATTCAAAACGGAGCCGTTTAAAAATAATTCACCCCCGCACAGTGTGTGCCAGTGAGGACAATAAGTAATCAGACCTATTTCGTTTTTTGTACCAGGCTGTAAACATGTTTATTTATGCTGTAAAAACGGCTTTTTTGCCTGTTGTGTATATGTGACTTCCGGTCTTCCTGGAGTCAGCCTCAAGTGGACACTGAAGGAACTGCAGGATTTTACACTTCCGCATTGGCTTCATTTTTCAAAACTGGAGGTTGCAGCTTGTGTGCAAGCGTGTACTTTTACTGCTTGTACCTATACTGCAAGCTACCTGAGAATATAATATTTGTTGTTATGTAAAAGCCAATAAATCAGCAAGCTAGCCAAAGCTAACTGCCGATGTTTGGCACCTGCCTGTCCAACAGAAAGCAGACCAACTCCGCATCGGCGGGTGAAAGCCAACCCAAGGTTCAACCTCGTATTGGAAAGAGATTTATCTGCTTGGCACTTCACCTCACTATGATCATATCATCTCTTCTTTTCCGCTACGTCCACATCCGCAATATTCACCGGTTAAAATCACGTCCAATCGCACCCAGACGAAAGGGTCTCTGAAGACAGTGTCACCACCACACATGTATGGAGGCTCTCAGTGATAGAGCAGCATTACTTTTGTATAAGTCTCTATTTTATTTTGTAGGAAAAAGCTAATGACTCTATCTTTCGTGAGATAAAAAAAGCAGTAAATTGATGAATGAATTGGATGAGCTGCAACCACAGAACGATTTGAGTATGTTACTGAAGGAAAAAAGAAAGAAACACATTATAGTCAAGACAAATTGTAAAGAGTTTTCTGAACACCTACCGGCTCTTTTAGCTTCATCACTTCAGTGTGACCCAGTCGAATATTTCACAATATTTCATAATTCTCTCTACTTGTGCCACTGGTAGAGTAACTTTAACCATTTTCGATACGATACGATACACTTTATTGTCCCCTTGGGGAAATTTGTCTTGGACTCAAAGTGCTGCAAACAGTCAGCTGCTTCCACTCGAATCAATAAATAAAAACAACAGAAAAACACATCCACATGTAAAGAGAAAGGTATGTGCAAGACAAAACAGCATATATTGCACATTACCCATATTGCACAAGATCTGCAAAAACACAACATTTTGGCATAGCTGCTACTTTAAGCATAAGAGAACGTATCTCAGTGTCACTTTACAATTATAATACAATTAAATGTTGTGATGTGGTGCTGTACTTTAAGATGGACGGGTTGGTTAGTTAGCTGTCTCTTAACATTTTATAATGTTTATTAATATATCAGGACTCTATTTTCCAGGAAGAATTTGAAATTGTTTTATCGCTACTACTACTAAAAATGTACGTTTTACATTGAAGTCTCAAAGTTTTGTAGGACGACTTCTTTAAATCATTATAAAACATTTCACCCCAAAAGACTCTCTTGTCCTATATTTATTTTGGTATAATTAAAGAAATACTGAGATTTGAGATGCCATAACAACACAGATGATTGAGCTGCAGACAGCATTTTAAAAGAGTACACATCACTTCACCATGCTGTTAAACTCCCATAGCACAGTACGAACACCAACTGCTGGGTTAAAGCTGACAGCTCGTTTAGTAAGGCGAGGTTACAGCACCATCTATCTGTAAAACATGATAATCAAAGATGTCTGATGCCACAGTTCACAAGCTTTAAAGGGTTAGATGTCCATGTAATGGATCTATCACTGAGTTCCTGTTCTGCTAATGAGGGGTCCAGGTGTTTGTGTGTTTAATTACTACCATAAGTATGTGGTGGAGTAGGAACTCCCCTGCTGACCCTTTACAGGATGTCCCATGAGAGCAGTGCTAGTTTTGGGGAGCCATGAGTGCAGACAGCAGGTTTTGCTCTTCTACAAGACCCTAAAGGACCCTACAGGACAACTCGCTGAAGTGTAGCAACTGCTACAAACTCATCCTGCTCAATTGTAGGAAGACACTAAGTGGGTTCCTGTTATGTTATTATAAGGGTGTACAGGGTATTAAACATGGGGCATTTGGAGGGATTTTTAGCTTTTAGCATTTCCAGTTTGGACTTTCTTTCTGAACAATGCATTTGTGTTTGAGAAAGGTTTTGTTGGTGTTGAGCATCTTTATGCTGCCAATTTAAAAAAACAAACAAATTGAAAATAAGTCAGAATCAGTTACAGAAACAAGTCTGGCTTTGGTAAGTTTAACAAGTGTTCTTTTGAAAGAGCGAGCTTAACAAATTCATACCTTGAGGAACAGGGTGATCAGAAAGACCTTAGATCATGTTTATTTTTCTTCTAGAGGAGCATGAGGACAATCCTCGTTTCCTGCCCAAGGCCATCCTTAGACACATGCAACAGCTGAGCAGGGAGCCCACACTCATCATCAGCCTAGAACACACACACACACACACACACACACACACACACACACACACACACACACACACACACACACACACACACACACACACACACACACACACACGCACTGTGAATACCAAATTCTGCCTTACATTTCAGGTTGTGAAACTTGTTACTCAACACTGTGAATATGCGTGCGTAGAAAACACTTCCGTGTTTGATTCGTTGGAATTGACCATCTCTTACACTTCATGTTAACCATCAAATTCATCTGCATTTTTGGAACCTTTGAAACCAACCTTTGCTGGGAAACCTCAGTTTCTCATTTTAATGCCAAGCAACACTGAGAGGTCTTTAAACGAGCTGTCACTCCTTCCTCTCTTAAAGATCAGGACATGTTCTGTCAAGTTAATACATATAGTTAAGTTAGTCATGAGCAGAGCGAAGGTGTCCAATAGTCGGTTCATTCAACTGGCTTAGTCACGTATGACAGGATTTATTAATAATAAAAGGGTTTCTTTATCATTGATTTCAGATTTTTCAAGAGCAGATGGATAGTTCCAATTCAAAAGTGTGTCAAAATGTTTTATTTAATCCATTTGGCCAGAAATATGAGAGTATAAATCAAATATTCTCTCTTCACAAAAAGAGCAGGTCTAAACTGTATTCTTTGTTAAATTATTCATATGAAATATCTTGATTGATATTTTTGTCTCAAACTCTGAAATGTGTCAACTCAGCAGCAGCTTCATTTGCAACACCACATTTAAGAGACAATACAAACATACGAAGATATCACACGTCATTTTAAACACTGAACTCAGAATATCAGAAAGATATGAGATGTGTTGACACAGAGATTATAGTTACTGCAGTTCTACCAACAGACATTTCCTTGGTGGGAAGGCTTTGGACGACGGCCTTGAATGTGAACACGATTAGATAAGTGACGTCACAGAAGGGAAATTTCCCAAGAAGGTGAGTCATGCGAGAGGTTGACCTGTAAAAACACAGCCTTCCTCCTGTCTGCTCTTTTCCCAGTAGGGCTGACTGAAAAAGCAAACTGTACTGCCTTTATTTGTGTGCGTATTTAATTTTACTGTTTAAGCTGATAGATAAAGAGGCTGTTTAAAGGAGTTTTTTTGTACTTTTACTTTACAATCTACCCAAACTTTTATTGAATGCACTCAGAATTGTTCTTTTTCTCTGTTTTAAATAAAATATATCAAATGATGCAAATGATTTAGACTCAAACAGTCGTGGTAATACCTTTGATTAATCTATTCAACAGAGGTGCTTCACTTCATAGAACACGTTAGAAAAACAAAGAGGCAAGAGTGGCACATGAACCCAGCTAAGAACTAAGAGAACTAAAGCTGATTCAAGATAACAATAAAATCTTAATAAAAATTGTGAGAGGCAGCTAAAACTAGTGAGATATTGTCGTTTATTTATCCGCATACATTCACTTTTTCTTGTATTCCCCCAGCCTGGGGATAAATAAAGAGTGTGTGATGGTGCCGTGTGACGCTCCAGGTGTGTGTGAGCCTATAGCATGTGTCAGACTTTGTTACTCACCTGTGAGTAAAGCACGGCTCACAATGTCTAGACCTGATGTGCTCTCACAGAAACATTCTTAACAACCTCACAGAAAAACCTGTGTGAGTATGTTAGAGGACATGAGAGTTGAATTTAATAAGTTGAGAGTTACTACAATCCAACCTGGGAAACAACGAGCCAGTAAATGATTAATCGATGAGACCAGTCCAGTATGGTAGAATACTACACGGCCATAATCAGATAGATTCAAGTCTGCACTTAACTACTGAAGGTCAACAAAGTTATAGAATAAAAGAGCATAGCTTCTGTCTAGTTTCTTCTCGTCATTTAACTTGTCAATAAAATGAGAACCTAATACTGTAAATATGAAGTCAGCACTTTTAATGTTCAGCAATAGGAAATAGAAGCATCTCTGCGTGGTTGCCCTGTGTCTATGGCAGGCCATTTTTACATTTACAAAGTAAACCGCTTCCTATCCTATGGTTAATAAAAGCCTATTTTAGATCTCAATAGAATTTCATCTAATCAAACTGTTTGCTCACCAAGAGTTAATTAAAGATATCCACAGTTACATTCAACACAACAATACATCCTTCTTGCTTTTCATGTGTATGGGGCTTTACATTTTAGATATCCACAACCTCTCTCTTCCTACCCAAAATAACAGTCAAGACGTCTGCAGTTGAGTTGCTTCTATGAAAAACTCCCATTTGAGATTGGCCTACACCTACAGGCCTACTGGTCTCTTGGATTGTTTTCTAAGGAGGTGTGTGTGTATGTGTGAGTACAACCTTATCTGTCCAACTTAGGCAGATAAGGGTATGAGGACGGGTCATTCTGTTGATGCATCAAGTCTCCTCTAAATCAGGTCAGATGATTGGAAGTGTTCTCTAAGTATAGGCCAAGTTACCATTTTAATTTCAGCGATCCGAAATGAAAAATTATTCCATATCCATAATGTAATTTAGAATATGGATATCTGGAACCATTTTTCATTTTAGATATCTGATATTAAAATTACAACTCGTAACAACTAGAGGCAAGATAGGCCCATCTGAACTATTTAGATATCTGATCGTAGATATCTCGTAGATCTAGTATTTCCTATGGAAGAAATCAATCACAGATATCTTGAATGTCCAGTCTGTAGGCCTATAGGAAGAATGACGGTGTAGATGCCCAATAAACATGAATGGCAAAAGTGACTTTATTTCTCTTCAGAAGAATGAGGTTGTGGATAGGCTCTGAAATAACAATTGAGGATCAGAATAATGTCAGTGTGGTTCTCCTAAATGTTCATTTAGACAAAAAAAAGAAATTGCATTGCCAATATCTGCAATACATATCCAATCCATTTTATTTCTTTTAAATGTTAAAACCTCTTTGTCATAGGAGTCAGCTCTGCTTCCCTTTAAACCTCTTATCTGTGCAATGTCCGGACATGTTGCACCAGCAAAGAGCAACACGTGACGTCAGGAACCTTCTCGATTGAACCGGTTAGCCCCGCCCACACGTCAGGACGCTCAGCTGACGCAACGAGCAGCTGCTTCAGTATAAAAGCTCCGCGCTCCTCTCAGATCTGCTCAGCCCGACTAACTCAATACATGGAGAAGATACAGATTACACGCTTGGAGGAGATACCGGAGCTTCAAAAACAGGAATCAGGATGGTGTATACTACGGCTCTACCTTTCGGACACGGAGTGCCCGTCATGTCAGAGGATGAAAGTGTCATGGAGATGATCGGGAAATACTTCTCACAGTTCAAATCCCCGAGCCGACGGGGCAGTGTCGAAAGCTGCGATGAGACCGATTACAACTCGCCTTGTAAGTACTGAATGATGTCTTCTTAATGATACACAGTTAAAAGCCAGAGGAGACTTGGTCGATACTCAGTTGGAGTGTCTGATATGATATCAGAGGGATATTTATTAGCCCGGCTCGATGATCCAGGACCAGGACAGGGACTTTTCTGATGCAACTGATCCTGGTCTTGAATCAGCTGATTGGATGCTGAGCTATCAACACGGTTTCTCCTCACAGATGCAAGAAGAAAGCCTTCAATTTTAGTTTTAATAATTAATCAGTCATGTATTTTATGCAGTATTGCCAAACATGTAGGATATCACATAATATAGTGACATTAGAAGAAGGGGTCAAATGTTTGTGAAACTGGATGTCCTTTAAAAAGGCTTATGTTTTAACATACGTTTTTTTTTTCCACAGTTGCAAACTTGGAGGCTGGACTGGATTATGGAGAGAAGCAGGATATTACCCAGCAGATTGAGCGCTGTCTGACAGAGGCCAAAGCATCCACCCTCCACTGCCAGGTGCTCCTACTACCTCATCACATGACCACCAGGGTGGGCCAGGATGTGGTGCGATCCTCTGCTGATGAGCCCTGTGGGCTCCGGGGCGCCTCCATCAAGGTCTATGTGCAGGGCAAAGATGTCCTGAAGTCTGTGGGGAGTATCTGCCCAGACCCAAGTGTGACCCCGACGTTTGAGCTGTCTGTGATCTTCAAGGCAGACGAGAGAGACGGCTGGCCGTCACTCAAGCGCATTTTTGATACCAACAAGGTGTTGAAGCTGAGACCAGAGTACAGGCTGGTGAAGAGGAAGCTCTACTCCTCTGCCAGCCCTGTTATTCATGATTTCAGCTAGGGTTCATGTTCAGAAAACCCTCACTTTGATTCTTTGTTTCATTCTTTTTCAAGGTTCAATTTGGACTGTACTGGAAAATCCCTTCTCTACAGAGAAGCATTGTTGTTTTTCTTGTATGAATGTTTGACTCATAGAAGGAAATACTACTTGTTTTTCAGTTGCCAACATGACCACAGTATTTTGTACATCAGTTAAAAGTTGAATGTTCGAAGTGTGCAATGTAGACGGTAACTTCCTTCCAGGAACGGGCAGGTCTCTCTCCTGAAGTGTGTTATATTTATATTTATACAACTGTAAAATAAATGTGTTCTACTTTCCTACACTTGACTTGTCTCGTGCTTTACGTTTAAGTGTACTTGATGAACATCTGCTCTTATACTAAATGAATCATTGACATCCAACTGGGTGTTAATGCGTCAGGGAAATGATGACCGCAGGTTTAGTGGGCCAGATCCTACAATAAGCCCACTGATAACATCTGATAGCACAACTCTGTGAAAGCTAACGCTGAAAAACAAACCGTTATGGCACCATGAGGTGAGCAATGTGTTGATTTAGATATAAAACTCAATAACTGAAATACACAAGATGTTTCAGGTTTAGATCAAATAAACTTATTTATTTAACAAATGTACAACAGAAAACAGGATGCATGTATCGGCTACCCAGACACAAAACTCAGATCCATCTCACAGGTACAAAACATGGTTTTTATACTCCCTTCTAACGCAGCACAAACACGTTCTTTACACTACCAGCACACAGGCTACGTCCTAAATGATGAATCCATAATAATCCAGCAACAACTATCCACATCTATTTCAGCCCATTAACACACTTCACTGTATTCACCCTTACTGCAAACTATGTTGTAAGGGATACGTTTGAGTATCTCCGTTAACCTTAGCTGTTTGTTTTAGAGCCCCTTTATATCGACCGATGTTAGCATATCGCGTGACTATCTGTATCGGCTTATTTTATCTGATATGTGCCGATATAACTACTTATTTTTCAAATGAAGTTTACTTACTTTTACCATCGATTTTGTTTGTAATTGTCATTTTCTAAGTAAAGAATAGTCTTTCAGTGCACTGATTCAGGCCAACAGAGGCTTTTGTTCAACTGTAAAAAAAATGATCTTAATTATAAATCTTTCTCACAAGTGTTTGAGGGATCAAGGCAATACATGTTTATCTATTTCAATCAGTCTGTTAAGATCTAAGAAAGATATCGATATCAGAATTTGTATTTCTCCCTAAGTCACTATCACAACTTTATTGGAGGTTTGTGTTGTTAAGAGAACATGTTTTTTCTTTCTAATGTTATATCACGGTTACATCATAGAATACCTAACAGGATTTTCTGTGACTTAAATTCCCTTGGTGTATTCAGCGTACTTGGACTTCAGGGATGTTAATTTCTAATCTCAGGGTCAACAAACACGTCGATATGCATTTAAACACTTCAATAACAGCAAGCTTATATTCTGCACTTGGACAAAACACTTTGGAAAATTTGAGTTCAGATTTATTTTGGGGCTTTTTACGCCTCTTTAGGAGAGACAGGACAGGCGGTAGAGTCAGAAATCAGGGAGAGAGAGAGAGTGGGTGATGATATGCGGGGAAAGGAGCCACAGGTCGGATTGGAACCCGGGCCCCCCGCCTGGAGGACTACAGTCTCTGCACATGGGGCGCGCATCAACCACCACGCCACCAGCGCCCCTTGAAAACATTTTTCTTCACAACTGTTGATGTGACTTATAGCAAAGTTATGAGGCTAACGTCTGAAGGTAATAGAGAAGAGTTCTGACTTCAATGTAGGGGAGTTGTGAAGGTCGCTAGTTCATCTGCAAACTTGGAAACGACTCAGCAGCAATATGAATGCAGTGTGCAGTTAATGGGCTATCACATGGACAACACACAGGGGCTTTCTCACCATGACTAAACAAACACCAGATCAATGACATCATTCGTTTCTATTGAAGGAGACACTCATCCTTATTCACATTTAGAAAAAATAAAAATAAAATAAATCCAGTTGTTAAGGTTTCTCGATAGCTTTTATGTGGAGCTCACATTCAACTTCTAAAAGTGATCTAATGATGTCGACCGGGTGTCTTGGCTGCATTGGGTGCAGGATGAGTTTATACTTCCATGATTCAGAAAGATCAAATCCTCCGGCCTCTATCACTTCATCCCAAACAAACTTTAGCTGGTGATTCTTTCCTCTTTGCTGCTGCTCCTCAGTAAAGTGAAATAATGAAGTACTACCTTCACTGGTGAAATGATACTTAGAGGAAGTGTTGCGCTGAACGTAAACCAATCATCTGACCTTATTTAGAGGAGGCTTGATGCAGCAACAGACTCGTTCATATATACCCTTCTCTATGCCTAAGTCAGGTGGACATGGTTGTACTCACACATACACACACACCTCCTTAGAAAACAATCCAAGGGACCAGAACATATAAAGCTCCATGTTCTCTGATCCAAAGAGCAGCGCTTTTTCTCTCAAAGTGGCTTGTTCTGAAAAATCCATATCTATTTCTTCATTTTGAGGTCAGCCTCCATGGCACTACGGCGACCCCTGGTGCCTCCGTCCTGTAACAGAGAGATAGATAGAAAGGGAAAAAAAGAAAAATGGAGAGCAGGAACAATAATTAGCATCAGGGTGTCTAGGGCAAAGGCCAGATGGAGAGAGTGAACGGAGACCCTATGGTGGGCCTCCTCACAAGACTGAGCTCAGCACAAACAAATCACAGCACAGTCCACCTGGTAAGGCTTCCTCCCCAAATGAGAAACGCATAATCAAAAAAACAATAAACACAACAAAGACAATCAAACAGAAAAAGAAGGAGAAAAAAAATTAGAACATGCGGAGACAGACAATCGCACATGAACAGAAAAACACAGGAAACCGGCATGGGGTCATGAACAGAAGGTCGACGGAGGGTTCTGTAATGAAAGGTCACTGGAGCCTGTGTGTGTGTGCATGAGAGTAGTGTTTGAAAAAATGAACTTAAAAGTTTATGAGGGTGACACAGCAGTGTGGTCAGAGGTGTGTAGAGCCATCAGTGAGAGGAAGGGTGAGAACCAAAGACCCCCTATTTCATTATTCTCAACCTCAAACAGCTAAGAATGGCTGCGGACTGTTTGTCTTGTTTTTTTTCTGAGTGTTCAAAAGTATTTGATGATAGAGTTAAGTAGGATTAGAGCCACACTGTCGTTCGGTCGCAGTCTAATTTCCAAATGTGACTTGTCAAAATTCAAAGACGTTTTTCTCATGTTCGGCTAAGACAAAGTCTGAAGTAAAAAACAGGAAGACAATTTGATGAAAGGCCATGTTTTCTTTGATTTTCACAGAGTTGTATTCTCTTCATATCCTTGTGTATTTTTCCCCTGAAATCTTCTTCCAAATTGAGCTGTGACTAAAAAAAGGTGGTGCCACATACTTAAAAGCAGGGTTGGTAATTTGTAAAAACTAGCATGATTTTGAAAGTAGCATTCCCTCAGTGCTCCTTCTGCACCCACCCCCTCCCCTCTGTGCTCCCTCAAAAGCCACGCCCCTCACTTACATGCACAAGGGCATGTGTAGAAACTACGTTGTCTCATGTCTCTGTCAGCGGTAAGTAAACTCACAGTACAAACTCTGTCATTGGTGACGTGCTTTGAGTGTGGGCTCGTACATGCATGGGGTAGAGAACGAGCAGGGAGGCAGGGAGGCGTGATTGGTTCATCAGATTGTTACCTCGTGGCAGACATTGGTCGAAGTTTTTACAGGCTTACAACTGCTACAGGTGATGGATTTTCTTTGTTCCTTTTTCAGAGCACATGAGTTATTTATGTCTGTCAGGACCTAAAGACAATTTCAACCAAAATCTTAAAAAGTGTATCTGGAGAAAATTATCAACCCTGCCTTTAAGATGACTAGGGTTCAACAATTTGAATTCAACATCTTATGAATCTAAATCTGAGTGTTGACAGTGAGGTCCTTTCTTCTGTTGACAGGCAACAGCCCATCAAATGTGATCAAACCATCCCCTCCAAGTCCTGATGAAGAAGAAGAATAGAGCAAAGGTATAAAACAGTAGAAGTGATGCGTCACGCTGACCTGCCGTTCCTGGATGGAACCAGTAGACCACCATCTTACTGGGGTCCAGTCTTCAACTTGTTATATTTGTAACATATGGTGAACGAGGTTTATGTCATCTTGATTATTCTACCACTACCCTTTTTAAATATTACTGCAATATGACATCTGTGCCAGTCTACTACTCACCAAGAAACAGATTCTGCTTTCTTTTGGATTCTAATGAGAGGAAAGGCTGACTGAACTAGTCAAGTGTAAACGTGAGGTTAATATCAATCAATGAAAAAAAGTGATCATTCAAACAAAAGTGATCTCAAGGCACTTTTTAAAAAGAGCAGGTCTGGACCACTCTTTTTTTTTCATTATATTTACAGACTCCAACAGATATCCACCATGAGCGAGCACTGGACGACGTTTGGAAACTTGGGGGGGAAAAAAACAAACGTCTTTATAAAGGAAGCATTGTGTTGTAAAGCCTTCATAAGAACTTTGATGGATTTCTTGTTTATTCTCATCACATCGTGACACAGAAGACTTCTATTCGGTTAGATTGTTTGAGGTGGACATGTAGCCACCGTATGTTGGCTGGTTGTGTTTCTGGATCATTCTCCATGTTTCTATCAAACGTGTGGATAACGTTGTAACTGTTGGGGGTGTATTAACCTCGGCTTGTCCTTTTGTTTGTAACATGACCGGCCTACTGAACTGTCTTGGCGTATTACCAAACGATATTAAGGAGTGAATACGAGGACCTATTTCTGTGAAGCATGTTGTTATTTTTATTTACACTCAATTGGAATCAGCAGCAGAAAGAGCAATGCCTACAGAGCCTACACGTTTAACTTAGCTTTAAGTTAGCGTGACTTACATAACAACAGTAGGAGCTTGGTATAGTGAATATAAGTCAATAATCAAAGCTGCTATGAGCTATCCATCAGGGAAGAGAATGATTTAGATCTCTGCCTCTTCTTGTTTACTTTACCAAAGTTACTAGGTCAGTAACTCTTTGTAGTTTTAGTTCATCTCATGTAAAAAGCTCAGCTGTAGAAAGTGCTGCCAGCTTTCTCGGTCTGTTAAGTCTTTTTAGTAAAGACATTTTGTGTTTCGCCACTAACCAGAATTTCTGCCTTTCAGTTTAACACGGCAGAGGCTGGGTTGGCTGAGACCAATATGAGGGTTTTAAAATCTGATAATATATATATATAAAGTTCCTCTTAGTGCTTTCTGCTCATATAGTACGTCCCTTAACTCCCTCAAACTAAGTTTGTCACTTGTGTTTGGAAATGTTTAGATACTTCTCAGCTGGAGAGTACACTCATACTCAGTGTGGTATATCTGGGGGTCAAGCTCTACTTATTAACATGTATGTCATCCGTTTTCAAAGGAGAATAATCTCATTGATTTGGGCATCAAGCCTTTAAGTTGGTCTTTTTTTTATATTAAGGGAATAATCTTGAATCCTCTATTGGTTTGGTATCAGTGGCCTTTATGTTGGCATTACCACCATGTTTAAATGATGTCACTCAAAGGAAGCATGTAGAAGGGCTCCAAAGAGACTTTGGATTGTTAATAGATATTTGAAGTTACATTTTTTTATTGTCATTGATAACATTGTTCAGTTTTAATGCAGCTCCTTTTTATGTAGTGGTTTGGTATTTTGTTTTTGTTAACACGACTAATACAACAAATGATATACTTTAAGGCTTCTTTCAAAGCTACTAGAACAGAACAGAGAGAGAAAAGAAGAGCGATGAGAGAAATAAATGAAAGTGTGCAGGGTGTGATTGTGTGTTCTTGGCTGACAGAAGCATGTGCTGAACATGGCCGGGATCTGGTGAAATCTGAGGGAGAACCTGAATACTTACAAAGAGAGAGAGAAGGAAAGCAGGAGAGGCCATTGGGACACTGTCCTGTAGGAGGACAAACATTGGAGTGAGAAAGAGAGAGAAAACACACACATGTGCGTGAGAGAGCAAGTTTCTTACAAGTCTGCTTTAAACACAGAGAAACTCAGTGGAACGAGCGTCCATTGGACAGCTGCAAGGCACACAGAAACACACACACAACTTCAAGAAGACAGACATCCTGATACTCACATCCAGTAAATGATGAGATAAATTACGACAGAAACATTAGCGTAGATTAACACCCAAGAGAAAATCAGACCCACACAAGAGCAGTTCAGCAATCTCATACATACAAACATGCCTTTACACAGTCCACAACATCGCACCACAGTTGTCATGACAACATGATTATAATCATTCAGTAGTGTTGAGCTAAACGGTTCCTGAAAACATTTCTGTAACAGGTTAACATGGATACAACGTTTTAATTAAAGGAAGAATGTGCAACATTTTAAACATAAATACAGCAGAAATAAAATATCTCCTCTGTAAGTGTCTCTGAGTCATGACTGTCTACAAGGAGTGAGAAGTGTGAGTCCCGCCAGCTGTACTGTTGTCGTAGCTGTGTTTACATCATGTTTATATGGACGGGACGGCCCTGCGTATAAAGCTGTTTTAGTCAAGGACTACAGAAAAGAAGAATAACATACTCACTGCTTATTTGGATGTCACGTAAGTGTCTTTAGATCACGGTCATTCAGTGTTAACTTGTGTGCAATATGAAGCTATGAGCTAACCAAAGTGTGCTAACATTATCCTGCCAACACAACAATGCAGAACACAGGCAACTGCAACTCGAGCAAAGGACTATTTTGTCCACCACCTGCGCTTAATGGTGTTTAATTATGGTGCTATTCTAATTGATAACTCCTTCATGTAGATGCGAGTGGAGAGGGGTTGGAGGTGTGTCGCTGGACGAGAGCGGAGGCTTCAGGATAGCGGAGGTGTTGCTAAACAGCAGTTTGTTTTGGTTTAGTGCTGGTGCTCAAGGGCGACATCTACTGGATCGCACATTCTTCCTTTAATATGTGGAGTATTTTCCCCTTATGTTTTCTGCCAAGTACAGAATTTTCAACATTTATCAATTTTTCTCGACTCCCGTGGATACTAACTTTTCTAGATTCCATGATACTTCAAAAATTCACTGACCAACAGGAACTCTGTAAGCCATACAGACTCCAATAATCAAACAGTTAAGCAAAAAATCACAAAAAAAACCCACACACACCCACAAGAAAGAAAATTCATCACAGACAAAAGCAGCCACACAGTGAGTGAGTGGCGAGCAGAAGCAGACAGACAAAAGTTAGTGAGGAGAGAGACAGCCAGCATGATGTGGGACATGAAACAGCTAGGTATCTGGACCTGGGAATATTCCACTGAAGCACTTGTAGTGAGAGGAGGAGAAAGTTTTGTACTCAAACATCGTGTGCATGTCTGACATGTATGATGCTATAGTTACTGTACGAATAATCAGTGTCAAACTTTGGAGAGACTGGCACACTGCAAACAGACCTTACTAACTCTGTCCCTTTTTATGACCACATGTCCTGGAGAGACAGCGAGGAGTCACATGACTGTGAACTGCAGAATAATTCAGTTACAACCATAGACTGTAAATAATACAGCCAAGTTACAACCAAGTTATACAATTTGTCAAAATCAGAAGACTAAGGGTTTTGTTTTAAATATTTGGACTATGTGTCTTTGAGTATTAAAATAAACTGTGGTGGATTTTTCTTTCTCATATAACTGAGCGTGGAAATGATCATCTATAATCTGAAGCATGTCAATTAGATTATTCAGCAAATATACTTAAATTGATGTAAGGACATAACACACTCTTCATTTTCAAATGTAAAGGTGAAACAGAAGGACATGGTGTTTAAACAAAGCCAAATCAATGCAGAGACCCAGATTGTACAAAGGCATAGAGCTGAACTTTATCAGTCATGGTCCATCGATACAGGTGGCCTTTAAGACAGGTGTTTGAGTTGAGACTTGGTAAGTCTACAACTCTTATGTATTGACAGGTACTTTATAACAAACCCATTAAAGCAGCAGCAAGATATAATCCGGAGAATTCACCTCAAGCAAATGGGACGGGGAGTGACGTTTCTATACTGCGACTGCTGCACGATGCATAGACGTATGCATGCGACTGCTACGATCTCTGCGCACTTAATTAAACGCCAAAAAACTGGTGCAATGGGCCCTGAGTTCCTCCTGATGCTTTGCAATGTCCAGCCTCATGTGGCCAGAGTTTGTACGCAGCTTCTGGATGACGAAAGCATTGATGCCATGATGACTGGCTCTGACCTATATCCAATTAAGCAATGGGACCTTATGTATTGGTGCATCCCATGCTGCCAAGCACCACCACAGACTGTCCAGGAGTTCACTGATGCCCTGATCCAGGCCTGGGAGGAGATCCCCCAGGACATACTGTAATCACCGGTTTGAATACATACGTTTGCTTGAATAGCAGACACGAGGTCACACTGATTGCTCAACCTCCCAGCCACAGTGGCAGGTCAATAAAAGAAGCGCTGCAGAGTCATCTGTGACAGAAAACAGCTAAGATTGAGTTCCCCAGTCTCCTGCATGTTTTGTCCAGACACTCAGCAGAAGCAGTGGTCTCACACACTCACTGACCAAAGGACTCCGCCTCCTCCTCGTGTCAGAGCCGGAGTCAGTGTTTACTGTGCCACAATACACTTTTATTGTAATCAGGTTAACTTTTTTCTCCCCTCTCCAAATTTCAGCAAATGACAGCAACATTAAGTGGGTGTGCTCACTTGGTTTCTCTGGGTCTGACATAGTCTATGTGCTGGAATGACTTAAATCTGTGTCACTTGAGCCCAGTGCAGCACAGATTTGTAACTCCCTTACAAGGAGTCTACCTGCTAAAGGTATGTTTCAGCTGATGTCTCGCTGGTCTTTATCCCAGATGATAAAAAGAAGCGGGCTGTGGCTGTGATTCATGGTCAAATAAGAGGCTGTGAACCCTGTAACTCCCTATGGTGTTGTTAAAAAATCTCCACTAAAGCTAGGACAATTTGAGGATAAACACATTCTATTTCTGAGAAATCCTTCACAATAAAAGTCCCCTGTTACAGGGCTTTCCACAGATATACAGGGTAGGTAGCCAGTGGGATAAAGAAGCCAGCTGGAGGGGTTCTGGGGACATGCCCCCACAGTGAAAATGTCCTCCATAAAAGCCAACATTTTTTGGCTTCTGGTACAATTCAATGCCACTGAGTTTCACAACAGTACAAAGCTTTTTTAAACATAGTGATGCACAAGTAATTAGAGGAGGGTCTGGGGGTTCTCCCTCACGAAATTTGGAGCAACCAACACTGTCAACGCCATTGACAGTTGTTACATAATTATGTTCTCGACAAATCATTCAACATACATCAGCAAAGATTTCCAAAATGGAATTATTTGTTAATGAAGATCTGATTTTCTTTTTTGAGCAGTCTATTTTTATAATCGTCATAAAGAAGCAAAACAACTTGTCCCAGCAGCAGTAGGACAACACACATTCACAAAACTGAGCTGAACAACAATTTTCAAAAACTTAAATTACCTGTACTCTGTGATTTAAACAAACCTATTGAACTGTAAAATTGGGTTTTCATATTTACTTCAAAGAATTAACAGAATTCCAAGCAGATTTGTTCTTAAGCAAAATTGGACTTGTTTGACACTTTGACACACTTTGAGGGAATTGTAATACATAGTTATTATTAATAATAAAAATGTTATTTCTAAAATCCTCCACACCGAGTCCCACCACCCACCTTCTCAGCCGGCTCTCCTGGCTTACGATTCCCCTCCCTTCCGCGGAGGCTCTTGGCAGAGATGGCGCTCTCCGAAGTCTGCATGATGAGCTGGGTGGCCAGGAACTGCTGGACATGCTCCAGGACGTCACGTTGCATCTCCAGCGCCATGTGGTACACGTCGTGGTCTGAAGAGTTGTACATGACAGCGTTCTGAAACATCAGCATGATGTCACGCTGGAACTCAGCCGTTGTGCGGATCACACCAGACTCGATGTTCTTCTTAATGGCCGACAGGTCCATGGGTCTGGGGAAGGGAGGATGTTGAGGGCAGCGGGAGAGAAGGTGATGTGTTTAAAAATCAAATAACATAATGTACCGTTGTTAATTAAAGTGTATTACAATGGTTTTACCTGTGTACGATGCTATGGTAACCAGGTGCAATGTCATCTGACACAGGCTGCAGGAAGACACTCGCATACCTGAGAGAAACATGGAGTTAGAAACATGGAAAACATCGATATTTCCTTTAACCGAGGAGAGAGAATAGTTTTTATATTTGACTAACTTGTTACTATAAATTAGTAAAAAATTAACATGAACACATTGGAGCAGCATTTCTAAATGGACATCAGGTACAAATCTACTCAGTATCATTTGTTACAGATCATCCTCTGCTAGCATGTCTCCTTCTAACAGGTTGGTGCGATAAATAATCTGAGCTTGTGTGTGAGGTATAGATATATAATTTGTCCAAAAAAGACTCTGATTGACTGTTGTACTGGAAGCGTTTGAGATGCTCCACCTGTGGTTGGCTGCAGCTCTCCACACCAGCATGATGGCTTTCTTCCAGATCTTCTGAGCCTGGACAGCCTCTTGGTCCTCACCGCAAGTAGATCTTTAAAGAGGAAGAGAAAACAGCAAATGACATGAAGATTTTAAGGGATTATTCTCTCCTCTCTTCACCTCTACATAGTACCCAAAGCATACTTTTTTTTTTATAACAGCCCCATGATCACAGTCCTTTCTGCGCCTGTCAACACATGTGGACACTTACAGCTGAGACGAAGAGGCCGGGCTGCTGGCCAGTGAATCTGCTGTGTAGCGTTGGGAGGGAGGACCATAACCGTCTTCACTCTCGCTAGCTGCTCGCTCCACCTCAGACAGATAGGGACCATCCCCCTCCCCGCATTCCTCCTTCAGCTCCATTCCATCATCTGGGTCACCTTCGCTGCCCACGTCTTCCTCCTTCACCTCCTGGATCCAGGAGCAGACAGATGACGAGTAAAATGACTGTGTTTAACAAAGTGTGTGTGTAAGTGTCCTTAAGTGTCTTACCTTGGACTCTTTCCCAGACACTGAGCTGTCCTCAGAGTCTGTAGGAGAAAATCAGAACGTGATTACAAAAAAACGTGAATATAGAAGCACGATTTCTGTTCACGTTCAAGAACAGCACCTACCCAGGCAAGGTGGGTTGGGCTCCGGCTGACTCCAATCCTCTCCTTCACTCTTCACTGTTGCCTCAGTCCCTTCCCTACCTGCCAACCCCTCCTCTATAACCTCGTTCCCTGTTGCTCTATCATTACAGTTGACAGAAGAAGTGACATCACTTCCTGTCACTTCATGTCCTTGACAGTTTCCCTGAAGCTGCTCTTCTCTTTTAGTTTCTGGTTGATTCGGAGTCTCTATGCCTGAAGGGATTAAGGCTGACACTGGGGTCACGTTCTGAGGCTCCTGTGTGGGATCAGAGTCTTGAATTGGGGGTGCTGGGTCTGAAGCCTTCAGCTCCTGGGTCTCCCAGGGGCCAGGAAGGGTGTGTCCCTCTGAGACGGCCTCTTCACAGAGAGAGAGAGCGGCTTCCACTGCTGCTGCATCCAAAGCCTCCACAGAGTCATCGACCTGTGCAGAAAGAAGGACGGACAGAGAGAAGAAGAGGACAAACAACGATTATTTTGTGTTAAAAAATGACCCCCCCCCCCCCACACACACACACACACACACGTGTTGTAAGTTGACTCTTTCAGAAAGCTGATTTGGAGCCTAACAAATAAACAGTATACATGAAAGGTAGAAGTACACACCTTCTCCTCAATGATGGCAATAATGTCTCCCACTGTCTCCAGGTCCAATTCATCTCCCATGTAAGACACAGCTACAAGGTCCTCTTCCACTAATCCCGTCTCCTCTCCCAGCTCTACTTTCACTGCAGCTTCACCCTCTGCAAACACAACCACAACAGAGACATAACAATGCAAAGCCATCCTGTCGTCCTGGTACGGTCACTTGCGGTTCTAGAAATACTTCACAGTTTTTGCAGCACCATATAGTATCTTTTAATTATCACAACAGTTCATAGTTCTTTGTCATCAATCTACATACAACGTCAGAAACAGTAAGAGTGTATATGCATGTTCTTCAACTATCAGTAATACAGAATTTATTTTACCTGTGATGACCTCATGACTGGCTGGTAAAGCAGTGGTGGCCGTGGCTGTCTGCACTCCATTAGTAAGGCTCCCTGTACAGTCTCCCTCCCCAACCTGACATCAGAAAATCCAAGAAAAACACAAGCGAGTTTATAAGTAGTGCATCATTTCCTTTTGTACAGCACACTCACATTTTAAAGGTTATTCTAAAACTCGGTTTCACAGTAGCATTGCTTCAATGGTTGTTAATGAACCGTAGAACAAGGAGAAAAATTAAAAACAGAAACTTTGAGGCTAAGTTAATTTGCCCTACTTCACTGATAGACTTTTCAATTCCTGTGATCATGTGTTGTCTAATGTAATGATTCAAGCTCGGCTCGCTCTCACCAGACGGGGGCTGGCTGAGATGAGGTTGCCTTTTTTCAGCAGTTCTGACAGGAGCGGTGATGGTGGTGGTGTGGCCTTCTGGGCTATGAGCCTTTTTTGCGGTGTATCATCTGCTAGAGCAGCCAAGCCTCCTCCGTCTTTTGGCCCCGGGCCTGCAGCATCCATCACTGGAAGAAACACTCCAACCCCCTGGGCCTGGCGTCCGGTAAGAGAAAAATCAGTTGGCGCAGTGAGCCGCAACATCTGAACTAATTCCTTACAGATGGAGGCGAGACTAATCATTTGTTTTCTCAAATAAAAGGTTAGATGTATCAAAAGGGGATTTTGTGGATTCCACAGAGAAGTCGTGGCTAATTTCAATTTACAGATAGCTTTGTAAATGTATACACCATGGACTCAATCAAGACTAGCGGTCCCCATGTTGACACATTGTGTATTTGACAATAACAGTAAAGCCTGAATTAACTGTAGGAAGAGTTCTTGAGTACAGGAAACACTGTAGCATAGAAATGATGCTGGAAAGAAATCCGGATTATAGACAAACTGCTCATGTCTTGTCTGTACTCCTCTGGTGTCTCATCGCTGCTACATCACCTGAACAGTTTAAATGAATATTCTCTTACCACTGAGAGGGTTGTGGTGTCCTCAGAGGTCACACCTCCAGTATCCATGGGCGGTGTTGAGACTGAAGAGTCACCCTGAGAGTCCACGGTGGGGGGACTTGCACCCAGGGGAGAACGTACAGTAACACTTGGCAGCCGCTTAGGGGTGTTTTTCACCGCCTGTCGAACTGTGATGAAGTGAACGGTCGCAGAGAGAGAGAGAATTAATCAATCTGTTGAAATTAACATCTTTAAGGAATCAGAAAAACTGAAACCACGAGACAGGCATCATGTGAAACAACCAAAGTCCTTTACAGAGGAACAGAGGTATGCTGAATGATGCAAACATTTGGCCATCCATCATCTATCATAGAGATAATTATATAAACATGACACATGATGACCGATTAATCGGCCTGCCCATAATATCGGACGATATGAACATATTCAGTGACTATCAGTATCGGCTCATTTTATCGCTGATATTTGCCCATATTACTCGATTTATTCACCATCCAATAGCACTTCGTTTGACTTTCTTTGTGTTACACTAGCAGTTCTCTTTCACCAGCAGAGGGTGCTGTATAGATTACAACGAGCAACATCACTCCCCAGAGTGTCAAGCAGTGATACACACACATGCGCAGTTACTTTTCAGTTGAGAGACCATCTTGTCTTCATTAAATATCTTTTCCACAAGTGTTTGATAACATTTGAGGGACCAACACAATAGCTGTGTATATCTACATCTATCTATCTCTACAGATCAAACATAGATCTAAGATCTAATCGGCCGATATCTGTATCAGATTTTTTCTCTTCCTAATATCGATATTGGTAACGGCCCCAAAGATCTCCTATCGCTCTGGTCCTTATACTGTACATAAAACATAACGAGGTCCAAGATATTCTTATTTCCTGTGGAACAGTAACATATCTAAAGGAGGCCTTGTGAGGAGAATTTGCAGATGCAACCTACCTTGGTACGCTGTTTCTGTGGCTTTCCTCTTCTGTTCTGCTTCCTCCTCATCCTGCTTCTTCTTTCTGAGGTTAGAGAAGGACACTGATTAGCAATCAACAACTTGGAAAAACATTGTACTGGATTGTTTAATTGTGTGAAGGACAGCTGTAGGCTTGGAGCTCTGGGTTTGAACTGCAGGAGAGTTGCCAATTAAGAGCCAGATGATCATTAGAAACTACGCACAGATATCACTTGTTTACTTTAGTGTGTGCTTATTCTTCCTTTCAAATATGTGTGTGGGGCTAATTAAAGAAATTTAAAACACATGCCAAACAGGTTCGGATCAGTAGATATGGAGCAGAAGAAAAGTCTTACATTGTGATCTCTGTCCACAGCTCCTTCAGCTGGGAGTCCATGTGACCTGTTTGGATCAGATCCACCTCCTTCTTCAACTTCCTTTCAGGGGAGAAAAGCAGACGAGGGTTAAAGGTCATGTCCCACAGTCCTGACACTTCTTATAAGATATCTTTGTATACACGTTTATGCACCTGTACTGCTCCTGTGTGTCTCGCAGTAGTTTTTTTAGTTCCTCTATCCTCTCAGCGGTTAGCCTACGAACAATGACATCTTCGATGGTTTCCACCACCTCACCTTTCTCCCCACGCTTACGCCTTGAGAAAGGAGAGCACAAACACTTTAAAATGAACCAATAAAGACTTTCTCAGAACCTCAGAAACATGATCAGAACTGCTCATTAATGTGTATCTAAGTCTGCACTATAACACATACTTAGGTGCTTCTGTGGCCTCCAGTAGCTCCGAGTATTGTGACGCACAGTGCTGAGGGACAGAGAAAAAAACGTGTTATCCTGAGGCAAATGTTAGTCACACTCTGAGAGAAGAACTGTGAGTGGGTAGCTCTCTCACCTTCTGTGAGAACCAGTCTGGAGGACGGCCAGGCTCTGAGAAAGGCTTGATGGCTCTACTTACAGAAACCCTTAAAGAGGGAGAGAATAAACAATTAGACAATGTGGCAGAACAGGACAACGGAAAGAAGTCAAGGCTTGTACTAAAGAAAAAAAAACAGCTTGTCACATTTTATCGTAAAGCAAAATGTTTGGCTGCATAATTCAACCACAGCCATCAAAAAGTGCAGCAATGGTCCATCTTTGTCCCTTGGTTTTTAAAGGATTGTGATGTTGATGCATTTTGTTAAACATTCAAATGAGGTCATCTCTTACAAACTGGTTATTGGTTGGCAAATTCTCGTTCCACCGTCGAGCAATATCAAAGTATAACTAGACCAAGGCTGACCTCTAGTTGAGAACATTAGATGTGAGAGCAGACAGAACTGAATGTTTGCACCATGTCCCTATGAACACAAATAACCAGATAAGGTATGTGAGCTAATACACTCATTAAACACTTTTAGTCTGTCTCTTACACTGTATTTATGGGTAAATGTACTTTTTTAATGCAAACAGATCACGGTTGCTTAAAAGACAAAAAAAAAAGGCAAATCCACTTGGATAAATATTGAACAATTTGTATAGACAGCCTCCTTTAAGAGGCCTTGTTTTTGTATTAGACTGTATTTTGTTTTACTTTTGACAGCGATATATCAGTGCGCGATAATGGCTAATAGCGTCTTCTATCGGGATAAGATTGATACTGTTGGGCAGTAGTATTATTAATTTAGTCATTAAGAGGAGGTGTAACAAGTATGGAAGACAGGTGATGTTTGATGAAGCCTTGGAGGAAACTGTTAATAACACGGTGTGGACACTGTGCCATTCTCTAGCTAATATCAAGAACAAGGGTGCTGGTGATTTTCTATTCATATCAACATTGTTGCTCGGCACATCATACGGATGATCAAGTACAAAACACAGTTATTGAGTAGCTTTGATTTTTTTTTACCAGTTTTGGTCACCACTCCTCATAACAGAGGAGGCCAGGCACAGCTTCTCCCTGACGGACCAGGGCTCTGTTGGCCCCACATTCAGTATCTTGTGTTCTGTAAAATAAAGAAAATGTACATGATCAAAATGTGACAGTTCAAAGTACTCTAGTCAGACCATGGCTTAATGTAAATTAAAAGAGTTGCTTTATGTGGAATTATAATGCACTATATACATTATTTATATGTGTAATCCCACAACAAATACATTCAGACCAGGCTTTACCAACCTTCAGTCCCCTGATTTTTTTATTATTGATCAATAAAAAAAATAAAAAAATTGTTTATTAAAATATATTGAACACATATGAGCAAATGCCAAAAAAACAAACTTGCATAGTCTGTCTGTCATCCATAGAGCAGAACTGTCATCCCAGCCTAAATGTGGTCTGAGATGAATGTTTACTTGCAACACAGTAGAAAAACGTGTCCATGTTTGAAAACAGATTGATGTGAGCAAAAAGCTGTATGTGTTTGGATGTCTGGGGTCACAAGCCAAAAGAGGTTGACCACCGATTTAGACCGTTTTGCTAAAGCACCAAGAGTTCACATCATGTTGAGTAGTTGCATTCAAATGATGACTCAGCAAAGAGTTCGGCTCATACAGCCTTATGGAGTTAACTCAAAAAATCAAGTTTTAATTTAACATAGGAATGTCATAAAGTGATATTTAGGGTACAATATAAAAATGTTTGTATGTGTAAGTACAATTCTATAACTTGTAGAAAACGGGTGCTTTGAAAAGTATTTGACTGAAGTGCTTATGCAAATCTTACTTGTTGACACTCGTATGAATACGAAGCCTACATAATTATCTTGTACGCACAAGATATATTTTTTTTGCTTTTCGGGACTTCAGGGGGAGCGTACAAAACAACACACATGCAACAACAACAACAACAACATATGTTTCTATCATGCACAAGGAACAATAGTGTTCCTGCAGAGCTGATGCAGCAATCTGAATCATTAGCTTCAGTTTTACCACCGCTATCTTCTTTTAATTAGATGTATGTTGTCGTGTTTTTACTGGCGGAGCACTTTGTTTATGCTTCAGGGGGGTTAGGGTTTCAAAGGCCCCGTCAACATACCGGTAAATCCAAATTATATAAATAACAATAAAATACAAACAAGCTAACCGCAGTCAGTCTGAATAAGCTGATTTACATTTTTAATTATTACTAAAACTAACCAGCTATCTTGTGTTGACCAAGTTGCTAGCTGGTTTTATGTCTTCATGATATATCTTTTGCACTTCTTTTATTAGAGGCGAAATGGTTTGCACAGTATTTAAACCACTCCTAAAAGTGACAATTTAAAAGGCAGAAGATATTGTTCTGGAAAAGGTAATAAATACAAGGCGTTTTCTAATAAAAATAAATAGTAGCGTTAGCTTAGCAGTTTTGATTACGAGGGGGACACATTCATGAGACACACTAACAAGACTACATCGTAAAGCTTTTTTTTTTTTTTTATCACAACCTCGGAGGCAAACACATGCTAAACCTATTGCAATCTTGCAGCTCTATAAATGTAATTTTTTTGTGAAATTGAAGAGGAAGTTCGTAAAAACGTAGAAAATAATACTCACTGCCGATTCCGCTCGCCATTTCTTTTGTGACAAGGCCGTGTGCACAACTTCCCCCGGACAGATTTCAGTGTAACACACAGACGGAACAGTGGTTGGTTTTACTCGTGCACGGCGTAGGGGTTCCCAACCCCCGAAATAACTGTGCTAGAGACTGGGGACCTCCACTGTCCGTATTTTAGTAATGTATTGTAAGAAAGGCTACAAGCAGAACACACGTAATCTCCATGTATTGACTGTAGGACTGAGTGGAAATAATAAATGTAATAAACAGACCCACAGGTGATGTTAGTGTTTCTATTCTCAGGGAGCAGCAGACACCTACATTGTTGCAGTTGTGTGCAAACTTACATTAAAGGATTTTTTTACACATCACTTTCATTTCAGCATAAATCTTACTTAATGAGTTTATTTGTATTTTAATGCAATGATTTGTTTACATGTATTTTCCCATTAATGAGTGCAATATGACATTTAAATCATTTAATGTTTTTATATGGTCATGTAAGGCATCTCGCGACCCCCTTCTCAGTGTCTCATGACCCCCACTTCGGGAACCACTGGTCTATGGAACTTGCACACTGCTGAAAGAAAATAAAGTAATAGTAACGAGTAAAGTAAAGAGTAGGTTTATTTATAAACTGTTGATGCAGTGGGCCAGACTTTTTCAAATTCTGAGCTGATGTGAAAGGCCGTGCAGGGCTGTTGTCAGAATTTCAGGAAATATTGAGGTTCCAAATGCATCTCAACACCAAACGCATCAACTGTCCACAAATATCTGAAAATGTGGCCTCTCTTTTCTTCAAAGCACTCTCCACACTGCCAGTTGAGACGTACTTTCTCACTCATTTCATTGTATAGGCCTATCATTGTTTTTAATTTTTATTTGATGCTTGAGTTGGCTGTAAGAAAAAAGGGTGTAATAACCTGAACCACACTATATGTAGAATGAATGTATTTGTGTGATACAAACATCTCCATACGACTTTAAATGATATCGAGTGGGCCCTAATATCAAGTCAAGTTAAAATAAAAAATAAAAATATGACTGCTTTTGCTGTTCGAAAGTATCTCTTACCTCTGACCACAGGCAGCATTTGATACCCTGTTAATGTATGTAAATGTTAATGGACGAAGCCTGAGTGACGTCAGCCATCTGTTACGACAGGGGGCTCCTGAGGCTCATTGGCAGCAGCCGCCATGCTGGAAATCCTGTCTCACACAAACTTTTAGTCAACCTAACGACAGGCTGAGAGCTGGAGCTGAGGCGGGTTTTAAGGCTCCTGACAAACCTTAACATCACACCCACCTGTCAACCAGGTCAGCTACGCGCCTAACTATGAATATCACGTATCCTTCAAGAATCAAAACGGATGCGTTATAAGAAAATGTACCCCCGTACAGTGTGTGCCCATGAGGACAATAACTAATCAGACCTATTTCGTTTTTTGTACCAGACTGTAAACATGTTTATTTATGCTGTAAAAACGGCTTTTTTGGCTTTGGTGTCTAAATGCACCTTTTAGGGTTTCTGCAGCCAGCCTCAAGTGGACATTCTGCAAAATGCAGGATTTTGCACTTCAGCATTGGCTTCACTTTTCAAGACCGGCTAACGACTATAGATACAGAATAACCTCCAAAAATCAGCAAAGAACACAAGCGTGGGATTTTGAGATGTGACAGTGACTTAACAATAGTTTGGGTCATTTAAATGCATGAACGTACTGAACTTAGTGAGAGATGTAGGGACATGTATTTCTTTTTACACTGACTTGTACAATTTCATGGCTCTCAGTTGATGATGGCACACGTGACATCTCCCTGATACTTTTGATCTTTTTTTTTATTTGACTGCTTTTAAGTTTTAGTTATATACCAGTTAAGGATGACATGTGATTTCTCTTTTTTAAACTGGCAACTAGACAACATGTTTGCTGTCTGTGCCTGGCATGTGCAGATAGATAGATAGATAGATAGATAGATAGATAGATAGATAGATAGATAGATAAGTTCTTTTATTGAGAGGATCTCTTTTAAATGCCAATTAGAGTGTTTTTGTAAATTGAACTTTGTCTCTCTTTGTGTCTGTAACTTTGTGTTTGTGCTGCTGACTGTCTCGGCCAGGTCTCCCATGGAAAAGAGGTTCTTAATCTCAATGGGATCAACCTGATTAAATAAATAAAATACTTTATTGATCCTGAGGAAATTCAAAGCATCCAGTAGCAGCTTACAAGCCACACACGACATGAGACATTTGTCACATCTAACAACACCTACTGCCTCCCTCCCGTATGTATATACTGTATTAACCTGAACAAAGATGTAAAGAAACCACTACATAGATCAACATTAAAAAGTAGACCTGTACCAAGAAAATGTGCATAACCCGTGCAGGATGGATCATAACGACTGTCTTCCTTTATGACCATAAGAGGAAAAGTTGTAGATTTTGAACAGCGTAAATGCAGTCGGTTTAATTTACGTAAGAGGAAGAAGTCAAACCCTCCTTACCTCTTTATATCAGTCAGTGCCTACCAGATGATTAAAAGCTCTTAAAGTTATTTTGTGTAATTTCTGACACCTTCAATTAGTCATTAAACTTTTCGTCACAAATCCACTTAGCATCTTTTACAAAACCCAAACTGTTATTGTTCATCATCTTTAGACACACGTGTGGACAGAATTCAGTATCCGTCGACTTTTCCCCCCACACATTTGTGCTTCACTGACGTTTAACTGTGGAAATTGACTCTCCAAACACAGAGACAGACCTGTGAAGAAGTGTAGACACAATGAGACCATCCACAAACATTTAAATATTGGCAGTCTTTATTTCAACAAGACTAAGAAATGTTGTTTAATATACATATTCTCTTACATTTTAACATCTATCTCATCTTGTTTTCCCATAACATTTAGGAGATACTCTCACAAGTAAAAATCTGCTTTACTGTTACGGCCTCTTTTAGAGACATCTAAAAACGGCTGCTCTTTATTTACACACTTTTTTTTCATCTTTTCAGTCACTCTCATCAAAATATGAGTCCTTTCTGTTGTTCTGGGCCAAAGGCTAAGGGAAGTTTGAACAAAAAATCCATCTGAACTTTCAAGTCTCTTGACTTCAGTTAGACAATGGATGAAATGAACAACATCCAGCAGCTGGACAAACTCCCGCCGGCCGGAAAGTGTTTCTGCCCTGGCCCGCAAGCACAGACTTTTACCATCATCACCCGAAACGTTCGCTACGGCTGTCAGAACGTTGGGTGTCTTCACACGGGATACAACTCTTCCACATGACAAAAACATATGCACAAGCCCTTGTAGAAATGTTAGTGGAGCACAAAATTGTTGGAAGTGAACTTGTCAAATGCACAAACAATGCCAAATCAAGCTGCTGAAACACAGCGTCATTCTTTTAAGTTAAGGCTTCAGTACTTTATAAGGGCTGCTTTGATGTTTGATCAAATCCTTCAATATCAAATTCTTATGATTGATTTCTTTGTTGATGTGTTCCACGTGTGCTAAGAGGGAACATCACTTTCTTTTTTAGAAGACATTTTCTTGTAAGCTTACAATCAACCTGTCAACATTTAGGCCGAACAAGAGGAGGAACGATCGAGCTTAGTGTTTAACATTTCTCTTAAATGCAGGTCAACTTTTCTGTATTTCACAAAATGCATATTCAAATATTCATACTTTGAGAAATGGATGAGTTAATTGAATACTGTATTGTGATAAGCTATTTCAGTTCCAAAAGCATGTTTGCAATGAAATGAAAATATGCATAAGTTACTGTACAAAAACTACATGAGGCAGCATCATTTCAGACATGAAATCGCCCGGTAATGCAACGTAAAGACCGGTTATCAAACGAGAAGATTACAAAAATCATTTGTTATGCTCTGCAGCTCGTAACAACTCCTCACACCCTTTAGGAAATTGTAGCCGATAAAGATACAAACCAACATCTACACTGTTTCTTTTTTTTTACCTTATGAAAAATCTAGTAATGTACCAAGGTTTTACACAAAGATCAGGCACCATACATCACATTAATTTTGGTTGCACTTGTGAAAATAAACATTTTACCTCCAGTTGAGACAATACGAACACGAGGGTGAGGATAAAGGTGAATCAGATGGTTCAGGATGAGTCAATTTATACGGACACAGGCCATTCAGGAGGTACAAGTGTGACGGGGGATGTGGGCAAAAAATGAACCTCGAACATTCTGACCCAAAGTGCCCACAATATCCACCACCTAAAACTAAATGTAAAATCCACTGTAGTACCTAATATATATCTTCATACCAAAAATAGCTAAACATGACAACACCTCTTCAACATAAACCCTGTATTTAAACCATCTTTTCTTGATTTCATTTGATCAAAACCCTGTCTTTTGTTCCTCTTCTCTGGTTCTGTGTCAAACGCTCCGCACACCTTTTCATAAAACAAGTAAGACTGCGTTGAGCCAGATCCTCTGCGCTGAACTGAGCTTACAGTACCAAAAAGGGCGTTCAGGACTTGTTCGCTTTGCCTTCTTAAGGGGTTAATGCCAAGGGAATCCTTCCTCTTCCACAACAGTTACCTTTCACCAGGATGCCAGCCACATCCCTCCACTCGATCAGACACTTTCAACACCACTCGATTGCACTGGCAATGACCGCATGCATGAGGTATGACCTTGATTATGAAATGTTTGAGCTGAGGACATTTAATTAAAACGAGGAAATTCAAAATTAGGTTGTACTAATGCTCAAAGCAGACATACAATATGCATGTTTTGGGAGCACATGAAAAGCTCCTCTAAAGGAGGATTCCATCCCGAGGTCAAACATAAATACCTGCGCTGCAACGTCTCACACTGTGTTTCTTCGAATGAGCTGGAAAATGTAAATGTCTCTCCGAAGCAGAGGGAACGAAAGCGTTGACAGTTTCTTGGTTGAGATAGCTAGCTTCATAATATCTGAATGGCTGATGTGTCACAAGTATGAATGGACAGACAAAAACATTCACAGTATGCACTTTCAAAGTGTGCAACAATGGTTGTTATAAATTGTTAACATTCATAAAAACATGACGAAGGTCCTCAGAAATATGAAGGTATGTTCCATCACAGGCACTCAGTGTTTCACCTAACACTCAGCTTACTATTTATTCACCGGATGGCGATCATTGAGGAAGGTACAATTATCATTTTTGTCATGCTGCAAGCAGAACCGTAGTTTGGCACCAAAAGAACCAAAAGGAGTAAAGGTTTATCTGGGGAACGGGGAAAAGGTGAATGTCTTAGGAAGAGAGTCCATGTACACTGACGTCTTTAAAACATACAAACAAATAATTAAAGGTGAAGTTAATGTAATATTTTGAAGAGTCTTCCCCCCCAATGGTGGACAGTCCAAGGTCCTGAAGGCAGTCTTTTTAAAGTCTCTGACAGTTTTCCCCTTTTGCTCAGTCATTCTTGGCCTTTCTCATTCTCTCCCCCGCCGAGCTGGTTTTATCTTAAGTGAGGAGTCAGCAGGGCCAGGGCCAGCCCGCAGAGCGCCAGCACCACGCTCCCCTGTGAGAAGACTGCAGCTGAAGGATGGCCCACCACCACTTGATTGACCCGGGGGTTGCCGGGGTTTGGTGGAGTCGAGAAGTAGATGTCGTCTGTGTCGCAAGAGGGAGAGTCGCAACCGCTGCCGCTCTCTTCTCCACCGCTGGCATCATCATCTAGGGAAAAAAAAAGATAGTTTCAGATGTGTGTGACAACTACTGTTAAAAAAAACAAACGCATAAATGAGGTTAAGTGTCCTCACCGCTTTCCACTGAGATATCATTGCCACTGTGTGCAGCTTTGAGCCAGCTCGTCATTTCCTTCAGTACTGCAATCTGACTGCGAATCACAATGTCTGGCTTTGTAATGTCCACATCCACGTCAGGGTTTAAAACCTGATTGGCCAGCCCATTGCCAATGACCACTGACTCGTACCTAAAAACGGTGAGAGTCATTGAGTTGAGCTGTAGGACTATCTTAACATACTTTACAGACTTTCAAATTCAGATCCTGTATGTGTGGTGGCCATCTCACCTGCTTTTCGCCGTTCCATTCCAGCACTCATCCCCGGGTGCGATCCTCTCCCCCGCACACACAGTCTCAGGTAATGTGGACCAAAACTTCTTTGCATGTTTCAGCTTCTTCTTCACATCACTTGTCTGCACAGAAAACAAGAGGGAAATAAAAGTCAGTCCCAACTACATAAACAAAGAAATAGAATCATTGTAGTGCTCTGGATGGTCGTATTCTCTATTCACACTCGGGTCAATGATCTGTATTTTATCAGTTTATCAGTGGACCACACAAAATGCAAGTGTAACAACCTCCAGGACCCGTCATTTATCATTGATTACACCTCTTCCTGAGGCGATCTGGGCCATTATTGAGCACATATTTGCTGTGTAAATGTTTATACTTGATCCGTTGCCAACAACATTGTCTTCTGCCAGCAAAGTGAAGAGGAGCAGTAATGCATGTGGTTAGAGTAGAAAAGCCTGTACAGATAAAGTTCTTCACACATTTTTGTTTTCTGAGCCAATCTATGCGACACAAAAATGTCCCTAACGAGTGACAGGTTGAGGGAATAACTGGGCATCGGGTCCCTTGACCTTCTAGTAGTAGTGATGTAATGAAATCTGAACTAAAGTATTCAGCTGGACATGTAGAGGACACATGATATACGCAGGTTTTCTGTATCGTGTGTGGTGTGTCCTGAGTCTACTCTTGTGTTGGGCTCACAGAAGATTTTAAACCAAGTGTAAATAGTTCTTACCAATCGATCTAGACTGGTGCCAGCAGCAGTAGTGGGTCTAGCATCAGGACTGTAAGGGCGGAAGCGGCCGGTAAAGCCTGTTTCTTTGACGGAACGAGCGGAACGGAAAGCCATGCTTGGTTTCGGCTGCCCACATCCTTGGAAAACCTGAGTAATAAAGAACATAGAACACATTGGAGTTGAACTGGTTGCCTCCGTTTATTTACTTTCTTAAAAACACTGTGAAATGTTACTGACCTTTTGCGACACTTGCATGCTGTTCTCCTGCATGTTCATGATCGCTTCCGAGATCTTCACGTCAATGGGATCCATGACAGACTCAAAATTGAAGGGGCCTTCGAGCCTCTCAGCAAGGCTAAGCATGGCATCTAAAAACCAAAGAAAGGGAGATTTCAGTAAAAACAGCACAAGAATAGATTTATTGGACATCATATTCAGTTGAGGTTGCATTACACGTAGCTGCCACTAGGGGGAAGCAGATGCCCACGAGCTGGAGATTGTTAACCAGTTAAACAGAGAACTCAGATGATGGCAGATCAAAGCTGCTGCAATGGAGGAAGCAGCAGAAAGCCTCCATAGACTGTAGCAGTTTTCCCCGACAGGCAGACACATGTTATAGTGAGAAAGAAGATAGGAAACTTCTTTTTCACGCGAGTATGTCGTGTGGAAAAAAATGTAATGCAAACAGAGTAGAACAGTGAATTGAAGCACCACCCTGGATGTAATGAAACTAACCTCAGAACATGTTTACAAAACACAGGAGCTGCATTCATCCTGTGGGTCACAACATGCTCATGCCCCCCCTCTCTGCTTTTACTGGGACAAAATACTAAAGAATGAGGGACGTGTTTGTACGTGACAGTCGTTACCATACTAGTGTGTATTTAAATCCATGTTTACACTGAACCCCATCATGTCACATTGGACCACAATGGTAAAATAATCAGAAAAGGCAGGAGGAGATAAGGGTGGATTGTATCAAACCTGAATGATTCTTCAGTGAAATAAGAGTTTTTACACTAAACAGCAGGGAGTTTTATAAAAACAAATCTCAAACCAATTAAAACACTTTAAGCCTAACTGTTCCAACACAGTGAAATCATGGTCAGCTCAGTCTAATAATAGCTGCAGACGGATACTTTTTTTACATCATTGCCGCTTACCGAGGAAGTTGTTCCACTCTGCGTCCAAGTCCGCCTGATTGGCCAAACACCCACGCAGCACATTCAGACAGTAATTCTGGCAGGGTTTCAGGGCCACTTGGCCTGAGCAGTAGGGACAGTACAACATCTTCATGGCGGCTCGAACACAGCTGGGAGATGCACTGACCTGGAGAAGGCAGGGGACAGTTAGCAGTCTGTTATTGCATGAAAGCACAAACACTTCTCCAACTCCACCACAGACAAAGACTTGCACTGTAAAAAAAAGCAGGGCCATTCTTTTTATAAGCCAGCTCTACAAAGCAGTATAATCTAATCACCAATGAATCACTCCATGCAGTGGAAAAACATGCCATACCATAACAGTTTAAGTGGTTTATGTTATCAGAGACACTGTAATGGAACCTCAGGTCTTCCAGGAAAGATATGAAGTCAGAAGGCTGGATGGGAGACTCAGCAGGGCTATCAGGACCACCTCTTCAGAGTCTGGTACTGGAGAAACGGCCCAGGCATTTCTTAACAAAGACAATAACACCTCTCACTTACCGTAGAAACTTTATTAACCACGTCTGGCATGAGCGTCAGTCCGCGTACAAATGTGCGTGCAGCCACAAAGGACCGCGTCAGTTGGATGCGGAGCTTGCGGGGCACATCGCCGAAGGGCTGCAGCTGCTCCGTGTGCCGGCTGACGCACTCCATGTAGGCGTCGCTGAATTCGTACTGTACGTTGACCAGCCTGAACATCCTTTCCAGGAGGTCGGCCCAGAAGTCCGACAGCATGGAGTCCAGGTTGACAGCAGCACTTCCAGACACATAGTACCGGGTCAGGGCCTCGAAAAAGTTTTTGAACAGTTCTGCGTTCTGCACGTACATCATCCCGTAGGTTCGCACAAACATGTTGTGCAGTGACACCTCTGCATTTTTCAAAAGCTCACGGAAAAACTCTGTAAAAAAGAAGAGAATAAAACCAACGGAATTAGTGTGATGCCTAAACACAGAACACACAATCTTACATTATTCACATTTCATGTTAGTCTACAGCAGGGATCTGAGGTGACAAAGACACTGAACTCATGATGAATTAAATATCGTTGCTCCATGCTACTGAGAGTTCAGTTTAATCATCTTCAATTCGATAACATTTCCTTAGGATGTCGCCTTGTTTATCTTTTCAACACCAATGACCACATGCATAAGGCAACACCAGTGTTGTAGGACTCGAGTCCAGGACTCAAGCCCCGACTCCTGACTTGACTTGGACTCGTGTACTGATGCCTCGGACTTCAACTGTGACTTGGGCATTGACCCTTTCAGATTGTGCATTCTCACACGTTGTGGTGATGTGCCGCTTGCAGTCATATCACTGTGGATTGGACGAACAGCGTCCCAACATTTAAAATCCTGACTAATAGCAGGTGCTTCACAGGTATTTTTGAGATTATTAGACACCTGCAGTGATCCAACCGCAGCAGAAATCATCATTGCTTCTCCCATTAAGAGAGGAGAGATGTGCAGTGAATCATGACGCTCAGCGCGGTAACTTTATTGATCAATGGAAATCTCCAGACACGGCGACAGGATAGGTCAGAATCTAACGTTAATGAATGAACCGGCTTCTACACATCCAAAAGGTCTCCTCACAGTCAGTCGAGGTCTTAACCTTGAGGGATCGGACTTGGAATAAGATCATGGGGACTCAAGACTCGACGCGAAGTTTGGTGACTTTAATCAACACTGCTTATAAATAACTGAAAACTGCTGAAGTCTGAGCAGTGACATATGACTGCTACTTGACTGTGTCATGTTACATCTAAAGATGTAGAGCACTTTGGACTTGTGACTCTGTCTTACTGCTACTATGTGAAATCAGTTGATGGACCTTCCACTTCACCTGTGTCCGTGTCCTGACATTTGAGCATCTCAGCAGAAACAGTTTAGGCATAAAATCTTGAATCAAAGGGAAATGAATTGGCTATGGGAAGATATGGTTGGAAATGAGACGAGAGGACAGAAGCAGGAGGGGTGAAAGGTGGAGTTGGAGCATCTCTGTCAGGCTGAACGAGCGCCTTTGCAGCGCTCCTCTGTAGACTTGCCATTCAGCAGAGACGTCTCTCCACATCAAGCCGCTTCAAACTGACCACCATCAATGGCATTTTTCTGTTGTCACATTCCATTCGCTCTCCTTTCTCCCAGCTTCTCTTGGACTGTCCTTCAGAGACATTTTCAATAGGATTACTGAATAATGCAACCCCCCTCCCCTCTCTTCCCCTCCCAGTATATGGACCTGTACCCCCCATCCAGGCCTGCATCTCCCTCCCTCCACTGCTTTCACTTCATCAGTTCCTTCAGAGAGCTCTCTTCACTAGAGACAGGGAACAATGACCTACTTCATCCTAA
Source organism: Tautogolabrus adspersus (assembly GCA_020745685.1). Lineage (NCBI taxonomy): Eukaryota > Metazoa > Chordata > Actinopteri > Labriformes > Labridae > Tautogolabrus > Tautogolabrus adspersus. The sequence continues at coordinate 9,574,807 of CM036540.1, forward strand.
GGAATGCCCTTCACCCCCCTCGCCGCTTTCCCCCCACCCCCAATAATCCAGGCCCCCTCTCCCACAGACACCCCCTCCTTGTCCCCCAACTTTCTTAATCTGAACAAAATGAGAATTCCTCATAGTCTCTGAAAAATGCTTCACCTTCAGTTTTGTGTGCATGGACGAATAGACCAGGTTTTACTCACCCCCCCCCCCCCCCCCCCCCCCTCACCCTCCCACTATAGTCCCACTGCAGGTTCTCTGGGTGCCCTCTGCTTGGCTTTGAAATGTAAAGTTCCCATGCTCTCACAGAGGGAGTCCCTAAACACTCCCTGCCACCAGTACACACACACAGTCCCCTAGTAGCACTGTCACTTCCACTTCAGACTGACACACTAAAAAGAAAAAATGAGGTAGGGGAGGGCTGAGGCGGGTTAAGTTGAGGGCTTTTTTAACTCCAAATCCCCGCTGTGTCGCCAAGGATACCGGAAACACTGCAGCCCCTCCATTTACCTCCCCATCATCACTGCCCCCCTTTTCCTCCAACACACGCACACACAAATATACAAACAAAAAGCCAGGGGAGAGGGGGCTCCAAGTTCCATGCTCCATTGACAGAGATTAAAACAAAAGGTCCACCCCCCAGCACTGGAATGTCATAGTTGCCACAAGTTTAAAGTCATTGAAAAGAGACGGAGGAGGTGTAGAGGAGGAGGAAGAGGCATGAAGCAGGAGAACAAATCTAAACTTCTCCACTTCCTTTCTACAGTTTGTTCGAGCGATGATGCCGATATGCTTATCAGATAAAGCCTGTAATGGGTTTGAACAAACCTGCTGTTTAAAAGAGAGTGGCCTGAGCAGGGTGGGGCTGGGGGGGGCTCTTTGGCCCATGTGTAGGGTTTGAAGTACGAGCAGTAATACAAAGGCATCTTGCATTGTCATTAAAAACAGTTTATGACACACAGCCGTCTGCCAACAGACCGAGAAGCTGAGCACTCCCTCAGGATTTTTCCATTAAAAAATGCGCCTGTTGCCTAGCCAATGGTCTACCAGAATCTAGGTGAAAGGTTACACGGGAGAGTGTGTAAGCTGTAGCGAAACTTTAAGAAGGAGGACAACTCCTGCCTCTTTGCGTCTCAGTCTTTTCCTTTCCCGTCATCGTTTCCACATGTTGCATAGAAGGCCCTAAATTATGAGCGCTGATCTTAGGCCCAATCCATCACAGCAACAGAGGAGCTGACCGATCTCCTCCCACTGCTCCCTCCTACTTCCTCCACAAAGAAACTTCCCCCTCTCCCCATCAGCCCAACTTGTGGCCCTATAAACTCTGCTCCTCCCAATCCCAGCCCAGGCAGTAATTGCATCCTATTTGTGCCAATTAGTCCCTGTGCTTCTCCCTTTTCTTATGGGATAGGATTCTGTCCCTCCTGCTGTTGTACTTCAGTGCTTCGGAGGGATGTGTCTTGTTGTGAATGTGTGTGTGTGACTCGAGACAAGGGGCCTTAATCCAAGTGCTTAAATTCCAGACATAGGCTTGCTCTGCGGGCTGGGGTCAGTGCATCAGGACAGACAGGCTGAGGCCAGGACAAACACAGAGAGAGGGGAGAACTATTTCTGGCCCAGGTCTTAATTGGCCATGACTCCTAGCTCCAGGCGCATGATGAGAGCCTGCCTAATCACATACACCACTTCCTGAGTTTGGTAGTGTGTGAGTGCATATGTTGCATCTGTCTTTATGTTCAGTTGCAGCTGGGTTAATATGCACCCACATTTGTGAGCAGTAGATGACATGACCATCTCCCTCTGTAAATACGGTTTTAAACTCTAAATACAATATTAAGGACTTCCTATGCCCGTTTCAGCGACGTGAATCGCCTTCTTCTTGGTGTCTCAGTGTGACAACAGGATATAATAGGACAGCAACCTGAGCCTGTCACTGTATCCAGTGAGAGGGATGGTCTAATGGCCCAGCTGGAAAAGAGCACATCAGACTTTAGTAAAAAGATCCCACATCTAACAGTTCGGAGACAGCAGCTACTTGTCTACAGTGATGAGGAGGGGGCACAAAGGAGAGGAAGGTAAAGGAAATGCTGACTGGGAGCTTGAGGGCTGCCCCCTACTGGTCAAAAAGAAAACATTTAGATGATCAGGCTTTGTGCTTTGGTAGGACTTTTTTTGATAAGTCTGTTATGATAATTGTGTTATAAAAGCTTTTAAAGTTTGATATTACTGGTAAACATAGACTCATCAGGCAAAGGAAACTTTCAGCTGAAGGTAAACTTAAACTTTCTAGTCCTTTAAAGGGGACATTATGAAAAATCCACTTTCACAGTGTTTTTGAACATTAATTTAGGTAACCTGAGTGTCTGTCGACCCATAAAATGTGAAATAAATCCATCCGGTCCTTTTTTTGTGGTCTGCATAAGTCTTACAACACAGAGAAAATGCTCCGTTACAAATTTTCTCAACTTGTGACATCACAAGTTGGATTCTGGTTTAAAAAAATACCCCCCCTCCCCTGTTTTCTCCACCCCCAGCCTAGAGCAATACTTTTGCGCAGGTCTGCCATTTTTATTCTCGCTAGCGAAGGAGTGATGTCTACTGGGAAAACTCTCATTGCATTTAAAGAGACACACACACCAAAATGGAGCGTTCTGAGAGAGCTGGTTTATACAGGGTCACAAACCTCCTCTGGTGCTTGATTCATGTTATATTTTGACCAAAGCATGGCACAGATGTTTCATTTAGACCACAGGGGACTGTTTGAAAAGGTGGAAAAGGGGATAATATGTCCTCTTTAAACACTGGAGAAAAATTGTTTGGACGAATGTGCTTCATGTATCAGTTCCTCAAATTCTTTTAAATCTTCCCCGTTGTCAGATTATTTCATTATAGCACAGAAACTCATCTTGATACTATCTGTTGATGCTGCTGTGTTTTTGCAGATCTTGTGCAATATATGTTGTGTTGTTTTTTGCATCAGTATGTGCCTTTTTGTTTACATGTGGAATTTCAATGTTTATATTTATTGATTCTAGTGAAAGCAGCTGAATGTTTGGCAGCACCAACACAAATTTCCCCGAGAGGACAATAAAGTGTTTCGTATCGTGTTAATGATAAATGTTTCTCAACCTGAAGCCCTAAGCAGTGACAAGAAATCTTGATTTCATTAAAAAATTAAAAGTGTTCTCTTGTCTCTTACTAATTATCACAAGACCTGCAATGCTCCAGGATGAACAACGTGTGTGTGTGTGTGTGTGTGTGTGTGTGTGTGTGTGTGTGTGTGTGTGTGTGTGTGTGTGTGTGTGTGTGTGTGTGTGTGCGCTTTGACTGCATCTGTGGGATCAGGACTGTGGGTCACATGATGTGCATTAAAACATCAGCACACGCTTTCAGACATGATGGGCCCACATCTAAGTTCTCCATCATCTTATAAACAAAAGTATTCACTGTGAACATTACCATTAGATTCATCACTGATGAGACTATTCGTCGGCTGTAGACCAATAACATGACTGAGATGATTCAGATAGCAGCACAGACACGTGAAGAGCAGGAAGGACAGAACACAGCACGACACATCTGATTAATAAAGAGGAGTAGCAGAGAAAGATAGACAAGTGGGAGAGTGAGGCATTAGATGGGGACAAAGGGCAGAAAGAGAGGAGAAAAAGAGGGGCGGGCCGGCTCAAGCAGCCACTACATTCCGACACGTCACATTCCTGTTCACATCTGGCTGCAATACACACGCTCTCCATTGCTGACTATCCCTCACTCCCTTTCACAGACACATAAGAGTTGGCGGTCTGTGACCCGCATATGGGCAGGGATGTGTCACCAAAAATGCTTTTCACCATGCACATAACCACCCATTACAAGAAAAACACCAATGTATAAAGAAGTACTTGATAATGACACTTCCATGCTTTTTAAATCTACTGACTTTTAGAAAAGTATTAGTCCTCTGCTGTTTATCTTAGAGAGGGATTTCTCTAGTAGAGGTCCAGTTAGGAGGCTTTGGGTAGGTGAAGCTGCCCCACTTCCTTGGTGACTCAGCTCTGCTGCATGTTCCCATGCACACCAGGGAAACCTGATCCCAATATTTACAGGCATACACACATGTGCTCACACACAGAGGAACAGGAAGTACAGAGAAGACTAAATCTCGAGATGTGTGTGGTCCGTCTGGAAGCGTGCATGTCTCTCTGGAGAGAAGGAAAGCGCGTAGTTTGGGACCAGGCTGTTAGGGGGGGGTCAGTGAGGCAGGGAGTTGAGACGTTGAGAGACAGGTGGACAGACCAACAGACACAGACTGACTGTCTCCGCTCCAGGCAGGGCAATGGCAGGTGGAAGCGTCCATCAAAAATGGTGCAACGCTTATTCTTCTATGAGGACACTTGTAAGCAGCACAATGTGGCCTGAAAAACTAACTCGCATTTGCGTGCGAGTTTGCGGATGTTAAGCGTGTTTGCTTACTGTCAAAGTGGTCGTGCCTCTGTCGGAAGGTGGACTGTAGGTTGGTGCTAAGCCTCGAGACAGGAGCTTTGATCTCGCTGTGGCTTTGCTGGCTCAGCTTCTCCTCCATCTCCACCGTGCAGCAGGAGAAACCCTGCGGACACACTTTCAACGGAGCCCCTGGAAGAGAAACACAGAACACAAACGTTGAACACTCTGACATTAAAATCATTCATTAGCCGACTCTATAAGACGTTTAACTTTTAACTTATCTGAACTTGTTTTAGACACACATTTACACTCTTTCTTGATTTTGTGTGAGATAAGACCTTTTTAAAATACTGATGAAGAATCACACCGGCAGGTTTTGAGAAAAAGGTTCACGGTGCCATTAAACTTTTCTATAATTGGGATGATGATAAAGACAAATAAAGAAATATTTCAGCTCCATTGAGACTATTTCAGTTTGTGCCCCCATAGACAAAGCAGTATCTCTAAACGCTTTGCTTATCTTGTCCTGTTCATGTGAAGTCTCTTCCTGCTGCCTTTAAACACTCAATAGTAGAACTCACTCTGAAGATTTGCAGTGGAAAATGGAAACAGCGGCTGTTTCCGTTCCTCACTTTGTCTGACACCTACCCTGCAGCAGCGGTTACAGGCATGAGGCATTACCATATAGATTAATCCTGTTTGTAAACGATCTCGTTTGCTCTAGTAGATCATATAGAGGCATCAGGATTCATTTCAGACTGTTTCACAACCAGCTCAAATCTCCTCCCAGCAGCTTTAAAAAGGTGCATATCAGCGATTACTCGTAGTTTCTAAGTCTGTCTGCTCTACTTTATGTTTAACAATATACCTTTGTCACTAACATGAATCCAAATATCTCCAAAAAGCACAGTTTTTTCATCCATAAATCTGACACTATTTATCTGAGGGAAGCTGCAGGAGCTCCATCTAACGTCCTCAACATGATGTGAAAACATGACCATCATACCCAAGCCCTCTACCCAAGCATAGCTTGTTTACATGAAGTTATTTTCACTTGCTTGTGTACATGATATTACTTCCCCTTATTAAGTGTGATGAATCTAGTTTTTTCTCATATTTTCATGACAAAGGAGCAGTGAGTGATTCATTGTGCTCCCCTGTTAACAACTTCGCTTCTCACCAAATCAACAGCACCTTGGCTGTGAATAAAACACTTAACTGCACTTAAGCGGATTAATTGCGACTCTCAGCTCAGAGCAGTCTTTAGCCAGACACTTTATAGAGCCCTGCTCTTATCCGGGCTCTTCCCTGTCCTGATTGATAGCTCTGAGCTTTGGTTTTCTCCGAGTGCCGTGCCCTTTTAAAACAGACTTGTAAGAAGGAGAGGAGCAAAGGAGGAAAGGATTGGCCTTTCTCCCACTTTGAGTCCACCTATGTGCACACTGTTGCAGATTCAACTTTGCATTAATGAAAGGAAGCATTTTAACAAACTGATTTTTTATTTTTTATTAAAATGTAGAGAAGTGACAGTTTTCGGTCTGTTGTACCATCAAGCACCTTCTAAAAATGCATATGAATGATTCTCATGTGACATCAGGCATCTGACTGTCACGTGATCCCTTTTGAATGGTTGATGTTGTTTTTTTATGCTCGCTCTGTAAACAAAGTTGAAAACGCCTTGCTTTCAAACACAAGATCTGCACACTCAAGTAGCGCTGCATGCCAAATAAAAAAAAGATGTGAAGTGTTTTATTTGAGACGTCACTTTGGTGCAGTTGTATCGAATGAACGAACAGATCGGCTTCATCTGATGAATGAGTCCAAAACTTCTCAACACAAACTAATCCTAGCTTTCTAATCAAAACTCTTATTGAAAGCTAAATACTGTCTTTGATTTAACAGCGACTGCCAACTCTGTCAAAAGGGAGTTTAACAAGCAATTAAGTTGAGGGTCAGGAGAGGACGAATGCAAAGATGCAGCTGCAATAATGTTTTGTTTTAAATGTGGCTGTTGGAATCCGGGAGAACACAGGGATCCTTTCACTGCACCCAGGCACCAACAGCTTGTTTAGTTTTCCCCACCAGCTTGTGCTCACTGACTCAAAGCCTGAGTCCATGCACAGGTTACTGCAGCGTTCAGCCTCACCAGCAGAGTTTTACAACATTTGCTCAAAGATTTACTCAACTCCCCAGAATAATCCAGCCGTAATGTTGACACTGAAATGTCTTTACATTGAGTCGAATGTGTTATATGTGAAATATACAAAGTGTCCATATTTTATACCAAAACAGAAAACATGAAAATGAACACAAACGGTGTTAAGTGACTCTTGTGGCATCTTTAATCATCACTCCCTGTTCTTGTTGTTTATTTCATCACACTGCCTTAGGCCCCGTGTCCATCTATCGTCTTTTTTCAGTGCCAGCGTCTTTTTTCAATCATTTTAATGAGGAGAGAGATTGTCGCAGCAGCATGCGGCCGCACAGAGAAATAGCGCAGCGCCCAGCGTCTTTTTTCTGAGTGCTCCGCATTTTTTTGTGCGGCCGCTCTGAACGGTACGAGCTCAACATTTTTCCACTTTTCAGTACGGGTCGGTTGATGTCACTGGCGCTCTTCTACAAATGTATGATATTCCCAGTAGTTTGCCGCCTAGGAATATTGTCTTGTACCCTCATCCTCTTTGCTCCGGGTCTGATCGGGAAATAAACAATCTTAAATAAAAAAAATGCAGTAAACAGTAATGGAGCAGTGTCGGTCATACAGCGGCCAATGTCAACAGCTTTTTGGTCATAGAAACAGGACAGCTGTGCACTCTGCACAAACGCTTCATGCATGCACAAACAGAGCTTTACTGCCCGGAAAAAAGGTGAGGTGTAAATCAGACCTTAGGATCAGCTTTTCAGCTTTTGTTCTAAAGGACTGAAAAAAAGTAGATCTGGATCACTGCATCTAAACCACATCGCTATATGTTTTGGTTCATGTTGTCAGTAACTGTTGATCATTCGTACACAACAGGGATTTATTATGTGACCTTAGTGTTGTATTAACCTCTGCAGATTTTCATTTACTTTCTGCAACATGTTGGGTACAGCCTTTGTGTGCATGCTTGAAACACCCATTAGCCTCTGTTACGTTATTAGGACTTATCTTGTAGATTTATTTTACACTTGTATGATATAGAAATAAGTTTCTAGATCAGGTTTCCAGAGCTTTCATAGTCCAGAGTATTGCTGGTAGAACCAACAAGCTAATCATGCTGCTAACAACACAGTCCAGCTCAGTTTTGCTTCAGCATACTCAACATTAAACTCAATAGCACAACATGTTTGGAGAAGTTCCCAGCACGACTGAAATAGCATCTAAAATTTTGACAAAATAAAATCAGTTCAAAAATAACTTATAGCAAAACAATGATCCAAACAGGGCACAAGAGGGAGGGATGCACCCTATAGCACCATTAACGAGAGCCCTTTGTCTTTAAGTCTCTCCTTCTCTCACAGTGCTCTCCCCAAACTCATCTCTCCCCCCCCTAGCCCTCACCCACTTCCACACAACCCCCTCCTCAACTCTTATGTACATATGCAAGCACACACTCTCGCATACCCAGGCATGGATGGCAGCCACTACCTAAACATATTCACACATCACATCACTACTCAACACATGGCTCTTTGTACCAGCATGATTGAAGGTACAGGGAGCAGTGCGCGCACACACACTCAACTTTGAGGTGAAACAGCGAGCCAGTCTCTCCTCCGGCAGGGCCCCCTGCTTGCCCACAGCACAGGCACACAATCAAAAGGGTTATGTCCACGTGGAAAATAGCCCTAGTTACCAAAGTACACAAATAAAAGTGATATGGTCAATATTTCACAGGAATGTCTGTACAAATGTCACATTGTTAGCTCTAAGGGTTAAGTCTCTGAAAACGCAAGACTCTCTGCAAATGCATACTTTGTGAAAACATTTTCGCAGCCAATATCTCAAACCACTGGGAGAAAAAGAGTCCGGCTGGAATGCAAGAGAGTGAACAGTTAACAAGAACAGTTAGATCCTATAAAAATCAACATCATGCCGGAGTTTGCGTGACATGTTTCAGGCTCAATGTTTCACAACAAGCTCCGTCAGTCCATGCATCCATCATTTCTCTGCCATCCCTGGCATGAATTAGTCTTTGTATGATGGGTGATCTGGCTCTCAGTGGCCTTATGAAGCTCTTTTAGTGGGGCCCCTCTCCCTCCTCCAGCTTCCCAAGTACTTGAAGAGGTAATAAGACGACACAGAGACAGAACACTGTTCAAGTGTCTCTCAGTATAGGAAAACTACCATTTATGGTGGTCATAACAAGAGAGCAGTGAGCAAACAAACATGTGACTGTGTGCCGTGGCATTCATCAGTCCTCTCCTGCTTCTCTGCCTCTCCTTTGTGGAGAGACCCCCATCTCCTTTAAATGGCTCATAAAATAAGTCACTTCCCTTTGACATTGTCCTGCCTCTCAAACTCTGTTCTCAGAGGAAGGATGGTGGGGGAGGTGAAAACGCCTGATAGAGAAAAACCAGATTAGACACCTCACCGCCCCCCCTCCTCTTGCCATCATGTGTCCCTGAACCAGACGGACCTCAGGGTGCCCCCAACTCTGCCTCGACTGCCACCACCCTGCAGGCTTAGCCAGCAAGGTCAGGGGTTAACAGCCACGCCTCTGAGAAAGGTCCTGTCCTCTGACCCCCCCCCCCCCTCCGTCCGCCAGCCAGCACATCTACCACCACACACAGTAACTCACACCCCCCCCCCCCATACCCCAATCACTCTAATAATACTACCACCAACACACATTCAAACTCCCCCTAATACACACAAGCAATTAAAGGCTATAGAAGTCGCAGACGCATGCAAAACATATAAATAGAACACTTAAACACTCGTATACGCCAATCTTCATCTTAAAAGTTGCTCCAGGATTATTTCTGAACCCTTCTGAACTGAAGTCGTCACTAAAACTTCTAAGGGAGCCGTGAAGGGGACCATGGGGTACGACATGTCACCAACATCACAGACATCTGTCACTAATTGGAGCCTGGTGGCCTGACACTGAACTAAACCTCTGTGCTTTTACACAGAACATCAACATTCGTAAATAAATAAATGATGACTGTGTGCTGCTTATAGTCTACGTGCATACTAATTCAATCCCATTGGAATGCAGGTCATTTGAGACAATGAACACAGGGGCTATTTAATTTCAAACCATGAAAAATGTGTGAACATACTCCAAAGTTGGTGTGATTGATCTTCCAGCCCTGGTCATACTTCGTAGTGTGAAAATTGCAGAATACCAGTTGTGAATACAAAAGGTTGACTAGTAATTGGCATATTATTCTCCCTGCTGTAACATGTAAAGGAAAGTCCTGCCAGTCTGGTGAGCATTACTCACACAGGCAGGCTGTTGTAAATTTGCACGCCCTACAGCCATAACATTCTCCTCTCGCTCCTCACCTCTGTCTAGGGTGTAATTAGCCTGGAGGGGCAGGGGGGGTTAAAGGATCGGTGCCATTTGTTGGATAACTTTCTGTCCTGCATCCCATCCTGTCGTACACAATCACATGAGCTGAACATGTTGTCTTTAAAGAAGTGTATGATGTTGAGACATAAAAGGCCTGAAACATGTTAGCTGTCTCAAACATGTGAGGTGAGGGAGCATGGTTTGAAGCTAAAATGCAAGGATTGATTACAAGGCTGAAAGACAGCAGAATATTTTGGATTGCTAAGATGATAGCTGCTCCCTTCTTAAATCATTTCAACCGCTGCTTATTTGTACGAGATCTCTCCCAGTTGTGGTTTGTAAATCTGGGTTAAAAAAAACCTTCACATGTTACTCATTTGAAAACAATTATGATGCATTGATCCTCCATGAATAAATGGATACATCAGTCACTTGTAAGCAAAGCCAAAAAAGTGCTTGGCTTTTGTCTGTTTTCTGGGCGATGGTGGCCTAGCTGTTGGTTTGTGTGCCCCATGTACTACAGAGGCTGTAGACCCTCAAAGGGGGGCGGCCCGGGCTGAGTCCGACCCGGGGCTCCTTTCCCACTCTCTCTCTTTTTACCTGACACTAGCCACTGTCCTGACTCTACAATAAAGGCTTAAAAACCCAAAAACAAGTCTAGAAAAAAATGCTTCAAAGTCCAACATGTCACTTGGAAATTAAACCAACATGTTTATTCAAATTGGTGGAATATGTTAACGAGGCTACATAACTGTGCAGGGTTTGGCAGGGGGGTCTTCTGCATGAGATAAGTCTAGTGCTGTGAAAACAAAATGTTCCAAAATGAATTTATGAAGCAAAGAACAAATAATAGCTTTACCATCTGTGTCCCATTTTACACTCAAAGCTTTTTAAAAGTATTTTTCCCTCCATATTACAACAAATATTGGTGAGCTGACTAGGAGCTCAGTCTTATAAGCAACCTGTAGAAGTAGTTTGGGGGGGTTCAAACGTCCACATCAGGTTACTGCTTCATACGACCACAGACTCTTAATTAAGACATTGTGTGAGAAGATAACGATGGAGGGGCAGAAGTTAACGATTTTCAAGTTTTGCCATACAAGGGTTGTACAAAACAATCGTGCCATGACTTTACTGCAAATGTGTAAATATTGGTAATTTCACCTTGTCAGATCATTAATAAAAACATGATGTGATAAAGTTGTGCCGAGTCAAAACAAGTTTAAAGTTACGAGGAAAAGATAGCTAAGAGCTGCGTTAGGCTCCACACCTGTGTAACTTTCAAGGATAGAACTATTTTAAAGGAATTTCAAAAGCTAATGCAGCAATCATCAACTTTCCTCCACACTAAGATCTTACATGACTGGATGAACTGTGAGCTGGTGCAGAATAACGTCAAAAGGAGAAAATGTTCACAATCCCTATGCTGTAATGGAAACCACCATTAAGTATTCATATGGAGGGAATGTCAGAACAGGGTGAGATATCCACCTACTCTGTTTCTGCTCTGCGCCCTCTTAGACACAAAGAGTGATGGACGCTTTTTGACTGATTGGTTGATCTTTATTGTCTGATTGTCAGACAGAATCTGAAACATTTGACACAACATTCAAACACCAAACAAATATTTAGAGGCCTTCAACATACTTTAAGATTCAGCTCCATGTTCATAAGTAGCTTTGGTCATGCTAATAATGCTTCTCAGCTCCTGGTTCATTAGGAAAATCTAAAAGAGCCTGAATATGCTGGCAGGGGGCTCTAAATGGGACTTAAGTGTTGTAACAAAATGCTGGGACAGCGCTGCCAAACAGTGTTCATTTCTGAGCTCTAATGGGTTTCACTTGAGTGCTGAGTCCAACAATAACTGATTTTGCATATTGAAGGAAAGATAGAACGGCTGAATTTGTTATGATAAAACTTGAACTCAATGTCTTAGACTTTCTCCACCAACTGAATTATTGGACAAATGTACAAAAACAAAAAATCTGCGAGGTTCCGAAGAGGTTGGCTGTGTGCAGACGGAGGAGAACATAAAAGTGTGAGATTGATTTGAAGGAGCTACCGTTCTTCATCACATAAACGTATGACAACGTTCAGTCACAGCTGGAGAACTATAAGTCAGCTCTGGTGTTGCAAAGTTTAGGACTGATTTAAGCTCGGTGTGTTGAGCAATGTTCAACCCATAAAGTCTCTTTCATGATTCATTTGTTGAAAACATACATTTGAACACCGCCAGTCCCACTCCCAAATCTTTGAGGTATTAAGGATGGCTCACTTTCAGAAAGTCCCAGTGTTTGGACTGCTCACTGTCTATCTCCATAATAGATGCTAGGTGCTAACCTTACCTTAGCGCCTTCAGTACACACTTATGTGCGGCCCAACACTGGGAGCGACAAACCATTTTTAAAGCATAAAGCTATAGCCACTAAGGATTTAGATAAGACATTACTCTGATAACAAGCATATAGCGTATAAAGGATGTTAACCATGCACCCTGATCATTAGGGCTGGGAATCTTTGGGTGTCTCACGATTCGATTGAGAATCTATTTTCGATTCAAAGCGATTCTGGATTCATGATTCAAAGTCTACTTTTGAACTAGTCCATACTTCAGGATCTACTCCAGTCATCTGTCGGAGCGGCTGAATTTCTTTCTGCTCCATTTGTCATTCTCCTGAGTTAAAGAGCTAGCCTCAGCACTTAGCAGGGAGCGACTGATTAGCCCCAAAAAAAATCTATTTTTGGAAGTTATGAATCGATTTAAAATCTCAGAAGATAAGAATCTCGATTTTTACATAAATCGATTCCCCCCCCACATCTGCTGATCATGTTTGATGTAGAATAAGCTCAGTTTGTTCTAATGCCACTCTCAGGATTCATCGGTCACAATGCTGCAAATGTGGTCGTGTTTTGGAACCCATCGTGTTTCTACGCTGTATCCTCTCGCAGCTGCAACCTTGAATTTGCCTCACTCAAAACAAGAAGAGCGCGTATAAGCAGAGGAGTTTAATGGCACACAGATGATTAGATGATGAAGGATTATGCACTCCTTTACTTTGCACTTTGGGGTGTGAGGGTCAACAATGTGTACGATGACAAGGAGTGTACCCTAACCCTAAACTCATATATAATAATAACTAATGATGCTGGTATATGATTTTATCTTGTGTCCTGGCCTTGATCAGGTAAGTCTTCTCTGAGCATTTAGTCCACTAACAGCAGCCATTTCTCACATGAGGAGGCAGGACTGAGGACAACCATCTTATATAACTGTGTGAGGATTACAACACAACAGTCACATAGGGCACCAGTTACATCCATAAATTAAAGGATCTACTACTGGGAGGAAGCCTCTCAGTGGTGGTGAGCTCGGGGAAACACCAGCAGTGCTTGTGACATGAGAGATTTACTGCGCTAAGAACAATGCTCACCATCCTTTTACAAGGCAGGAAGTGGTTTGTACAGACTCGGAGTCCTCTGTGGACTGAGTATTTTCAGCTATCTAGAAGAAAGCCACAGGACCCGCGACAATGTCTCACTAAAGTGATTTCTCCTCACATTAAAAGGAATTAACATATCTTTCAAAGCTTAGCTGTAAAAAAATACCAACATTTGTTTGTCACATCATGACTACAATGAGAAAGAAAGGTTTATCCGCTGCTACACACTACAAGGCTCCCTGTTTTCTAAACTGTTTTTTGCACTAAATTGTCAAAAACAACAACTCTGAAAACAGACGGTTTCTCAGTCAGAGGTCAATCGTCTGATTCCATTTTAACTACTCTTAATCTCCTTCATTTTCTGCATAATGTGACTGAAAAAAAGCACACAGCATACAAGGGATCTATCAATCTGAGCCTTCAGCCACCAGAGTCCATTTCTGATTACTAAACCAGTCGGGGCCTCTGGCCAATTAAAACTCTCCATTTGAGAACATTCCAAAACGCTGTCATCCATGAACATTTACCCAGAAGCCCCTGGAGAGATTCCACAACATCACCCGGCCTCTCTCTCTCTCTCTGTGTCTGTTTCCCTCTCCTGTCCTTGCCCTGCATCTCCGGCTTTGTCTCCCAACACAAAAGCTCCCTGCCTACACTACTTCCCAGGTCACTGCTTTGTCAGGGTTTCAACTTGCTCCTGCACTTCCCCGAGTACATTCAACAAGTCAGGAGCCACATTGCAACCACTGCAGCTGATTGAAAAAGATGATGGATGCACTCATGGGAAATCTCTTGCATTCAAAAAAAAAAACCCTGAGTTATTGCTGGGCGATGTAAAGATGTTATCAATAAATCGGATTTTTGGAAAATTGAGATTTTCACTTTGACGTACTCCGACGCTCCCCTTGTTCACACCCTCCCCCCTTGTTCACTTCCTACAGAGTGTCTGGTTGGCCCCAGGTATGTGCCTCATGTGTACATGTGCTGTACCCTTAAACTGCAAAGAGAACTTTTAAAGACAAGTTGACATGTTGCATTTTTAACCCAAAAAAGAAATTCAGGTGACTTCATTAATCCGAGAAGGGAACATCTGTTTTCTTTTGAATTTTATTGATTAAATAACTTTTTTGTCATTTGTATTTTTTTTAGTAGAAAAAAAAAAGATTAAAATCTGAAATTGAGCTTGGTGTGAAAATATCGGGGTTATGTTTTTAGGCCATACACACCAAACACCCGTGATTCCAGCAGCGCTTTAGAGTTAAGGCGGCCGCCACCTTCTACCGTTGTAGAAAAAATCATTGTCCCCTGTCTCGCATGAAAGCAAACAGCAGCTCTGGATGCTGTTGGATGCTCCTGTCGGATCAGACCCTGATGCTTCGGGTCACACGTGATTGACAAAAACGCCAGTGTCACACAGATATCAGCTGGTGGTTACGGGTGACAACAATCAGAGATGTATGGTCAGTAACGTAACAGCCTGCTGTAGTCTGTAGCTGCAAACTTAGACAAACAAACTCGGTTACAGAGCGCTGTGTGCGGTTACTGGATGTAACTCCGGTTCTATGAGTACGTGCTTAGTCCTCTAAAAGGCCTCACTGTCAGTTTGGTAACAAATGTAGTTATTCATATAATCAGCTTTTCATACTACAGTCAGTTGTTTGGCCATTTTTAAGAGCTCAGGTTTATCTAACTGCTTTTATTAGTAGTAGTAATATTATTGTTTTAGTGTACGTGTTGCTTCTGTAAAAACACAGTGTGCTAAGCTGTTTTTTTATTCTGTGTTCAATAAGTCAAGAAGTACCCAAACAGATGATAGCATTGAAAAGTGACTTCAAACCTTTGTGCGACGTGAAAACAGACGCTGAGTGTATTTATGTTAACATGGTCAACCATTCAAACTTCAAAAAGAAGCGAGACAAGTGGGAGAGTGAGCATCTTTCATTGTGTGCTCTACATCAATCAATCTTTATAGCGCCAATAGCAAATGTTATCTTAAGACACTCTACAAAAGAGCAAGTAAAAGACTGTTAAATTATCTACAAGGACCCCACATTAACCCTTCATAGACCATGTCACTTTTACATCAGGGCCTTTTTCAAATGCACGAAAGACGAACAGCATAAAACGCAGTATTGAGAAAATATTTCTTTTGACAACCAGTCTGCTGGAAGTCTTTTCACAACAATGACTACATCTATCAGGGGGTGTCACATTAACAACTGGTCTTATCTTTCAAACTGTCCATAGCTTTTTTTTCAAAGGTTGTTGTGCCTTTTGATGTGCTGCAGAGTTTCTGTGCTTTTACTACGGATACCACAGACCTGTGTGTGTGAGAGAGACAGAGAGAAAAAAGAGAGTGAGCAAGGAAATGTGAGTTAGTAAAAGAACGCGAGACTGTTATTTTTGAGATTCGCAGAGGCAGGCAGAGGTTTTTCAGACAGAGAGGACAAGTTACGGCACAGCTTGATTATCACAAGAGAAGAGACGAGGAGGAGAGAAAACAAGGCAAAAGACCTTCCTGGCTTGTCCCTCTTCTTCAGCCCTCTGTCTTTCCACTGACTCGTGGCACACAAATGAAAACAGACTTTAAAAGAGGAGATGAAAAACACTTTACCAAGAGACCCTTTGCAAACGCTGGTGAGCACTAGCTTACAAATAGACCTGCTTTAAGATGTTGCTCAAGGGCCACCTACTCTAAACTGTAAAGAGGCTTTCTACTTAAAAACGTCTTTGTGGCCTGGTCGTACACATGTGCGTTTGCCTTTTCACATAAATCACCACATCCTTTCCTCCGACTTCACAATAATTAACTAATAATTAATACATGTCTTTTTAAATGTCCACCTTTTGGAACACAGGAAGCTTTAATGGACTTTACGCATAATCATTCATTACATTGTTCCTGATAAAAGCACAAACCCCTCCGAAGGACAGGGAGCACTTTGACAATGTTTACACCAGATGTTGTAGCAGGACGGGGCCCAGCAAAGCCCCCCAGGCAGAATGAGGTCAGGTACATGATCAGGTTTCTGGAAGCTCAAAGCTACAAAAGGGCAACAAAGATTCTGATATACCTGTTGGGTCTTACGAAACTGGACACCGACTGAGGTGGTGGGAAGAGAAGCACTCACTGCCGGCTGACAAAGGGACTCTGAAGTCTTAACGGCATGGTATATATGGTTTAAAAAGCCTGTTATGATCAAATGTAGTGAATGTGTCCATGAATCAAAGCTACTTGCCGTTCCTATGATGTGCAATATTTCAAACCTCACATTCCAACATAACAACGCGTCTTTCTGCCAGCAAAAAAACCCACCCTGAAAACACACTGCCCAATGATTTGCAGCTTTGAAGCCGTCATTTTACCAAGTACTTGAGCCTTTCATGTGTTTTCTTTCCCTCCCTTGCTTATCAGCCAGCAGGACATCTGGCATTGTTTTCGTCACGTTATAAATTTGACTTCTTTGAACACATGGCATCTAGTTGTCAGTCAAATTCACAGAGCGGCGTGAAGCAGCCAAAGACGTGTCTGTTTTCTCTTGTTTGACGGAAAAAGTTTTGATCTTTAACAATATGATTGATGTGAAAAGAAAATAGAAGAGCGAGCAGCACACAGAGGGATTAAGTAAATATTAGGAAACCTAACTGAAGTTTGGAAAAGTGAGCTAAGTGTGAGTGACTCCCTCAACAGTGGGAGACTTGATGTAGGCCTGGGGAGTAATTAGCAGGGATTACAGCTCATCTGGCCAGCACCCAGCACTGGGGTTTCAGCCCAAACACCCAGGCAAGTCCCTGGCTTGGCTCCCTCACCGCTATCCTTAACCACATTGGCCTCCGGCGAGTTGCAGAAATCCTAACGATGATCTTGACTATCATCACAGACATCAAGCTCACTGTCGCTTCATTTGGAAATCAATTAACCTTGGTCGAGTTACACCTTCATCGTAACCACACTGGCAGCTACATGATGAAATGACTGCAGTGGCTATGGAGTTCACTCTACACCCTGCAGTTTGGGATCAGAGCCTGCGGTGCTTCGCCACACTCCTCACAGCTGGCGGAGTGACACCAGCGCCACAATGATTAACACAAAGGAGACACACAGAGGCTCAAATATCTAAAAAAAAACAAGCTCGGACTGCAAAAATGGACTTCAGCTGACTGAGACGGTGAAGAGCGGTTGAGGAGGGAGATGGGATGAGCAAATCAGCTTTTCACATAACGAAAACTAGCAAACAAAAGAGTAATATCAGCAAAACCACTACTGACTGTGAGAGGCAGAGAGGGACTCACCAAGGGAAAATGAAGAAAGTTAAGATTAGGAATGAAACACAACCTTGCAGAAGAGCAGGAACCAAAATTAACCGATATGTCAGCCAGGAGACGTTTTAACAGCACTCAGGCAGCATAACAAGGAGTTTCAGGCGGTCTTTTCTCTTAAGTCACAGTATGGAAAACCACAAAGCCAGATCAGGATTTCTCACAGTTTGCATCAGACAATGACCCATACAGATCTACCCCAAGATATGAAACGCTGTGTTAAGACCCTGTATTGTGTTCGACAGACATGTATACATACAAGGGTTACTAGAAGGAGCAGGCTGTATGAACATGCCTGCATGACTGAGCAATGATGAGTCACAGCGCTTGTGTGCTTGCAGTTACCTCCCCAGTTTCTCTAAGCATGTGTAACACACACACACACACACACACACACACACACACTTTGACTAGCTCTGGTACAAAACTCTTTCCTGTCAGTCAAATCCCCCTCTCTTTCTCTGCGTGCCTCAGTCAGTCCCTTCAGCGCTCTTTGTTGCCATGTGTTCCCAGCTCCAGGGCTCCCTGTGCGGGTCTTGGTGGTCTGGTGTGGAATGTGGTGAGGAGGGGCAGGCAGGCCAGCCAAGGGGGTGCTCAATTGTTCCCACACAGAGCATCCACCCCCCACTGATCTGCCGCTCACTTAGCAATTTTTAGGAAGGGGAGGAGCAAATAAAAGGATGCAGAAAGATGGAATTACTGCATGATGTTTAGAAACTAAAAAGAAGCAGTTTTGTTCCCATTCTTGAAATCCTTCCATGTGCAGCCTACATTATGTGATAGTTGCTGCAGAGCAGACTAGGACTTCAAAGCCGTGTTCACACTACAAAACTCCTGAAAAACTCCTGAAGTTTTCAGAGTCAGCTGCATGTGTGAACGCAAACAGACACATTTTTAACTGGGACTTTATCCTGCCATCCTTTATCATGTCTTGCCTCAGGAGACTCCCCCAAACCCCCTTCCCCATCTTACAGGGATAAGTCTCTCGCTGTGAGGTGCATGTGTGAACAACCAGACCAGGAGTGCATGTGTGAAATCGCTCAAGAGAGCCCATGATTGCATTGCCGCTACACTGGGATTGCAGGCAGCTAATTACAGTGGTGAGAGCTGACAGGCTCACAACGGATGTGTAGCTGTCCTCCTTCGTCTAGCTCCATCTGGACTCTGCAAGTCACAGCAACAAGGCCAGTCCCACTGGGTCTTTAAGACCTCAACCTCATGATACCTATACAGAGAGCAACAGGAACCATCACATTATCACTGCCTTTAACCGATCTCCAAGGATACTCCAGCTGACAGCCGTTCTCCTTCTAACATACAGTGACATACATATTACCAGCATTGGTCTAGTGCAGCTTGTAGCTTAAACTGGCTGATGTTAGATCACTCACATGCTTGTTCCCTGTTTGATCAGTGTTAGACTTTCACTGGAGACCTGCCGAAGTTCTACATAAATCAATTAAACATCCATTTAATCCACACACAGTGCCCCCTAAAGTTGTTGATCTTAAAATACACTGGGTGCATCATTTGGAGGAGCCCTACCTCCCCATCCTCATGTCACCTGTTGCAGAACAAAAGCAAACAAAGGCTTCAGGGAGCTATGAAAGGCTGAGATGATCCTGTTTCTGCTATTTCAGATGCAGCTTATTATACTGGCACAGAAACACAGTGTTTAATAGGTTTCAGATGAGGACACACAGAAGAATATCCCATCTCACAGGAATGTGATCAGTGTGCCTGCCTGGGCTTTAATGCAGTGTTCATTTGATCTTAACCATACACACACATATTCTCAATATTCTCTTTCAATGAATCATTGATTTTAATGTTTGCACAAGTTTCACCACTTCTGACAAAATGATGTTTTGCTGAGAATATCTTAAAGACAAAAGTTAACCCTACTCCAAAAATCAGCTCAGAGTAAAAGTAATGACAGGGTTGAAGGTGTAGTATTTAAGTAGGTTGTGGTTGTAATTCATTGTTTTAAACACGGTCTGATCTTAATCTAATCTAAAGTGTAGTTTTTACGTCCTTCTCACTACAATGAGTCAGACTTCATGTTTTACTTTACTGCTGGTTGTAACAACGCCTGTTTGTTACACTTAAAGGTGCACCTCAATCTATTTTATCTCTCTTAACCTGGCAGCGACCTCCCGCCCCTCCGAAGGAAAGAAAAAAATAATTCACGTGCACTTCTTTATTTACAAAGAGCCTGGGCATCTTGTGTTACTCTGTCCTGACAATTGTCTCTTCTCTGCTGTGCTCGTGTTCCTACCGTGGTTATCCGTGTTTCACACTCAGAGGAAGGTGTAGTGAGGGTGACTGACAGTAAGAGAGAAGAAAATGTCAATATACAGTATATGACATAAAACCAGGTGAAAATAGATGTTTCAACACTCCAGTTGCCAAAACCCAAACTAGCTAACCTTAAGCTGGAAGGGTTGGTGTAGTGGTTCACAGTTGATCGGTTCAGCAGAGCTGCTCGCTCACTGTTTGTTGTTTAGTCTTCTTCACATGTTACACGCTGCTGGTGCAGCCAGCGCACAGATGCAAACATATTCACTAAATGAACAGTTCAACCTGTTCAACATCCAAACTGTGATATGTGTGACCCCCGTGAACCCCTAGTTAAGGCAAGCTGAAAAACAAAGTGAATTACACCATACATCTTGAAGCACCGTTTACATACATCTCTTTCCTTCCTTCATTTATTTGACCTCTACACACTGACATCAGTTTGTCTTGTACAATCCAAACAATATCTAAGCAGGTGAACTGTTCATTCTTTATGACCTCTGTTAACAACCACACCTTGTGAGTATGTTGAGTTACCCTGAGATCATGGCACCTCAGAGACTGTTTCACACCAACACTCATCAATCAACAAGCTTACAGCAGCTGTCCATACACATGCGAAGGCAGGTTTCAACTAGGCATCACATATTCCGTTACAAAGGCATAATCCTGAGAATCTGTGTACTTTACCCACTTAGAGAAATCTGCCATACATCTCTACAGAGATTTTAAAAAGGCACTAAAGTAGAGCACTACCTATATAACTTCTGCCAGATGCTGTGTCCTTTTGATAAGAATGCAGAGATTGTTTTCAATAGTTCTCTAAAAAAAGGATGTAAATGTCTTTAATATGTGTAGCTCGTAAGTGATTCTTTAAGGCTAGACTTGCACAGAGCTTCACATAAAACAAAAGAGGGCTGTTTGAGTTTTATGGGATTGACCTTGAAAAGCAAAGTAAGACACTTGGCTGGCAGTTTATTAGTTAATTATTACAGGTGTTTAAAATACCAGGCCACAGTTCCACTGTGCAGAGCCACTCAAGTGTTGGACTTTGAGCTTTAACAGCTCCTGCAGACTGCGAGTGCCCCAGTTCCCTGCTCTTATCTTATCTGCTGAATGTCATTGCAATAACACAACCTGTTATTTCCCAAACCATAATGATGCAGGGCATGCAGCCCTCGGCTATAGTGGTAAAGGAGCTCTCACAGAGCGAGACTGCAGAGTGTCTCAAGCTCACCCAGAGGCCAATGAGTTGAGGTCATGCACGTTTGAGTTTCAGTCAGAATGCATTGAACTGATTATGAGCAGGGGATGCTCCTCGAGCTGAAGGGGGGTAAAACTACCCTCTTCTCTTTGATCTCTGCTTTTGTCACATACCTGTAGCATGACATCAAGCCTGACTGCCAGAGTAAACCATAACAGATTTGGCCTGAAGAGTTGCAAAAAGTGAAGAAGGAGTGCATCTGTCCAGCCCTGAAATAGGAAGCCTTTGACATGGCTGATACTAATCCTGTCAGTATTGACTACTCTGCTTTTTATAAAAGCCTGACCATGATGCAACTCTGCAACAGAACTTAGCAGATATCACAGCTTCTATAACTGTAAAGACAGATCAACACTATAAGCAGAGAGTTTCAGACAGTTTAACCAACATTTATATTCCATGTGATTACTGAAATTATTTAGCTGTCATCCTTAGGACTTTGGGTGATATTTATTTCCCCATTTAAGTGATGATTCCAACCACAGGCCCTAAACAAATCATCCTCAAGCAGACAAGAAACTTGGAAATGAGGTCTTGAACTGCTTCCATGTGAGCGGTAAAAGATTGATACCATGGGATCAACGAGGAATGTACCAACTGAGCCTGCTCTTCCTCTGCAGGACTTTATTCCGTCCATGCAAAAGCAATCAGGGATTCCATTTCAGTTTTAAATGAAAACATCAACGGCATTTATTTTTCAAGTTGGGCTTCAGCCGAGTCTTTCTGTGAGGTGTCTTATCTCCACACGACAACAACAACAACACAAGATGTTTGTGGTTATGAAAATCAGGTTTCCCAATCCCATGTCTCCAATTTTCCCCAATCTGTTTATGATTTCTATATCAGAGGAGATAAACATTACAAAAGCTTCTTCTGTGACAACTGGCAAACATGCTGTACATTTCCAAAGCATGTCCTGCATGCAGTTAAGTTGACCTACTATTGAAGTAAACATATAGTGATCAAAAACAAACTGTCTTAAGGGGAACAGAATTATTTATTGCAGTTTATTTATATATCGAGCATTTCAACGTCTTCACATATGGTAAGTGTAAAAGTAACTATTCTAGTTAACTGCTTCTTTTATTGGTAACTTTTTAAACTCATACTGTCGTAAATACGCAGGTGATAAATATTATCACCCTTTTGAAACAGTCAGTTCAACTTAGGCACACACTAGGATGGGTCGTGATCTTTGAATATTCAGTTCATTTTCTAGAAACTATGAATATTATCTCATCTGAAAAATATCTGTATACTGTTGCTTATAATGCCGTACTCCCACCAGAGAGGGGGGCTGTAGTGCGTCTGATAGCTGCTTGCTGACCGCCATTAAATAACCAAAGAAGGAGACAGCATTGGTGCCAGCATCCACCTCCGGCGCTTTGACATTCAGAACCGGAGAAAGATTCAGCTGTCAAAGAACCTCCGAGCAAAAAGGAGGACGAGTGCAAACTTTGCACGCTGACACTGATATTTCATTAGTCTACACACTTTGACGTCAAAATAAAACTGTCAGAGCTGTGATAGAGTAAAGGGTCTCCACACTGGTGAAGGAGAGGGTGAGGCGACGCAGGGCATAAAGTGATCCATAAACAGTTTTTGACTTATTACACCACAGGGAATACAGACGATTCACGGATTCATGTCTGTCTGACATGCTAGTCCCTGACTCAATAAGGGACACGATCTGTTGCACGGCCCACTACAATGCATGATCCACATCTCAATATGCTGTAAATAATGCGACCATGAGAAGTGACCCGTCAGGGTTTATATTAACGCGGCGACTGCAATGACTTGTCATTCTGATTTCTACATTTTTTAAAGATGTAACATGGCGATGTCGATTTTAGTCAATTCTGGTTTCTTATTTTAGATCATTTTAATTAACAGCAAAAACATTTTTGTAACTTTTCTTTTGAAAAAATTGAATTTTAGGTCTCTAACAAAAGGACCGACTGTTTGTGGATTATTAATAAAACAATCCAAACTGCACTAAACACATGTTGATCTTTTATTCTCACTCAAACTAATCTAAATGTGTTTAGTGTCAAACCCTTTATTCATGTGTATTTCATGCCATAATTTATGGTCAGAGTGTCCTAATGTAAATCAAAATATATAAATATATTTTAGAATAATACCTGAATTCATAGCTTTCAGTCACGTGAATGGCGCAGAGGCCTGGAGGGAAGTAAGAGCTTAGGACAGCATTGTGAAAGCGGAAACTCTGGGAGCCACAGCACATCTCATTTCTGATTTCATGTCTTTAAATCAGGGCATGTTTACATCCCAGAAAAACTCAGACGTTTCAGGAGCTTGTGAACCTCATACAGCTAACACACACGACACGCAAAAAGCTAAAATCGAGCTTCTTGATCCGTTTCTTGCTTTTTGGAGACCCCAATTCTCTGACAGTAGACCGTGTTGCTTTCTATGGATCAATTATCTCAGTGTCTTTAAAAGACAAAGAGCTGCTCATTGATGTCAGCCCTTAAGGCCCAGACATACACGAGGAATCCATTGTAAGGAAAAGGCACGTGTTTGTATAGCACATAAACCTGCACAATAAACTGCCTTCATTCAGATCCTCTTTCAAAACCCAGCCATGCAGCACAACTACATCTGACCATTGCAGACATGTTGGGGTACTCTCAATGACATTTAGCATCACAAAGACAAACACACAGAAAACAAAAGGACCTAAAGGTTCATGTGAAATGCAGGACAAAAAAACTTGTTCTGTGCCTCTTTGACAGAGACCAATTCAAAATCAAATGAGTCTGAGTAGCTTCAACAGAAATAGACAGTCTTTACTTCTAAGGGTGAAAAGTACACCACCCAAATCAGATCGAGTAATGCCATGAACACTTAGCCAAAGATGAACATTAAGGTTATTTGGCCTGCAGCTTCCAGCCTTAGGTTAAGAAAATAAGACAGGTACTATTTAAGTCCACTTAGATGAACTGGCATGAAGGAAATTACTTTAAAAAAAAACCAACATGATAGTGAGCGACATGTCTGTATAACCTACGTCTATAACGTTTAGCATCTTGCTAAAACAACAGAAAAACTGGCTACCAAACCTGACTGGATGTGTGCATATTCATTTTAACCACCGTAAAAATGAAAAGGAAATGAGAGAAGGGAGGGATTTAAAGTATGCGAGGCACAGTGGAATTTAAACCCCCCCTCTCCTCTGTTCCCCACAAGCCTCCACTGTAAGCCCCCCATGTATCTTTCCATCACTTGGCTTTAACTCATGATTAGCTACATTGATTTGCCTTCTCACCTCTGTAGGCTACTGCTATAAAAATGGCAGTTCCTATTTACTACTCTACAGTCTTCATTGGTGACATCTCGACCTGCAGAGGTTGTAGAAGAACGGCGTGTGCGAACATAGCATGTGATACATCAAGCAAATCCCAACGCCCCACAAAAGTACAAGAAACATCCCTGTGACTTGTTCCCAATGTGCAGGAGTGTTTACTAAATCACTGTGGGCAGTCTGCAGTTCACAGCCACAGGAGACTCTGTTAAGGAAGCCTGGAAATAAACACAGGCCTGGCTTCTTTCAGTGGGGAGCAGAGCGTGTGTGTTGATTATACCTCTTTATTGTTATGAATAACCTACAAGTATTTCCTATGAAGACTATATTTACCCGGAGCAGTAATGGGAGTGTTGCCAGCAGCACATTTAGATGAAGAAGCTCTCCCCACATGTTTCACAGCTACTTTCCCCTAACTTAACAATGTACTGTAACTTTTAACACATGAATAAGCACCATGTTTGAATGATGACTGTCGTCCTGTAGACTTTGTAACACAACGTAGCCTATATTTAGTAGGCCTTATTGACAGTTTCCCTGCAAGTCGTACAGGCCTTTTTATAGGCTACGTTTCCACGTCAATGACTTTAACATTTTGTTACATTTCTTACCTCATGAAAACCATTTGGAAAACGTTTTTAAGCGAGTCTTGACTTACAATTTGACGGCTAGCTCTGCTGTATTGCAGGAGCTTACCAGAGAGTTCATCTATCTTAGCCTACATACACACCTTTATATCATGCTAAGGTTGCTAATTTTTAAATTTCTCATGAGCTTCAGAACCGGAGAGACCTCCATGTGGGAACTAGTAGCCTGTATGATGTTTGCGAAGGTTAAAGGTGCACTTTGAAGTTTTGGTAGAGAAATGTGAAAGTTGGAGAAGTGTACAGATTCTGTGGTATATGTTCATAAGTCTACACGAACTGTCCTCAGAGGAACATTTGGTCCCTGTAACACTGTTTGAAGATAAAATGCTAGGCGAGACATGGTGGGGGGCCAACAGTGAAACTGTAACTCTCCTGGTAGCTTTTTAGCTCCAAACAGTGTTCAGGGACCCATTTTTCCCTTTGAGTAAAGCATTCAGTTCAGAAAATATAGAGTAGAATCGTTTAACTTCTCCAACTTTCAAATTACACAACCAAATCTAGGCCTACATAGTGCATTTTTTTTTTTTTTAAAGACTCGTAGCCAACATTTAAAATCAAAATAAACTCACCATTGACTCCTTTGTTTGGGACATCGTTCACGTTGAAACCTTTGGAGCTGTAAGCGGCACGAACTTCGTTGCAGTTTTTCAACTTTTGCTCCGCAGTCCCCGACACGGACAAAACAACCAGCGTGCAGGCTACACACACCATCAACAGCGTCTTCATTTTGTGTCAGTTTAAGATTACAAAAATACACGAAGCAACAAAATTAAAAATTAAAAAAAGTCGCCCAGGTGTGTGTAAGTTAGGACAAAGTTTCAGCGACTCCCACGCCGAGTTTCCTCATGGAGACGCGCTGATTTCTTCAGCTCTACAGATACTTCATTCACAGCAGCACAGTCCACCTCAGAAGCAACTTCTGAATGAGGGGGAAAAAACACCGAAAAGACCTAAAAAATAACCTTAAAATCTACTCAAATGTCGACAGCAAAAACTTTGCTACCAAAGGTTAATGTCGAGTGCCAGACTCAATCGTATAAAACACGAAGAAACTATTTTAAAACAGTTTTAAAACATGTACAACTTTTCTTTCTGCGGGTAAGATTTTCCGAATCACACAAAGTCACTGCTTCACAACTTCGACGACTGTTTAGCGTAAACCAAAAGAGGAGAGCAGACGAGTGGAGAGTTGCAGGAAAAAAAGTGTTTTTTCTTCTTTCTTTCTTTTCTTTTCTTTCTGTCCAAACTTGAGGAGGCCGTGGTTTCTGTAAGACGGGACACCGAACTGTATGCTAGTCGTCCTGGGATCCAGATGCGAGCAAAAAGCCCTAGTGGACACCCAGGAGTGAGTGCAAGTTCCGGGGACAAAGACGTGGAAAACAGGAACACCTGGGGTGGAGCATGGAACAGGGACTTCAAAACTTCTCTTGCCCTACTTCGCCCCCTCTCTCTCTTTCCATATAACGTCTATAGACTAGTGGTAACCAGCCTTGAAAATCAGGACTGGAGCTAAAGGTGGAGCTAGACTGTGACATAACATGAGGACTCAATATTAGTTCACATGACATAAGGAAAAGACATAAATCCTCTAGCCTATATCACAAATTTTCTTTCATTGATGACCCCTTCTCGACCTGGGCTTCAGAGAACTTTCTTATCTGTTGTTTTACTGTCACTGTGGAGTTAACAGCAGAGATAATAATCCTTTGAACTAAACAGAGCCCTCATATTTCTCTAAGTGTCCTGTCGTAAATAAATAAGTAATTATAAGCCTGGGTGTAAGATAAATCATTTTCTCTTGCTTTGCTTTGGACCTCTCTGAAGCATCCTTTACACCATAAACAGTTAACTCTTACTTTGTAAACCACTTAAGTTATTTTCCATCGTCTATAATGATTTAAAAAATGATCACATTTCAGGCCATGGCTTTATTCATTTGACTCAGTGTGTGTTTATATGACATGACAGCGAAAGCACATGAAGATATATCTTTTTTCAGAATGTGTTATTTCTGTTGAGCCTGCATAGTTTGTCTGAAACCCTCGGATTAAAACCTGCCTAGTGTAACAGTAACCATGGAGTCTAAATTACAGGCCTGGTCCTTACACAAACACAGGCTGGGCAGTGTGTGCTGTTAGCAACGAGGCAGTTTACGTCTAATATACAGCTGCTTGCCATGTAGTGCGCTGTGCAACCAGTGTTGTAAACCACAGTACACTGTTGAGATTGTTGTGGTGTCAAAAAGTCAGCAAACACCGCTCATCACTTATTTAGGTGCTGAGTCGTTAAAAAAAAACCCCACTATGCACAAAGACTCGCAACACTATGGCTCCCAAAGATATACTTATTTATAAGCTATATGCATTAAAGAGTGCAACGTTACGAGCCTGTCGGCTGATAAAATTGTCAAAAATAACGAACTGAAGAGGAAATCCTGAAATGTTTTTGTTTTTGAAAACAAATCCTGCCAGCATCTCGCTGTTGTAGTCTGCATTTTAAACACCTAAGAAAATATCTGAAACTGTCAAATGTGTATCTGCACGTGTTCTGAAATATCTGTTTTATTCCTCTGTTTAGGAGTATGTTATTTCAACTTTTTAAAATGTCATCTGTTCAACAGATACTTCAAAAATGTGTGCTGGCACTTTCTCTCTACTTGCTAAGAATAACTCATTTCCTGTTCACTTCTATTTCTCTCATACTTTTTCATTATTGTTTTGTTTTTGTGTACTAAAGGAGCAGTTTGTCATATCTGCTGTCCTTCGACCTCTGACCTTTGCCCTTCTTGCAGCTTGTTTCTTCTTGTAACAAGTGCTATTTATTACCTAACTGATATAATCAATAATGTGTATAACGACACAACTGTCAGCCTTTTAAATCACCATAAGTGAACACATCACAGCTGCCTCTCTTTCCCAATAATCTGAATGAATCTAAATAAAACATGTAGACACTCTGTCAAACAACGTTGAAAATGTGGGATAGATGATTTGATCAAATGCGGCACCCAGTCCTGTACACAAATCCCTTCATTAAAAAAGAAGACATAATAAGACTTTTTACCCCCTGCGTTTAAACATGCCTGGACATGTGGGGCGCTTCTGTGTGTGTGTGTGTTGTGTGTGTGCGCACACGTCCATTAGTTTGGGGGGTAGCACTCAGCAGAATGACATTCCTTCTTTTGTGTCCACATTCCTCAGGCGGCTCCATTCATTCAGTGTGACTGCGGCTGCTGCAGGGGAAGCCAGCGGTTGCTGAGGAGCAGGAGGAGGATGCTGGAGCTGTGTGCATGGGAGAGCGTGGGCCCGGCGCTCCACTCAATAGGCCAACAAAAGGTAAGAAAATGGTCCGGTGCCATGGTAATTAGACATGAATGAGCTTTGAACGATGTGACATGTCTCAGGCTTTTCTCTCTGGCAGAGGAATTCCAACATCCAGCTTGGTTAAAATTGGACTGGACTGGGGAGACCATACTCACTCGAGCACCTGAATTATATTGTTATTTTAATTCTTCTGCGCTGATTGATGACTCCACAAAGATACCCAAGCCCAAACATGTCTGAGTGACCATGAAATAGTGCTGAAACACTAAGGGGGTCAATCACTCAGGCAGATAATGCAACAATTCCTGATAGTCAGCTCTTCTCACTGTTCCTGCTGACTAACATCAAATTGACCTTTCACTCTCATAATGCGAGCTTTTTCAACATTGCCCCAATATTACCCTAAGAAAACATGTGAACTCTGCATTCCAATAGGCCTGTTTACCCTTTCTCCAGCCTCACATTAGCATTCAGAGTACCCCCCACCCCACCCCACCCCCCCATCTTTGGTGAGTCGCTGCTCTCTCTGTAGCCAGCGTTTGCTCATCTCCTACAAATCAGCTCCTCTTTTCCATTTTAAAAGCTGCAATCCAGTTTGGGAGAGAAAAGCACAGCTGGATAACAATGGCGTTTTTATCTGGAACTGGGGAGCAGAGGGTGCGTGGGTGTGAAAAGTTACAGCAGAGCACCGGGACATAGAAGCAGGATTTTGAAGTGTGTTTGCAGTGACAGGCGTGGTATGTATGGACCTGTGAGTGTTTGACCTTGTTAAGAAAGTAGACAGGCTTTATAAATGGAGACAAAACACAAACAATTAGGACTTAATGAAGCTCATTTCATTGTTTATCAGTAGATGAGTGTCTGTTACCTGGTAAAGGTGACTTCAGGGGTAAAACTGATGGGGTTCACTGTGGAGAGACCCCGTAGAGAGGTGCTGCAGGAGATCTTTCACACGGAGCGTTTCATCATCTGCTTGGAGAGAGAAATACAGATCCAAAGAAAAACACGCATGATTCACATGCTGCTTTGAGGATTTGGAGAACAGTCCAGAGAAAAATAAATTATATGATTCAAGAAAGTCTTTGAAGTGGATCAACAGTGTCCTAATCATGACCTCTGCTGCATGCTATCCATTTTTCAACCCTTTTTTCTAAGACTTAAAGGGAAATTCCTCTCTGAAAAATGGAATATGTTGGGTTCAAAGTGTGTAAAAATGTAATTTGTGATCTTACTTGTTTCCCTTGGATTTCCCATTCCTTCTAAAAGCCTATAACGTGTCTTTCAACATCACAAGAGAACATGCTGCGTTAAAGAACCAAGGCTTTCTTGAAGCAAGTTTCTAATCAGATAGCTCATAAATCATTGGTTCAAATCTGTCTTTTTTAAAGATCGTTCACTCTGAAAAATCTATAAAAGTGTAGAGGATAATCTGTGGAATTGCAACACCGTGTAGAGATGCATTGATTGCGTTCAAGACTTTAAGGTTTTTTTCTGTTGTTATTTTTATGAACGGAGCTAAGAAGCCTATAGGTGGCTATAAAAGAAAAAGATTCATAACCTCTATTCCGAGCTCTGGTTGGTTGAGGATATGAACTGGTAGGCTAAAAACAACAACAACATGAAGGTGGGGCTTCAGTGGTGTGGAATAATGTAACGCTAACTCATGCTAACGAAAAGTCCCCACATGGAAGATTTGAACATACCGCCCGTGGTATCAAAACGCTACAAGTGAAAGGCCTTAAAATTAACATAGACGTCATCATTTTTTAAAAGGTGTTGTCTAAAAAATGTCCACAGGGAGTTTATTCAATCAGGAGTACTTTTAGCTAATTAGATCATTTTAAAATAATACATACAAAGGGCTTTAATTAACGCTACTTGTGAAGGAATCAGCACTCCATCAAACATTTAATTACCAATGAAACTTTACTAACGTTTTGTTGACACTTTAATGTCAAAATTCTGCTGGCTGTTTTCCATGTTTGAATACTGGGTATAAATGATGCTGTACTGTTTTCATTATATTAATATAAAAACCTAAGAAGATTAAAAAGGAGGAATTAAAGAGGGGAACGGATAAAAACATGCAAAATGACACTAAAAGTGAAACCAGGTGGTCAGGAACAATGCTTTGTAATTACTGCTACTGCGGCAGAAATGTGTCCTTTCAAAACACAGAACTAAATTTAATTCTCCTACTGTAGCTGCGGTTCGAGGACATCAGTTGTTCATTAAATCAATTCCTCCCCTGGTTTTTGAAAACTGTTCAGGGTTTAAAAAAAATGTTATCTTACCTTCAGAGCTAAAGGATCTGACACAACAATCCTGAAATGTTCAAGTGATTGTTCCTCATATTGATCTCTGTGTTACTAGAAATAACTTGATAACTCTACAATCCTCTGTGTCAGACCCGTTAGAAAGGGGAAAATAATCAACAACTGAATGGTCTCCCCAGTACATTGGCCGTTCAATGATGTGTGCTGTGGTTCCATTAAAGGTCGCAGTGCAGGACATTTCAATAATAGTAGTCCCAAGCACAACAGACCTCACCTGTCCATATCCTGGTGAAATGACCGGTGTAGTCAGGTGTGAAGTCAAACCATAGACTGTAAATATTAATGGATGAAGCCTGAGTGACGTCAGCCATCTGTCACAGCAGGGGGCTCCGGAGGCTCATCGGCGGCTACCGCCATGCTGGACTTCCTGTCTCAGCCTAAAGTCAATCTAACGACAGTCTGAGAGCTGGAGCTGAGGCGGGTTTATAAGCCTCATGAAAAACCATTACATCGCACCTACCTGTCAATCATGTCAGCTACGCGCCTATGGATAACACGTATCGTTCATAAATCAAAACGGATGCATTTAAAAAAAATTCACTCCCCGTACATTGTGTGCCCATGATGACAATAACTCATCAGACCAATTTCATTTTTTGAACCAGGCTGTAAACATGTTAAAAACTGGCTGTTTTGAATGTGGTGTGTATGTGACTTCCGGGGCTCTCGGAGCCGGCCTCAAGCCGACAATCGATGAACTGCAGGATTTTGCACTTCCACATTGGCTTCATTTTTCAACTCCGGAGGTTGCTGCTCGAGTGAAATAGACTTGATCCTTTCAGTCTGAAGAGGTTGGCAAAGCAACGTTTTTCTCCAAACAGCACTCACAGTATTTGTGAAGTTTCTGTTTGAGGAAAACACATTTTCATATCAGCTTATTCTTTCTGAGAATTCAAGAAACAGACAAATTGTTGCCACGGTGAGAACAATGTTTCTCATGATGTTTTTCACTGTGTTTGAAGTGGGCATGCTCAGCCTCTGTTGAAAGAGGTGATATCACATACCGATGTGCAGAGATCAGGACATTACAGCATTAGGGATGTTTGTGCATGTTGTCAGCCTGCTGTCAAGGAACCACTTTCCACTGTTAAGCATGAGCATATTTTCCCAGAGTGTTGGGAATTAATTTTTGATTTGAAACAAAGTTTGTCTCTTGTTATGATATCCAAATGACCGATGGAAGCCTCACGTCTTTTCTGTGATAATATTCATGCATGTACACACATCAACAAAAACCAAAAACAATAAAACATGTTGAGTTTATTATACATTGTACTTTTCTTATCAACTTCAAACTGAAAAAAAACATATTACTGGACCAAAATAACTGTCGACCTCTGATCCCACATTTATTCAGGCTGTTTTCTGTTTTGGTGTTTTAGTGTCAGGCCTCTTGTACTCTAAAAAGATCAGAGCCATAGTTATGGTAATAAGTTAAACCTACGCTTTTCCTGAAAAGTTTTGTACTGACTGCTTGTCTTTCTTTATGGTTCAGTCCTGTGATCATCTTACAGCCTGACCACGTTGAACCTCGCTTCTGTCCCACTGTTGGCTGAGTTTGGCTGCGACCCTCCAGGAGAAGCAGGGACACCTAACAGACGGATCCATGCACTGTCTGGATCAGCTGGTTGAAGTCAGCTGGGTGGGTGGCAGCCAGATACATGTTCAGTTTTATTAAGTGTCCTTCCAGTCTAAACATGAGAGTATGAACCAAGTCTTCACCACATGTCATTTTAAAAACAAAACAAAACCAAACAAACGATGTAGAAATATGACTTCTTATTAAACAAATCTTACAAGAACGAATGACTGAACACAAGGCCCAGACATTATGAGTGAGTGAGCCAATGAAAACCTACATTATAAAATACATTTACACATGTTTATACATATTTACATTCCCTAAGACTCATCCCTGTACACACAGTGCTAAAGAATAAGCTTGAGACTTGCTGCAGTGTTTCTGTGGTGGAACCAATAATTCAATCTACAAAACCGCCTTTTCCCGTGAAATTGAACAATATTTCAAATAAAAATATTTTGTAAACATGGCACCAACACACCGAACAATCATCTGTTTAGTCATCTGGATTGTTTTTAGACTTACACTCATATGATAGCCCTTGAAATGTTGTCATCCCAGGACCATTTCATCACCAGCTTTACAAAAAAAGGAAACACTGACCGGTGAGTGTGAATCAGTCTAAAGTAATTCACTTATACCTTCACAAAAATGAGAGAGAAATAGGGAGCTTTAGGAGGTGACAGAGTACTTTAAGGTACAGTGCATCTTTAATGAGGGATACAACCTCAGCCTCTGGGGAAATGGAGTACACAACAGGGAGGGGCGGCAGTAGCTCAGTCTGTAGGGACTTGCTGGTTCAAGTCCCGATGTGGACCAAAAATATGGAAGTTGGTCTGGTAGCTGGAGAGGTGCCAGACCACTTCTCGAGCACTGCCGAGGTGCCCTTGAGCAAGGCAAGGGCTGCCACCACACTCTGACATCTCTCCATTAATGCATTAATGCATGTCCACAGGTTGTGTTTGTGCATGTGTGTGATTCAGGCCTGTGTGTGTGAGAAGCATGTCTCTCAATAACAGAGCGCGAACCAGAATTTCCCCTTGGGGATTAATAAAGTATATAAAATTAAAAAAAACAAAAAACAAAAAAAAACTCCCCATCTGCAGTCCAGTCCTCGCAGGAGATCCTTCACTGCCATTTAAAGAGTTTTCTTCTTCTTCTTCTAGATTGTTGCTGCAGGGCAGTGAAGTGTTGCAGACTGGGCGTCTCTTAAAAGGTCTTTTGTAACTCCTCAACTGTAGGTCAATGCCAGAGCTGTGTAATGCTAAGGGCCCCTGTCACTTTGTTCTTTTACAGAAGTCAATATGAGAAGAGTGAGGAGGTGATTCAAGACGGCACAAAAGTTGTAAAAATGATCGTAGGATGTGTCATAGGGCAAGTTTGTTATTTACACAATGCCATGAGGGTATCTGATGTGCTTAAAAGGTGTGTTGTGAACATTTCCGGTACCTGCGTCTGAGTCTCGTAAGAGAAGTGGAGCATTGTGTTGTTGTTCATGCTTCCTTTGATGAGGATGCACTTTATATTGGGGACCAGAACGTTCTTTAATATAACAAAGTGTACAGTCTGGACCTGTGTCTTGAAATAACACTTGTTATGAATTAGTGCTATATAAATAAAGATTGATTAAAAAGCTTTGTATTGAATCCAAGAGGAGGGGGAGGTTGATGGGATTGTATGAGAAGTACACTGGTCAGTGAAGACAGGGCACGAGCAGTGCAAGTGTCAGAGGGAGAGTCAGGACCAAGTTGCTCCTCCACAGCGGAGCCGCAGTCGAGGAGTCCCCTCCGACCCCGGCTGTGGCCAAGCGAGGGGTCAGCAGCTGCTCCTGGAAGGTGAAGTCGTCCATTGCCAGGTTATCAGCAAGGTCTGAGAGGGAGACAGTTGGAGAGAGAGAGGAGATGGATGGGAGATAGTGAAAGGAGGCAAAGAATGAAAAATATGAGAGAGGCAGGAAAAAGGATGGAGACGATTAGAACCCAACATTGTCACAAAAGCTGAAAAACATGTGTGGTATGTCGATCATCCTTTCGCATGATGTCTTACACAGCTGTAAAAACAATGTTACATCAGGAGAACGAGAAACACAAGCCCTTCATATAACCAGATGTCACATGTTATTGCTGCAGACGCACACTGAATCACACATATTTTACTGCAAGTGAGTGTTGAAATGTTGATTTAAGCGGTGAGATGCTGAAAACAAAAAATAAAAACCACAACAGCTGTATGAAGTCATGTCTACCAATTTGAAACACAAACATTTTGACTGACGAGAGTCTTTTCCTGATAGAAAAGAACTTTAAAATGAGACTTAGTTTTATTTTAGTTACCCCCCTATGTTGTACACACAACCCATAAAAGAGACATTTACAATTTACCAATATCAATTCCTGAATAAGTTTAGGAGTTCAAGCCATATGCATTTATTCGTAATTTCAGAAGCTAACTGATGTCTTTATATTATATAACCTTTGCCTTGTTAAGAACCTTGAGAGAGCATACACTATTCAGCTCAAAATGTTGTTTCCAAAATAATCGGGGAAGGATTAATACTCCTGTTGTGTCTGTAATCACGCACTCATTCCCTACTCCCTGCATAGGGAGCTATCTGTAGTAGACTATAGTGCACTCATAAGCACAATAAAAAAATAATTTCATACGCTACTTGCTGTCTCGCCGGCAGTCGTAAATGAAGACAATTTGTTTGTAAAATTATCTGTGAGTTTTTTGTGTATGTCCTGTAATTGTACATTTGTTTTATGTTTTTTTTTTTTAGTACCTGCTTTAGGACTACGGATGAAATGTAGCATTTGTGCTAATTCCGGCATATTTACATGGATGCTATTTGTTGATATGTTGATTAATGTGCACTGTGCTAATTAAATAAAGAAATAAATGAAATGAAATTGCAGTCGCATGATTAAAAAGTGCAGCTTAACACAAGCTGCAAGGGATCCATCAAAGTTTAAAACAATCTGTTGTAAATTATTTGAACAATAATTTTCTCATCTTCATTGCACAAGACATGGAGGGCTTAGCTCTGCTAGCCCATTTATACCTATGATTTATACCAGCAATCCCTGCATGCTATGAAGTTCTAGGGGACTTTTGAAAAAAATGTTACTTTAGGGGAGAAAATTGCACAGATTATGCCTTCTGCCTTTTATATCACAGGTGGTATAATCCACCGCAACAAGCCTGTAATCCTTACTTTCACCTCCTCCTCCACTAGTACTGTAAAGTGCCCTCAAGCAACCAATTTGCTCCAATGCTGCTGTACAGTTCACAGTAGACTGTGGTTTGACTGAGAAACTCTCTAGTGTCAGTGTCTCTAACTACAGACAGAAGGTTATATTAAAGGCCTTGCTCAGATAACTCAAAGTTTACGCTCTTAGTGTTAATCCAGCACTACTCCTCAGTGGCTCAGTCGCTTACTGGTTTCCATCTGTTCTGTATACTGCTGTGACTTCATGCTCACCTGCAGCTCTGCTCTTGCTTACTGCTGTCTTACTGCTCTGCCTCCACAGCTGTTCTCCTACTGATGTTGAGCAGAGCTCTTCTTCCCCGAGAGAGTGTGTGTGTGTGTGTGTGTGTGTGTGTGTGTGTGTGTGTGTGTGTGTGTGTGTGTGTGTGTGTGTGTGTGTGTGTGTGTCAGAGAGAGAGAGAGAGAGAGAGAGAGAGAGAGAGAGAGAGAGAGAGAGAGAGAGCGAGTGACATATTGTGTGCTGCTTTGTCTGGCAGAAAGCTGTCAGGGAGACTGAAATAAGACGGCTGAGTTATGAAAGAGGGCATGAGGATATCAGTAATAAAGCAGCTCTACGGTTTGGAACGCAAACTATGAGCTGAGCTGTCCCCTGTCAAGCCAGATGCAGAGCACCTCGCCAGACACACAAACACGCAGGGCAGGAACTTTGGTGCATATCTGACATACCTTTTTGTCACACAGCCTTTGTGTATGTGAATACTGTCCCAGCTGAGCTCCAAAAATAACAGATAGCCCCAAATTGAATTAGCAGTCTCATCTGATCTGTTTACTGTTCTCCCTTGTGGGAGTGATCTACTGGGAGGAAATGGCTGATCTGACCCAGTGTGTGATCATATGCAGCAGGCGGGACCCACACTAAAGCTTTGGCCTGTTCTCTTTCTGTAGAAACATAGAAAGTGGGACCCTCCCTCCTGACTCCTAGTGTTGTCAGGACTCTATTCTGCCAGGCACCGTCAAAAACAGAGGAAGAAAGCAAGTAAATAAACCTCCAAAGCCTTACACGGAATCTCCTATGAATTTTTGTGGAGTTACATCATTTGAATGACGGCCAGGGGACAATTAACTTTTTTCTCCCCCTGTGTCCTCTGACATGGCAGTGGGCAGACATTCTTCGGGGCTCTGAAAGAACGATTTGTCACTGTCGACAGCAGCACACTGTACTGCCTAGCCAATTAAGCTCAAGGTGCAACTGGATACCGCTTTTATACACACTGTGGATAAGAGAGAGGGCGGGGGCATGCGCGTCTGCATTTGTGTGTTTGTGTGCCGATGATTAAGTGGGGTGTGCTCACCCGTCCCCATGAGTGTTAGTGAAAGAGCGGGAGCCTAAGTGGGGGAGCATTGTGTTGGTGTGCTTTACAGCCGCAATAATGTAAGTGAAAAAAAGTCTTAGGCTGTGAAAAAAGTCCCTCAAACCAGGAAAAAGGGTCTTTCTTGCTAGTTTAAACACTTGGACATGAGCAGCACCACAGAGGGGCCTTGTTCCGCAGGCTTTAAAACAACCCAACAGGGACTGAACACTATGCAAACGTAGATCCCCTGTACTCCTACACAGGCCTGGGACTAATAATATCCTTGTATCATTAGTGATGAACACCTGTGCCTGTGTGTATGTAGCAGTGTGCAGACAGAGTGAAAGACAGGAAAACACAGACAGAAGCAGGCCTGGTTCAGCATCTTTTCTCTCTTCTCTTTTCCTTTTGGGGCCGTGTAAGGAGGAGCCATAACAGTGGATAGGCAGCGACAATTAGGTTAATAGATGAATAACTTTGCTAAAAATAAAGGCCACACTCCTGACTGTGAGTAATATGACAGAGGTAGGCCCCTTTGTGCTTTCAGTGGAGCTAAGCCCTCCTGCTTGTCCATTCAGACCATTTTGAGACTATCACTGCGATGAGGAACACTACCCTGCTAGCGTACCCCTTCTGGCTTTATCGTGGCCTCATGAGCTCAAGTTACATCCCAGGGGAGAGGTCAACAGTCTACTCATTGAGTGGTTATGCAAAGGTTACAAAATTAAGAATGAGCAGGTAGGTTCAGTCACATGCAAGTGTACAGCTGGGGACTCATTCAGGCTTTAACTTTATGTTTTCTTTAGTGACCATTGCTCAGGAGAGTAGTGATTTTGTAGGGGGATCCAATGTTTGTTTGGATCCCCCTCACAGGTCAAACATTGGCTGGAGTGTTTAAATGCATGTATCGTGTTTTTTCTGTGTCTGTTCAGAGGGAAAAAGGAAGTAGAAGGAGGGGGATAGAGTCTGGAGTTTTTGTTTTGAGCAGTGCTCAGTGCCTGAGGCTTGTAGTTTACAGTGTGCAGTTGTCACAACAAGCAAACTATGTAGAAAAATTGCAACAGTGAGTGGAAAGCTGCATTTTCCAGCAAACCACAACTACAGGTGATGATTACATGATGATGACAATCCCGGCTTTATTTCCACTCTCTTGCATTTTCAGTAAACATGGCTGACACATTATTACAACTCCTCTGGAGAGTGTGTACCTCCATGGCCCAGTACAGTTTATTCAGTACATGTGTGCTATGCACAAAGGCCTTTTTTTGGTCAGATAAGTATGTGGAATGTTAAGTCTCCAAACACAGGTGCTCCTTATGAAACGGGAGAGATGGTTTAGATTGCTGCTACATTGGCAGACGATGTGCGCACATAACACAACTAAGCTGGTCAAATTTGATCTAGGTTTTTGAGATTCAACAGCTTAAAAGATATTACGGTTTCCGAGGTAAAGCAAATATTTTATCACTTGTCTCATCTCTGCAGAGCAAACTATTCGCTTAAACACTGCACTCAGCACATTTAGAAATTGAGTTGGCTGGTGAGCTTGTGTGTGTGTGCAGTCCTTTGTCAGGAGCCGCCCTTCCAGCTGCAGGGAAGACAATGATTCTGTAAAAACATGATAGGAGTTCCTGGATGGATTGATTAGGTCTTATCTTGTGGAGGTCAACAGATACAGAGCTGAAGTGTGATTATTGGCTTTTTTGGTCACATTCTGTAACTTGTGTGACTTGGCCGAAGCTGTTTGTCCTGGTCGCTGCTGATTGAGAGCTAGGAAGGAATCGAGGGAGCAGTGCAGGATGCTTCTGTCCTGGGCTGGCGGGAATGTGACCGTATGCCTCCACACCCACAGGCCGACCACAGGGGCGCTCGGAGAGGCTGGGAATGTTGGGCCAAGACAAACGGGACGCCCAGAGGAGGCCCTGCCCTAGGCCTTTGCAACAGCCCCACTCTGCACTGCTCTGGCCTCCCAACCTCCACAACACTCACTGTTATTCTAGGCTGAGGGATCCTCCCACGCAGAGGGCAAGAGAGTAAGACAGGGAGACATGATGCCAAAGACGACTGAGGACATAAACAGCAATAATAGAGTTTCAAAGGTTTAAAATGAAAACTTAACTCAGAGGCGATTAAATGGGGTTACAGGACTTAGAGGTTTAGCAGATCACAAAACAGAATCAGATCAGTGATGGAGGAAAAAAGTAAAAGCCATAGTATGGCATGTGAAAATCTAAAAAGCTCAAACTCAAAATTGACAAACGCAAGTCAATACCTATTAATTAACATGGCCAGTACAGGGGGGTGGTGTCAGTGAGGGGATGACCAGCACGTTGCACCCATTACCCTCTCCCTATGCAGTTCAAATTGGATTTTATCTGATGTATTTATAGTCTCCACTTCCAGTTACAGTAAATATGAGTGCAGAAAAGAGAAAGAGAAATAAAACTTTGAAACAGAGACATCAATTTTTACTGAGAACTCCTTGTAGCGCAGGCTCTGCAAGGGTGGAAAGTGTGCGCGCGCGAGTCAGAGAGGTAAAAACCAAAACAAATCAAACATACAAAGAGTTGATTCTGTGCTGAGGGCAAGGGGCTCGTTCAGGGTGGGAAGCAATCCTGCGTACAGTGAAAGCCTGTAACCTCGGCAGCTCTGAGGTTGGTGTTGACGGAGGGTCAGAGGTTGGCAGGGAGTGCTGCTAGGGGTGTTTCTAGAGGGACTGAACAATGGCGGTTCTTATCAGTGAGAGAGAGAGAGAGAGAGAGAGAGAGAGAGAGAGAGATGCAGGAGTGTCCAAGCAGTTGACCAGAAGGTCGGCCTCAAGTTTGGCCTGGGGGACGTCCCAGTCAGGGAGTCTTTGAGGAACACATTCTTTGGATACTATCTTTATCTGTTAATAACGAGGGAAGCTGACATCCCAAACAGTCCTATTTTTATTCCCCTGCTGTGTACAGCAGTCAGTCCACTGAAGGAAATGTAACTGGCAGATTGAGACGTGTGTTTGTTGTGCAAGCGTCGCTGCCAACAAACATGCAGGATTCTCCCTACATTCTTGTCATGGAGAGGCACACTGGAAATCCGGCCAAGAGTGACAATACGGCCCGTTTGACTGTACACACACAGAACTCCTGCTGAGCAGTTTCACTATCTGTCTGAGCCCTTTTTAGTGGTTAGCCTGTGGTTTCCTGAAGCAGCCTAGAGTCTATCAACAGCAGGTTTCCTGCAATGTTCACTGCATCGTTGAGTTACTTTTAATGATGGTCTGAAAAAAAAAAAAATTGAGAGCAGGCCACAGAGGGAAAAAGATGGTTAGAAGGGGAATTTAAAGGACGCAGGTGAAAGTAGAGGGTTAACACATAAAATGCATACCAAAACTCTAAACCTGGCTTTTAAGGCATTCCCACAAAATGGCTGCTGTGTGTCATTGCGGCAGAGAGCAGGGGAGCAGAAGGCCTCGAGAATGGTCCCGCTGTGTGCAGAGTGTTTGTGGACTGTGGCGGAGCTGATGGACATGACCCAGGAACGGGCCTGGAATCAATTTAGTGCGTCCAAAAAAGTGCCTGTGAATGTAAATAAAGCTCTTGAGCAAACAAACGCTTTTTCCGAGAGGCACACACAAACACAGAAAAATGCTAGGGCCTACAAAATGAATCAAACGCTGGTGGCCCCCCAGCCCCCCCACCCACCCCTCGTGTACATGATGAGAACCAAGTCGTCTCTGTGCTCTTGTATCCACAGAAATTAAAACCAGGGCTCTTCTTCCTGCCTTCTGGCTAATCTTAAGGGTTTTATCCCTGGATTGGTTTTAGAAAGCTCCACAGCGGAAGAGCAACAAGAGTCCAATAAGAGGGTAACTTCATCCCTCTATTCCTCTCCTCCATTTCCCCCCTCTGCTTTCCCATTTTCACCTCCACTGCCACCATTCTCATCCTTAGAACTGGGCTGGGACGCACAGGGCCTTGCTGTGGCTCCAATAGGAACCAGAGTCAGAGAATGCAGGTCTTACAGCTGAGCCTGTTTACACAGATGGTGGCAAGCTTCATTATTTTTGTGAGGGGCGTGGAGGAGGTGGGAAAGGAGGAGGATTGGCTGAATTTACAGAGGTTGTTTATAAGCTTAAGGAGAGATGTGGGTAGAGAACATTGGGTCAGAACACTTCGAGGGTGTTACACATTATCAGGCTCTCCACCAACACCACCCATCGACCGTTCAACACCTCCTCTACCTCACAGTATTGGGGTTTTCAACAGTTTAAGGACTTCAAAAATATTTTAAATCCATTTTGAAAAATAATTATTGTTTCAAGTTCATCATTAATCATGTATAAGATTAACACATTTTAGTTGGCCGAAGAAACATCATTGGCCAGCCAGGGATGAGGGGGGGCAGGCATTTCTTCCAGCTCTCTCTTTTGGAATAAAGATTTTGATTTGGAGCTAAGCTGCTTATCGCCTTTAACTAAAAGAAAACATCTGTTCTTTCATCTGTATCTCTTTAATCTCTGTGGAAAAATAACTACACTGGCTGCAGAAACATACTTGCTGATTTTGATTTAAAGTCATTTTTCATTAATGCATTTTTTAGTTGAACTGGTCCTGTTAGAAGTAGAAATCAAACGATGCTTGATGCTTTTGTGAAGTTTCCATGTTTTGATTCTGGATCATAATTGCTGTTAAGGAAACAAGATTAAGGCCACGTGGACATCCAGCGTTGTTCTCTTCCCAAACACCTGCACTCTTACTCACACATCTGCATCATCAAAGGTGTTTTCCTGCTGCCTCACGCCTGTGTCACGCCTGCCCTCTACCTGGCATCCACATGTGGACGAATCTTTAACTGGCAGGACATTCATGAGCGCAGTAGCTCAGATAATCACCCTCATGAAAGTATATTTAGCTTAAGAGGAGGAGAAAACTGAATCCATGGCGGATGCATCCTGAGCTACCAGGGCTAATGTCAACAGTGTCAGGATTATAGCTATTTGATGAAGGCATGTAGCAAACACTGCTGTGGAGGACCGGCGCCGTGTGACTCACCTATCAGGTGCCGAGGGTCATGGGGTCGCAGCTGTAGTTAATTAACATACCAGGTTGTGGTATTGGCAGCACGTATTGCCGTCGATTCAACCCACATAGAGCATAAAGAATGTTTAGGTTTCCCAGTGTATCAGCCTTTAGCCTTATCAAAGGTGTTTTTGTCTCTTTCTGTTCTTTCCCCACATTCTTTCATCACATTCTTCTGTCTTTTACACGCTCCTTTGTTCTAGCCACAGAATTTGTTGCAGACCTGAAAGGTGAGCCCAGCCCAGACTTTCATCTTAAGCTGCGTGTTTCACATTACAGGAATATTTCCACTTTGCATTTTGCTAACCCCTGGTGATAATAAAATGCCCAAATGCTTCTAATAGAATGGCTTTCCTTCTGGGTGCTTACAGTGACCGAATGTCTGTGTGCAGGAACATAACAAGAGGCCTATTCATGTGGCTCCTGCTGAGCGTGGAAAGGTACAGCACGCAGCGAAGACCCATCCAGCTCAGCAAGAAAACACGAGGCACAGCTCTGGGCTGCTGGGCCATGGCAGAGCCCACCAACAGTTGGCTTACAGACTAGCGAACGTTTCCAAACTGCACTAGAATCCCATTTAGTTATTTAGTCTAGCAGTTAGCATAAGACTTTGAAATTGGCTTACATTTGAGTGGTGGACTGTTGTAAAAAATACTTTTCTGTGGGTTATTTCCAATTTCTCAATCTGAGTCATTTTCTTTCAAAAGCTTAGTTAAGTCAATAAACTTGTGAGATTCTTTCGCTGAATATTACTCTGGTTCCATGTGTGTTAATGTAACCTCACTGGCAGGTTGTAACTCTTACACAATTTTACAGTAAATGAGTCAGTGTTGTGCTTTTGGGGCTTTTGTGTAGCAGTATTTTTTATCAGGGCTGTCAGCATGAATTAGTCAATCGCAATTAATTAAGGTCTGAAATGAATACGCATCCTTTTAGGCGCACCATGGATAAGCCTCCTCAGCGTCTCCCTGTGTCACAGTGATGGAAAAGAACAACACTACTGCATCTTTGAATGACTCATTTCCCTCTCAGACAGCTCAGCTGACGAGTCAAAAGTAATATCCACCTCATGATCAAACATTTACCTTTTTTAACCGTTCCTTTGAGCTTTTTTAAGTTAATGTCGTAAACTTGGATCTACCAGAAGGTCCTTACCTTTTTCAAAATATGAGCAAGGTTGAATTCAAACAGCAAGTTAACTTCTCTCAGCTTAAGACAGTACAAAAGTAAAGAGCCTTACATTTTTATTTGTAAATGCAAAATAATGGAATTTCTAAAATGTGATTTAAAATGTGATTAATCCCAATAAAAAACTAAATCCTTTGACTTCCCTCATTTTTATATCAGTTTAGTACAAGT
Organism: Tautogolabrus adspersus; assembly: GCA_020745685.1. NCBI lineage: Eukaryota > Metazoa > Chordata > Actinopteri > Labriformes > Labridae > Tautogolabrus > Tautogolabrus adspersus. The sequence continues at coordinate 9,618,256 of CM036540.1, forward strand.
TTGAAGTGACAGTGCAGGAGAGAGGGGGGGTAAGGGTGAGGGAGTGGAGAGAGGCTTTGAAAGGATGTACAGTCAGAGATCAGGTGAGCATGAAAGCATGCAAGCACAGGTGAGTCCTCACTCTGAGTGAAAGACAGTTTGACAGATTACAGGATTAAAAAACTACACACAGAGACAAACCCCTTCACTGACAAACACACACATTACTGTCTGTATTCACAGACAAATACACTTTAAGGTACACATCCTTTTGCTTAGTTACTAGGTAACAAATGAGGAACTAACTACTTAACCATTAGTTAATTAGATAGATAGAGAGTAATTTCTCATCACATTATAGAGTAGCTAATGATTACTTAATAGAGAACGAAGTGGGGCATCATACTGGGTAGCTACTCGGTTTGATGAGTCACTTTACCTTATTGTTAAGTGTTACCCTTAGTCTTAGGGCGCACTCACAAAAGGCAAAGTTGTCCTGTACCGTGCTTAAGCACGATTGTCCCTCTCCCCTTTTAGGTAACGTTGTAATACAACACATGAATGGCTTTACGTGATCATGAAGCGTGCTTAGTTTACAAAACAGGCAGACTCAAAAATGAAATAAAAGGAATGTGCAGTCGAGTCCGCACATCGGAGAACAACACAGAGAATATGACAGCTACTTTACTGGCTTATTTTGAGTCAGATACAGAAATAACACTCCGGGATTTCTCGATAATGAAGGCTGTCCACGTTTTGTTTCTGTGCTCGTGCATGAACTGTACCGTGTCGAAGCACACCTCTTCGAAGCGTGCCAGGGCCAAGGAAGAGTACCGTGCTTGAGCAAAGATCGGAGCACTCCCACTAGTCAAGCAAACTGGACTTTAGGGGTGAAGCGTGCTTAGACACGGTAGGGCCTAGTGTGAGTTCACCCTTACAAGCATTAAAATGAAGCATGTTGCGGTTTCATTTAGCTTTTTGTAGCTTACTTTAGTTAATTTTGCTTAGTCAGTAAACACGCTTACTGACTCTTCTTCATGGTGTTACTGTCACCATACTTTTTATCATATAACTTATTTGTCACACCAGCTTGCTTTAAACAATTTGCACAAAATATGAGTGACCTAATGATTAAATTATCTGACCATCATGAGTTTCTTTGTATGAACTTTGTTAGACTTTTACAAGTGTTGAGTTGTATTTTATCATAGCTCTTGTTATTGCAAGACAAATTATTTGAACACAGAATTCTACAGAATTCCCATCTTTCAAATTCAACAGCTGCAGCATTTAACTCTCTGTAAACTAAATCACTTCAAATCAAACTTTTGTATTTTATCTACCAGCCTTTGACTCATTTTACCACCTTCTTCATAGATAAAAAAAGAGTGACTGAGATAAGTAAGTGATCTGTCTGGTGTGTGAGCTGTGACCAGTCCAGTGACTGGCTGTTCGTCTGGCTCTATGTGGGTGGGGTGGGGGTGGTGTGTGTGTGTGTGTGTGTAGGGGGGTCCCTGTCCTGGAATAGCTCTCCTGGATTGGAATGCTTTGGGGAATGCGCCTCTCGGGTTTGATTGGTTGGGAAGGGACGTGTGTACGCCTGGGGGTGTTTAGTGGGTGAAGAGCATTAGTGATCAGAAGGTTATGGAATCTGTGTAGAGAATGAGTGAGGACAGATCAATCATTAGGTTTGTTTGGAAACGTCCTCTGAGTAGTCAACAGGTTGACAGCTGGGCTGGGTTGGGGTCCGAGCATTGCCTCTGTTCTGTCTGCACCTTGCTTTTGTGGCTCCTCTCACCTTTCTTGGCTCTTGCATGTGTATCCTTGTAAGCCTGTGCTAGTGCTCTGTTTCAGTCTTTGTAAAAGCAGATCTGCCTCGTCCATCTCAGAGCGGCAGACCACAGATAGGCAGCCCATTAGGCCTCATGCTCTGCAGGTTCACCTTTGAACCTGAGGCCCCTATTTGACCAAAGTGGCCCTAGTGACCATGCTGGGTCAGCATTTAGCTGGGTCAGCATTTAGCTGGGTCATCACAGGCTATCAGTAGCTATCTGTGTGTGTACCAATGAGCAGGGACTCTCCAAGGTCTGCAAACATTACTGCTCATGTACAAACAGGCTCAAACAGGCATAAATGTGCCTGCAGACTCACTCACAGTCACTCAGGAGGAGCACGCACTCTCAATGCAAATCAGCTCATAGACACAAAAGATAAGGACAATTTGGGGGAGACTGAGATTGAGGTGGAGGTCAGGCTAAAAAGCCTTCTTTAAATTCTCACTTTTTTAACCATCAGCAGTTTTTAAGGCAGAGGACTGCGTTAAACGACTGTGTATAGAGGCAGGCTAACAGGAGCTCACAAGAGAGGGCATCACACTCTCACGGCCCAGCCTGCTGGAAGTGATGGCCCTGCAGGATTCCTGTGTTAACCCTAGGTTCCTGCTCTCGCTCCCTGCCTGGCGAACCCAAATCTCTGCCACAACATCTCAGACAGAAGGACTACTCCCACTGCCGTGTTTGCTCAGCTGCGCTGGCTTTATGTCGGTGTATCAAACCCCCTTGTTCCTGCTCTCTGGCTGTTTTTCTCCCTCTTTTGCTGTTTGGTTGTTTTATCTTTCAACAGTTTGTAGCTTAAATTGTTCTTTGTTTGGCTCTCAGAGAAAACGACTGACGTTTCCAAGGGATTGACGGCAGGGAGGTCAAGAGGTTGAGAAGAGGCGACTACCTGGGGAAGTCTCACGTCTCGTGCTGCATAGTGTCACAGTGGTGTCAGCATGTACAGTAGTCATGTAAACACCTCTCTGCTGTTCCCACTGGCTGTGTTTGGACTATGATCACTCTGACTCACTGCAGAAGAATCCAAATCTATTCATGCACTTACCAGTTTAAAGTAAATAGCTCCAATTTAGAAAAGCAGCAGTAAACATCTTTATAGCTTGTACCTAACTTTTTTTTTCTGAGGGCATCTCATGAATGCAATTTAAGTCATTTTAAGTTATGTTTATGGATGCAGTACCAAATCTAAACCTCACACAATTTGCTGTTAAAGTTAACATTGAGTTTTAATACACGTGTCTGACCTGCAAAGATGCGTAATCGTTTGCGTCTTGGTGGCGGCCCAAGCCCTGAAACTCCAGCGCACTCATCTTCATCGTCACAGTCACCGCTCTCAAATCCTTCTTCCCCTTCGTCACTCCACCCTTCCACTCCACCACCACCTCCGCGCGTCCGGGCTCTCCAGCGCTTCTCAGATACTGTCACCAGCCGCAGCAACTGTGGGACAAACAGGAAGAAGTTAAAGGTATTGAGGTTAAAAAAGCACATTGCCTTCCCACCGTTCATAAATCATTCTGTGGCCGGAATGTGCCTGTGCATTAATGGTTTACAAAGCTGTGAAAAAAGTAAACGCTCTCTCTTGATCTGATGGTGTACTCTATGATTATAACAGTATGAGGGGAATTCCAAAACAACACTCAGCCAGACCTTAAGGCACTGGTGTTTACCAAACACTATTTATAATCACCAGGCAGGGAAATAGTTTTGTTATCTTTGCCAGTTTTGTTGTTTTTCTCCAAACGTGATTCATTCAAAGGGATGTGGCTGTCTCCCAATGTAATTTACTGGTAGAAAGTAACAGTGGAGTAAGCAGACTGGTGCAGTTGTGTTGTTACTGGCAAATATTATTGTCCTGTGTTGTTGTGTCAGGGCAACAATACAATAACACCACATAGCAAACTCTGTCCACGAGGACATCAAGACCTCAAGAGCTAAAACGAGAAAGTGGGATGATGGATGACATAAAAAACCATCACGTTTATTCATCTAACTTATTCTATGTTTTTATTTTATTGAAACGTTAAGGCCCATTTCAAGTTGGCAACCTCTGAAAGGGAGACCTGACCAAAATGACTGCATGTAAAGTTAAAGACAAAACACTACACGATCAGTAAACATGTACAACAATGCAAAATAAACAAAAATAATATGACCCCAAACAGAACCTTGATCCTGTTTAGCGGCTTGGCTGAAAACACAGTTGTTGTTTAACTCAGATATTTTCAGATGTGATTTACAGAAGCTCATAATGTGTTGCTACACATACCAAAAGTGTTTATTGAGAAGTGTGGTGAACCAGTCAACTCACAAATATTACAGAAATGTCTAAGAGCTGTTAAGCAATTATATAAAATGGCCAAAAGCACAGGCAGGAGAAATAGGAAACTTTGTACAATCAATCACTGAAACTGAGTGGAATGTCAACTTTAAGAACACTTTCCTTTTGTGTGGTGCTTTAGAACAACAGAAACAGATTATGTCTTGTTTCCACGGCTGAAAGATGTGTACAAGCTTGGAGACAACCTAAACAGACGTTTTCTGAACGTCTCTCAGCCTCTACAACACTGCACATGATTGAGAGCCCTGCCAAGGTAACAGATGTGCTAAATTCCAGCCTCCTGCCCTCCCAGCCTCCTTTCATCTCACCGTTCTGCCTCCTTGTTTGCTTTTTTTATTGATTTCCTTCCTATCTGCATACGTCAGCATGCATTTTTTTGTTGTTGTTTTTTTGTTGTCCTGGCTGCATGTGGGAGAAAATTGAATTCATATGTGCCTTGTCTCAGGTCAGCTGCAACGTCTGCCTGGTTTCAGACTCTGTTTTTGTGTGTGTGAGGCAGAGAGCGGAGGTATAAAAACCCAGAGCTAATCACAGAATTACGTCAGTCAGAAGATAAACAACCCTGTTCCCTCCGCCTGCATATACAAACCAGTCAATCTGGGTTTTTACAAGTGACATAAACTCTAAAGTTTAGAGAGGGAACACATATCACTTTGTTCCCAGCAGGGCTGCCCAACAATCCTCTATTCATTTCTCTACATACACGCAGGATGACCAAAACATTTCTAAAAGATTGGTCACTTGGTCGGAGGAGAAGACAGTTAGTCACAGACAGGACGGCTGATCCATTGGAACATTTCTACTTCTGTTTGAGGCCGTTTAGCAAAGCACCACCTGTTGACAGAGCCGAGATGTCTCATTATACATGTACAAGAAACTAACTCTACACATGATGGATCCCTGTTTAATCGACTGGACTGTTTTGTTAAAGACTGGACCATGTTTGCTTGTATTTGCTGTGGCCTTTCAGAGATTTACGCAAATACCTTCTCATGCTCTGTATCCTGGAAACTCATCTTGACTCTGGAAGAAAGGGGGCACCTTGCCAATCAGTTAAAAGGCAGGCAAACAGTTAGACAGCAGGGATAGAAAGATGTGATCCAGAGCATTTTAGAAGAAAACCTTAAAAAAGATGAGCAGGGGATAAACATTAACAACAACTGTCATGCCCCTGTTCAGAGCTCAGTCGTGTGATTTCTGCCACGTGCAACTTACCACCTGCCACTCCTCTCAACACACACGTTGTCCTCTAAATGACGATACACTGATGTTAGCAGGAGCAAGACTTGAGGAGTAGAGACATATTAACTGCTCTGTGAGGCTTTAATAAGGCAAAGCAGCAGTTAAAGGCTCTATTCATGCTAAGTTCTGAACTATTAGCATGCAGATATTTGCTAATTAACTTTAAATACACTGCTTGTGGTGCTTAGATGCAATCTGAAAGGATCAGCAATGTCATTAGAATTTTCTCTTAAGATCATCTGTTTTTGCACCAATTTCCATGACGATCCATCTGATTATTTTCAATTCATTCCAGGGGTGGCAGTAGCTCAGTCTGTAGGGACTTCGTTAAGGAACTGAAGGGTCACTGGTTCAAATCCCAGTCGTACCAAAATCTGGAGTTGGGTCTGATTGCTGGAGAGGTGCCTGCCAGCCGATTTCTAAGCACTGTCAAAGTGCCCTTTTGTAAGGCACCACCCCCCAAAACTGCGAGGGCTATTTGGTGTGCAGCCCCCGTACTCAATGGTATAATCAGCCTGAACTTAACTGTTTTCTGATATCTCTCAGTTAGTGCATGTCCAAAGGCTCAGGTGTGCGCAATCCTGACCTATTTGTGTGTAGCATGTTCAAAAAACTGAGTGTAAAAACAGAATTTCCCCTCGAGGATTGATAAAGTATGTCTCCTTCTTCCTAAACAGAAAGAAGTCGGTAGGGTAGATAGACCAAAATGTGCCAAAAGTTCATGGCAATCGATATGATGGTTATCTGTCTGAATCAAAATGCTAATGAACCAAATGGTAAGCTGCTCAAATGGATCGAATAACAACAGTGCAGAGAGTTAGATTTAATGTGTGTGAAAACACATGTTATAAATAGGAGCAGATGAATAGCAGATGAGAGAATCATTAAAGAAACGAGTTTTGGGAATTAAAAAAAAAGATGTTTGCTGCATAAGCAGTGGCTTAAATGAATCATAGTAGCATGCATTGCTTTTCTTCACAAAGGGGGTTGGAGGACAGTCTGCTATCTAAGGCTCTGTGGCCGTGCACTGTGGCTTCTGCCCACTGGCTGACTGCCTATGCCGCGGCTGCGGTATCATTGAGGGGTGGGGTGCATGTTTGTGTCGAAAGTGACGCTGCGCTTTTGGCACGGCTCAGCCACAGCGTGATCCTGCAAGAGCCTCCAGATTTTCCACAAGAGGGAGAAACCTCAAGTCGCTGGAATCTTTTGCAATTAAAAAACCCAAAGCAGAAAGGAAGTAGGGAGGAAACAAATAAAAGAGACATTTTGCTCAGTATGTTTTCCATCAGGAGAAGAAATCTGGCCCTCACACTCTTGCCTTCTCCTCCCCTCTGTGTTTGAAACGTTTTATCGGGAGATGGCTAACGCATGCAGCAGGACACATGTAACATGTAATCAGGGCCACAGGCATCCCGCGGGCCACAGGGTTCACCTCCCCTTAACACAAAAGCACATGCCACACCAAGGAAACACCAGCTCAAAGACTGCACACAAAGCCCAAACATGTGGCTGATTGCTCTGTGCAGGCCAGCCCAGACAGAGACACAGAAACCACAAGTCTGTCACTGCCTCCCACACATGACATGAACTCCACACAGGGTCACTGTTCAACATGACAGCTGCAGCTGAGCCCATAAGCTCAGCCACTGTTTGACCTGTACAGATAGAAATCAACCTGCACTCACTGATCATCGTCTGTGCTATTTTACATGAGCTGGCAGTAAGATACAAGTACATATTTGACCATAAATCACGTAAATGTAAAGATAAGGAAACAAATATCTCAATATAAATGTAGGAACGTTGAAGTGAATGAGTGATGTTCGGAGTGAAAAAAGGGAGAGCAGGAGTAATGGAGATAAAGTGTAGAAAAAAAGAGGCCTCTTGTCAGTGTGTGATTGGGATCAGGCCCTGTGTTATGTCCTCCTCTCCACGCAAAGGACTTGTCTGGACAAGCTGCCATGACTCGGCCCAGACACAATCTACCGCTCTGAATGTTTCAATCAGTGCCTTAACACATCTTGTCTACAAGCCCTCTATAGAACTCAGGACTTCCCAAACAGACCGCTGCTTACCATATGCTCATCTTCTGTTGATGGTTTACGTAACTGCTCTGAATTGTTGGCTTAAAAAGTCAAGAATGTGCTGTTTTTAGTGAGACGTGATTAAAACTGATGATCTCATTTAAAGCTGCTTTAAAGTTGTTGAACTGAAGATTGGTCAGATGATCATGTGAAATGTGAAACTTTTTAGTTCCCCTCTGTGGAGAGCTTTTTTAGCAACTTTCAGCGATTTGCTTTGGTATGATCAGCCTGTACTTTACTGTTTTGGTTTGCTCTGTTAGCCATGGATGGCAGCTATTTTGAAGAAATACTAAAAAGGTGCAAGCTGACGCATACATAACACCTTATAACCTAAGCATTATGTGGCTAAAGAACCAGGATATCTCTATGGAGCTGTTTGAGACAACAAAGACTTTTAGGGAGAGTGAATATCGGTCCTTAATCCATCAAGAGCCCAGAAAGAAAATACCAATTAAATACTAAAGCTGCTCTGTGTCTACTGGATATGCTGGTAGGAAGCTGTTACAAAGAATGTAAGTAATGACAGCTAGGCCTTTTTTTTGGAAATTACCAAGATCCAAGACACAGGCCGAAGACAAAAGGCAAAAGAAGAGGTGAAAAGGATTTGTTTAGACGATGAGATTGTTAACAGTTTACAGTTTAGCTGTGTTGGTTATGTTGGGAGACTAATATTCTGTCACTGCACAGATAAACTAAGAAAGCACAACTAGGGCAGGGCCCTGTTCAAGTGTGTCCTCCAGGATTTTGAAAACATTAAGATTGGGTGATACATGCAGTGTTCATCTTTGTTTCTTTGCCAAGGAGCCTTGGCTTATATCCAAGATTATGTCTACATGTCTAATTGCCTGTGAGTTGTGTGTCTCGCCCTTCTACATTTCTCTTTAGCATTGTTGCCAATCCCAAATATGGGCTTAAAACTTACTTCTCAAAGAGAAAAAAAAAAAGTGTACTTTCAAGCAAAACGGATACAGGTGCAGGACAACGAAATGTAGTACCTGCAGAAAAAAGAGAAAGGTCTGTTCACTGTTCCTCAGCCTGAGGAAGATCTTTTGGAACTAAACATTGCCCTGTTAAAAATGAAGTTGCTCATTGGGAGGGGAACAGTGTTCAGACCTTTCTCTTTTTTTCTGCAGTGAATATCTTCTCCCCAATAGAAACAAAATGGCTAGTACCAAGAAAAATAATGACCCAAATTGTTCTCCAATGAAGTCATCCTTGAACTCTTACTCTGCTAAAGAAGCTGGTGCTCAAATTATTGAGGGAAGCAGTCTTTCTTGATAATCATATAACAGGCATATTTCAGCTGTTTCTAACACTGTTCTTGTCTCCTGTTTATCTCAGAGCTCGTGTGAAAACCAAAGAACAAAACGCATAGCAGACTGTTTTTAATTTATTCAGCGTCACAGTTGATGGGTGAATGTGTTAGACAAATCAAACACAAATCAGCATCATTTATATTGTTATAAATTAAGACAGTCCGCTTTCATTACAAATAATACCCTCATGGACCCTAAGCTGATAAGCTTGTATTAAGTTTGCAGACTAGCTTTTAGGAGGAGGAGAGATCCTGGAGAAAAGCAGGAGAGGATTGAATGAGAGACAACATGGAAGTTATAGGATGTTAGACAGAAGAATGACAGGAGGCCCTTTCCACAGAGTGAGTCATGGAAATCTCCTCAGCACTGACAGATAGAGTGGTGTTTTTGGGACGACAGCCTGACCTGCAGTTTATCCGCTGCCCGCGACTTCTTACTCAACTGAACCTAGAATGAAAAGAGGAGGGGAAACTCTTCATTCTTCCCACTGTTTTTTCTCCCCCTGCCTCCCCCTCTTGACTTCCTCTATCTGGTCAAGTATGTCACGCAACGGGAGCCGAGCTCCAGACAGTAAATGCAGACAAGATTAATTTCCTGATGTTAATTCCAGTTGGAACAGAAAACAGAAGGGGAAAAAGGAGCTCTCCAGTCCTGCGTTAAACTGGGCGTGTGTCCACTCCACCTTTCTGACTAAGCCCATAAGGCTATTTCCAGATTTCTCCAGAGTGGAGTGAAATCTGTATGAATTTTTAGACTTTGTTGGCAGAGATTTTGGTTCTCTAGTGGATTGAGCTCAACAGCTATTGAAAACTTATTACTTTATTGAAAGGCAGAGTAAGTCAGTTGTTGTCAAGGCATCTTCTATCATTGTTTTTTTTAATGAATACACAGGGTTAAGTCCCCCGATGGTATGACAACATTTTCAAATCTTTTTGAGGCTAATCAAATAAACATCCTGACTCATGTCTGTGAATATGCTTGATTGTCTGCTTGGGGTTTAATAGTTTAAAAAGTCTCATTCCTGCACAGGTCGCTGGATGCTAAATCAGATTACGCTCCTCAGACAATCTCTTTTTGTCTGCTGCTCGTCTGCTTTACATGTTATCGCTGTGGTTCCCAGAGTCATGTGTTGCTAAGAAACCCTCCATTTCCACATCAGCAGACCGCCACTGTGTCTCATGATCACACCTAGTGGGAGCCGGTGTATGCTCAGTTGGGAAAGCAGATAATAAAGGGTGGAGTGGTCTATTCTTGAACAAGCTTTAGTGTTTAGTGGGGCTACAACCAGCTGTCTGCTCAGCTGAAAAGTAGCTTGACACAGACAAAAAGGAGTTGTTAAAGATGGGGGGGGGGGGGGGGGTAAAGAGAGAGAAGTAAGAGAAAAAAGGCAAGGACAAAAAAACTACCGCATGCTAAAAAGGTAAAGTTTTCTAGGAAGATAAAAGGGCATAGAGGAGAGGGAACACTAAAAGTTAGGGAGTGCTAACGTTTTGACAGCTCCAAAGAGGAGCCTCAAATCTGCTTTGCCCCCCAGAGTACACCCCCCCCTTTCCCCCAAAGAAAGGCCCCCCACCCCAACAAAAGGCAGAGGAGGTCTCTGACCCTCCCAGGGAGACCCTGTGATGACCTAGCAGAGACAGGAAACAGGAAGTGTGACCCCTGACCTCATTGGGGCGATCCTGTTACACAGCAACACGTGACTGTGCCCAGTGACAACAAACCCAGGATGTGTGGATCAGATCAGATACTGCAGCAGGAAGACTCAGCTGTTCATGTCTATGCTCCCTGACAGCTCAAAGACATATTACACAGAGAGACTGAAAAGCCCACGACATGTAACACACATCACAGGTTAAAAAAAACCCCACTGTGTGCTGTGGTACCTGGTTACAGGCTGCCTGGCTTGTGCAGCAGGGTTTTTATAAGTGATAATAATACCCAGTGGGGTGGTAGTGGTGTGGAAGCAAAAGGGTGGAATGGGTAGGGGGGTGACCCTGGTTTGGGCCTCAAGGCTGATGGTGGTGATGGGTGGGGGACTGGGAGGGAGGCGAGGCAGAGGTAAGGAGGTAGGGAGGAATGGGTGGTAGTGGTAGAAGGGATGGTTGGGCCTCATTAGCAGGCAGACTAATTGGGAGGAAAAGGGCCCTCACATGCTCTGTCTGACCTCCCAGCCAGCAGGGGAGAAAGCCAGGGTGGGAGAGGGGTGTGTGGGAGTGTGTGTGGGGGCAGAGGGTGTCTGATAGTTGGATTCCTTAAGTAAAGGAAGCATAACTCCTCATAACTCCTCATATCAAAAACGTACAGAAGCCTCCAGAAAGGGAGAGGATGAAATGCATGTGTGGCGCTCTAACAGGGATCCGTCTCCACGAACGCCCTGCAGCTCCTTAGAAGTTTACACCAGGTGTCACACTTCATTTAAAGAACCCTCATGGCTTACCCCTGTTCACAAATATAGCGGCATAACAGCCCTTCTTCCTCCTCTGCTTCCAGAGAAGTTGAACTTCACACATAAAAACTAGTAAGGCAAGTGGACAAAGGCCCTGGAGGGGTATATTAAATAACGCTTTAAAAAACCCTCAGTAAATAACATCAAACAGAAGTCAGCCTCTTTGACTGGAGCAAGTATAATGGCCAGGTTAGCAAGTGAGTTGACAAAACAGCAGGCCCAGTCTTACACCCATGTTGTATTTAAGTCTGATTTAAGCACCGCCTGGAGGTAAACGCCACAGCATGCTGATCTGATCATAAAGCAGCTTCTATTTTATCTTTGCTGGTATTTTTGTAAACATTTAACTTTATTTGTTCCTATATTTCAAAGAGTACTTGAAGCACTGATTTATTTTATAACCACTTGTAACTGCTCTATATCAGCTTGAAATGTATTCTATTTCCTAACTACATGATTAACAGCCACAAGTGTGCACAATAAAACCCGGCCTTGCACAAGTGTGTGTTTGAGTGATATAGTAAATGTTGTATTCTGTACGGGCATGCACAAGGTGTTGAGCACACGTTGCTCAGGCTCTGGTGGCTCTGAGGAAGTGAGACTGCGTGATGGAATTTGTGGCGCTCGGGATCTGGTTTGTTTTCCACCCTGGATTCCTGTCCTACCTGCAGGATTTTCCCAGGTTCTGGCTTCAATTAGACTGGGAAGAGTGGAGGGGGGGATCTTTGGGTTTAGGAATGGGGGAAAGGGTGGGGGCAGGGGGAGGGAAGGGCGACAGAGCTGGAGTCTGTCACACACAACTCAGCACAGCTGGGGAGATGGAAAGAAAGGTAAGGAACAGGGAGAGGTAGAGAATGCTTTAAAGTGTTATAAGGTGCTTAAGAATACAAAGTCTGGCACGCGATATGAAGATGTTTGTTATCCTTCAAATGACAGAGCAATTTTAGCAGTGTAAGGTGAAATAATTGTTTTTCGCCGAAAGGGATTCATAAAGATGTTCAACAAAGATGTCTTTCATATCCATGTTATTCCATATGTATCTCTGCAAACAGTGTCATGTTGCCAAGACGTGGCTGTCAGAGTAATCCCAGGAGGTCTGACCCTCCAATTGGCAAACTCATCTGACAAATGAGCGGGAAACACTCTGTAATCAAAGGCCAATCATATAATTGCTCTATTTTGCCACTAGCTCAACCATCTCTTGTGAGATTAGTTGTTCAGAGGGGAAACCTGATACTCTGGGAAGTTAAACAGATGTTCTGAAAAACAAACTCATCTCCTCAGAACAAGAACACATCACCAAGATTATGTGTTCTAATTTAAGAGCACAGCCTTCAGATATGTGCCTCCACACGGGAACTCACTTGGCTAGTTTGTACAAAACGAAAGTATTAATGAAGCACTGCAGTTGCAGAGAAGTTCTCATTAAGAGCAGAGCTAGACTTGTCATACTGTCATCACAGAAACATTTCAGTTTCAACCATACAGCCAAGAAAAGCACGTTAGACTGCACTCATCTTTATCAGCTTGAACATGCTGCAAATACAGGTCACAGCGGACAGACAGGACCTCACACAGGAATTTGTTACACAGTGTAAGCATGAACAAAAATGTCCATGGCTCCTCACAGACTCCTGCACTGTTTAAAGTTTCCAAGTCGAGACGCAATAAGCAAGGGAGAAAGTCATTTCTCTTCATACATTTATAGAGCACAGTTCACTTCAGCTTGGCCTCAGCTCAGTCATGACATCAGCTGCTTTAGGCGTGAGAATGTGTTGTTTAATAAGTGGAGGCGATTTTTTTTTTCCTTTGGTGTTTAGTTTAACCGCACAAAGACACAAATGCAAGGGTCTCCCTGGCAGACAGTCTCTGTATCTGCTGATACTCTGATCAACACTGACAACGTGAGAAATGACACATTTCCGCTGCATAGTTACATTTCACAGGGCCATCGTCACGGAGCACTTAGGAGTGGAGGAATGAAACATCAGGGGGATTAAAGTTGGAAGGAAGTAGAGTCTTTGGAGGGGTCCCATGTTCCCCTCACTGTTGGAGAGTGTTCAGCCCCTACATTTTATGACATAGTCGTGCAAACTGTGGGCTGGGACTGATTCTTGGTTTTAAAAAAGTGGGTCAGTACAAACTTGAAGAACCGATGTTTGAGTTCACAGTTTGAGCAGAAAGGAGAATAATGATCATTGAAATTGTAAACCTATGAAGGATACAAAGGCCTCATAGAGCTTGTAAAGACCAGAATTAGAGTGCCCTGAATGTAGAGCTGAATGCATATAAAGAACAATACTGTACACATTCCCCTGCCTGTAGCTCTTAACATACTGTACACCATGCTCGAACACATGGACAGTGTCATGAGATTGAAATACCACAGGTTTATATCAGCATGGCACTCTGACTGGTTGACCTCCAGGAACATTACAGATATTGTCTCCTTGTTGGCTTGTCCTCGTTCACTCTGCAGAAAATGGGCAGATGAAAGTAGTTATCTACGAGTGTTTGGCCCGTTCTCTTACATCGGTTTGTTAATAAGTCCTTTTGCTTTTAGCATGCACAACATCCAGAGCTGGTGGTCTTTGAGTTGACCGGGAGGCGGAGACCTTGTAAAACTGCTTTTAACCAAACAACCCCACTTTCTCCAGTGCCGTTAGAAGTTGTTTACAGCATGCCGGCTCAGAGCAGCTATGGCAAAGAAATCCTGTGTTCAGTCAATAAACTTTTAGTAGGATTATAAAGCAAGTTAAGAGTTCTGTCTGTTTGGTTGAATATGACATCAGTCAACTAATATACTGGCAGATATGCTTCTTCTCATGCTAGCGTCATGGCTCTCTTTTCAGTTCACTCTCCTACGTCAACAACTGGATGGATACGCATGTTAAGATGATGTTGAAGATAAATCTGAATGCCGTGCTAATCACCTGACGTTTTATCTAATGTGACAGCATGTCAAATTTTCACTGAGCCAATGAAATATCTCAGCATTAGCAAAATGGAGGGACAGTTTTTTTATGCGGAAATTCACGGTTTTAAGAGTTTCGCCTGACTTTTTATCTCTCATGTAATGAGCTTCAAAGTGTCTTGTATTTGAAGATTTAGCTTGGATTGGTGTTAAATATTGTCTTGTCATCAATGGTCCTTGTAGGATAAATCTGACCTCACACGCTGTTTTTCTCACTTTTTTTTTTAAAGATTTATTTTGGGGCTTTTTATGCCTTTATTTAGAGATAGGACCGTGCGGATAGAGCCGGAAATCAGGGAGACAGACAGAGTGGGGAATGACATGCAGGAAAGGAGCCACAGGTCAGATCCGAAACCTGGTCTGCCCGCTTTGAGGAGTAAAGCCTCCGTACATGTGGCACGCACACTAACCTCTAAACCCCTTTCTGACTTTCTTTAATACCTTCTTGATTGATTGACTTTTGCAGTCTTAGTGACATATCTCATCAACTGTTGGATAGATAGCTACACATTGTTACACATATTAATTTGAATAAATAAAGTAAAACCTGGTTTTGTTCAACACTAAATCTTAACAAATGTAGGCATGTTAACTTCATCAACATTATAACATGGTAAGCATAAGCATTGCTAATCTGTATTTGTTTTCATTGTGAGCATGTTAGCATGCTGACATAAGCATGTATTAACATAAACCATACAGTTTTATATCGCAAATGTGACAAATGGTTAAACATGTCGAGAAAGTGACTGAACAGCTGACAAAATGATACAGATTGATACTTAAACAGAAATCTGACATGACACTTGAAAAAGCTCTCTACGGCACAAAAAAAGTGGATAATAGACCTAACAAAGGGAGTTTTACTGGACTGTTGTGTTATACTGCATCATATTAAGGTGTTTCTTTTTTGTGTACGTGTACTCTATTCTGGTATTGATCTGGAGTAAGACATACTTGAGGAATCTAAATTCTACACAAATGTCTATGAGTCATAAACAGTTTTACTGCACATGAAATATGCCGTCAAGCGCACTCAGTCTTTTGTCAGATGTTATTCCAGCCCATTGATGTTGAGATCTAAAGGGAAGTTGGAGTTCAAGCAGCAGTGTGTTTGACTTGTATGGTCATCAGATATGGGATTAAAAGCTCCCATGTGAATAGTCAATCTGCATAAATATCAGCCTTTTGTACAAACACAATTAAAACTCCATTTATGTCTACACGTGTGCCACGTCATCTGTACAACATGGGAGCCAATGAAAAATGAGTGTTAAAATGACTGAGACACACACACACACACGCACACACACGCACACACACGCACGCACGCACACACACGCACACACACGCACACGCACGCACACACACACACACACACACACACGCACGCACGCACCAGACACACACACACACACACACACACACACACACAGGAAAGAGAGCTTTTCTGTGTTCATCATGTTTCTGAGAGATTGTGTGCGTATCTGAAACAACAATCTCAGTCAGTTCAACAAACTGTATTTTCTTGCAAAATCTCATCAAAAGCCAATCAGGAACCTGATCCACAAGGTCAACAGTATGCAGAGACACTTTGCTGGTCATCATGGGCACAAATATTTGTCCCTGTTAGAGCAGGACGTTTGGAAGGCGTATTACATGTTGACCAAGTCTTGTGTGTTCAGGATTAGGAGATATTTCAGTAAAGGTATCAATGGCATCGTATCCTCAACACACACATGTTCTTAAAATGTAGCAAGATTGCAAAAGAAAAAAGAAAAAGAGCGGACCAAAAACACAAAGTTAGTCATACAGATTTTGAACCAGAATAGTCTAATTTAGATAGAAGAGAAAATAAAGGTGAGATGTAAAATTATTACCAAAACTGTCCCTTGTAAACATCCATCAGAGTTCACTGTCCAGTGTCTCTAAAACCAACATACCTACAGACTGTTCCCTTGCAGTTTGCCTGTTTGATTTTTGGGCTTTTTATGCCTTTATTAAGCGATAGGACAGTGGATAGAGTCAGAAATCAGGGAGAGAGAGAGAGAGAGAGAGAGAGAGAGAGAGAGAGAGAGAGAGAGAGTGGGTAATGACATTCAGGAAAGGAGCCACAGGTCGAATTCGAACCATGATGGTTTATTGATAACATTTTTACTCTAAATGTTGCTGTTGGCAACCAAACAAAGTGCATTTTTGATCATGTTTGGTAACAGCCAGACAGGCTGCCTACTACACGTTTTTAGGCAATGCTTGTTTCCGTCAATCACTTGAGGAGTTTTCAGAGAGAGTAGAAAACATGGCCCAAAGTGAGATTCACATTATTATTGAATAGAATTGTTTTAAATACATTCATAGTCGTATCAGGGAAACATGATGTCAGGAATGTTAAAGAGGTTGGGGGTATTTGAAACACATAGCAGTCCTGTTTGGGATCTGTCCTCTCTCCCAGAAGGACTAAGTGCCCATGAGGTCATGCAGCAAAAGTAAATGAGAAAATTATCGAGTATTTATCTTCGACCCAACACGCTTTTCTGGAGGGTCTCTGGTTGTCAGAGATGAGGTTGAGGGAAGGTCCACTATTGTGCCTTGGATCTCACAGGTTGTTTAAACAGGAGAGAAGTATTGTAATCCACAGTGACAGGCCGGTAGCACTCAGAAACTCACTCTCACACACACACACACACATACGCACACGCGCACACACACACACACACACACACACACACACACACACACACACACACACACACACACACACACACACACACACACACACACAAGCACACAGCAGTCGTACGTGCTGACAGCTACAAGTGTAACCACCAAGAACCAGGAAATACAGACAGATCTGTGGGCTGATACCGCTATACCTACAGCGGCTGACTTTGAGCTAGCATGCAAACCCACTCCAAATGGTGGTTTCCATGGTGACCACAGCAGCAAAAAAAAAAAGGGGGCTTTAGCCTTGATGACAGGTGGGGCTTGCCTTTGATGGAGGGAATAATTTCTGTCCATCATAATAACTTTCATCACCCCCAGAAAATGTGCTCTCTTCAGACAGTGTGTCTATTTCCTTGAGGTAGTTTAGATGTGACAGAAATGACCAGAAGTTTCCTCTCAATAGAATTTGGTTTCAAAAGAACGAGGTCTCAGCATCACCTTGAACGCAGCTTGTCAATGGAGTTTCTGTCTAAAAATCAGAGAGAAAAGTCCATCACAGCACAAAGCATTTTAATGTCACAAGTTCACTTCTTGTGTTGACAAGTGCCGGAGCAGCTGAATGAGACCTTCAGTTACTTTAAAATCAATGACCAAACTTCAGACAAAGAGGTGGAAATAATAGTCAGAGAAACCCTCACACCTCCACAGAGCAGAGGGCGATCTGTGCACGCACAGAAAAACTTCCTTTTGTGTCACTGTAAAAGACCCAGAAATGAAAAAATGACAGGAACAAACACACAACCATCTTAAAAACACCTACACACTACTCACCTGGTTGATGTGTTTGAGTTTGTCTATAATCTGGTTGATGATGGGCTCAGGAGGCTTGTTGCTTCGGGCCTCGGAGCCAGAGTGAGTCCGCTTCGGGCCAGGACCAGCAAACCTGGCAGACAGAGAGAAAATACTGAGTCAGATCTTACAGTATGTTTCTGATTGCTTAGTCACTGAATTTAAAACAGCCCCAATGCAAACATTATGAGAAGAAGACATGATGTACTGGAGACTGCTCCTTCCCTCCAAATAAGGCGTTCATCACCACCTAGTGTTCATAAGATGAATGACAGCTCCTCTGGTTTTTAGTTTAGGAGCCGATCTGCAGGGCTGGAAAGTTCATTTGTAATTGAATCCTGACAAAAGGACACCGTTTATTTTCACTGAAGACATTACATGGATACAGTTAACCTTTGTTATGTTATCTTTTATTTATTTTTTCATAAAAGCAGAGGACACTCCTAGAAGTAAAGTAATTATGTTCAAGTGCTTTAGCATAACCCTTTGGATATTTATTTAAATGTTGACAACATCTGACATAAGAAAATCTCAGAGGAGTTCCATTACAAAGACTGGCTGAAGATTCATTTTAAGCCTGTTAAACTGGCCAACGAGTTACTCTCAATCATATCTTGTGTTAATGAGTGGACATTAGCAGAGATATACTTCTTTCTGAGGGTGTATTTAGTCTAAGCCAGTCATGCAGGCAGGTGCTTACATGTCGGTGCTTAGCTGAGGAAACATGGCTGTGTTGACACCTGTGTCTGTTATCAAGAAGAGGAGCTGAGGAGACTCAAACTCTCCTGCAGGTGTTTCTTTGCTCTTGGCAGTGCCAGATATTAACCCTTTCCTATCCACCATCAAGGCTCTGTGGAGACTAGCCTCTCCTGCATTTATTGAGAAGAGAAGTTAAGACCACCAGGAAGCCAGTAGCGTAGTGGTTAGTGCACAGAGGCTGTAGTCCTCCAACAAGCCACCCGGGTTTGAATCCAACCTGTGGCTCCTCTCCCGCCTGTCACCCCCCCCCCTCTCTCTCTCTCTCTTCCCGATTTCTGACTCCATCCACTGTCCACAAGAAAGCCATAAAAATCCCAAAAATAAGCCTTTAAAGAAAGAAGTTTTGACCAACTAGAGTCAGAATTGACAAGGTACTGCATCCTCCCCAGGCACCACTGTGATATAAGGGGTTGTGAGGGTGGAGGTGATATCTCAGTGTAAATGTCATCTGCTATATTGCAGCAAATGTTAGAAAGGCAAAGGACACATAGGTTGGAGGCAGGATTTTAAGAGAAGAGGTTAGTCAGAAAGAAAGAGCCCTGAAAAAGTGATTGACGGAGATTGTGAATGTGTGTGCAAAGTACGAGGTCATTATCTGTTCTCATCTGTGGGACACAAACACACAAACACACACACACACACACACACACACACACACACACACACACACACACACACACACACACACACACACACACACACACCTTTCACCTGACATCTCTATTCATCAGTCTCTTGCTCTCCTTTAAGTCAGACTTTTCATTAAACTCAAATTACATTTCCTCCGTTATTTATTCTTCTTATTAGCGATGATCTCACTCCCTCTCCGCTGCTAATTATCACATAAATAATGGAGTGAGATGTGTGATCCATTATGGAGAGTAAAAGAGGAAATATGGGTTGAGGAAGGAGGATTAGGGGACGAAGATTTCGAGTGGCGATAAGGAGCCGAGGCAGGTTAGTGTTTCACATGATAGATGCCAGACAGATATTTGAATTACTGTGTAAATTCACCGTCAATCTGTTTATCACCACTGATGGCTCTCAGTTGTTTGTTATCTGATCATTTGTGTGTTATTGTGTGCTGCTAGTTGAGCTGATCAGACCACTTACCTCCAATGATAACCTAATCTAATCTTACACTCATTACCATGCCATTAGGTCTGGTCTGAATGAGATCCCTCTAACGACAGAATAAACAACAGCAGGAGAAGTGACACGTCAGTCCAGGTGTTGATAGAACTCATAATGGAGTCTGACACTTTCCACCAGCCGGACCACACATTCAATCCCATGGTGTGTTAAAAGGGTTGATAGCTGTGAATACACTTCTACTGCGGCTGAATGTCATGTTGAGCAAGAAGTGAATCAAATTAGAATGACGTAATATAAAGAGCTGTAAGAGACTGGATGTAAATCACCGGGACGCTGAGGGGGGCCAAGGCTTGTGGTTCACTTTATAAAATAATCAGTGTTCTCTGCAGGGGTGTTTTGTTTGGTTGAGAAACGTAAAAACATATACAACTATTTCCAACAGTGTTAAATCTTATACAATTTGTTTAAAGGTGTACATCAAATTTGGTTAGTGGAACTTATGTTTGCAACCAATATGAAAATTGCCTTTTTTTAGCTGTGGCATTGCTCTTGGAACAGCTTTGTCTCCTCTCCTCTCCTCCGTCTATTTCTCCACCTCTGGCTACCCTGAAATAGCTGATCAATTATAGAATGGATTACAGAGAGATTTCATATCTCCTTTACTGACTCTCTTTGTCCGCTGTCTTTGCCTCTGACTCTCTTTGTCCGCTGTCTTTGCCTCTGACTCAGCCATTCCAGGTTTTCAGGGGAATGTCACAACATGCAGTTGGATGCATTCAGACATTTGTGTTCACTTTAATGCTGGCCTTACACCTACCGACTTCTCAAGCGATTTCAAAGTCACAGACACATTTCTTGCTGGAGACTGGGTGCGCTCCCATGATCTCAGTCGTTTGGTGTGAGGTGGTCAGAAGGATGAATCATGGTGTATTTTCTACAGCAATCCCTTAACTTTTGAACCCCTACTTTGTTTTATGATCCAGTCTGTCTGAACAACCCTTTGTGTTCAGTGGAAAAAGTTTACATGCCAAACTAAGTATGTTTTATGCCTTCAGCTCTCAGGCTGTTGAATGCTGAACAATGTTAATTGATTTACTGTATGGACTGCTACTATTCACTTAGGAAACCTGTAAGGTCTATTCATTTATGTATCTATTAATCCAATACATTTCTAGCGTTGTATTTAAAATGTTCTACATTTGCTAGCTCTGGCTTCTCACTTGGCGATCTGTCTGTCTGTTGAATGGTTGTTACTGGCAGGTGAACGTAACTGTCTGAATGCTGCTGTGACCTTGTGTGTTTCCTTTACGTTGTCTCGGCTTCTTTCAATGACTTTGTAGACTGTGAAACTGAATTGCTCTTCTGAGATTAATAAAGTCGTCTGAATCTGAATCTAAAGTTTATAGTTTAAAAATGACACCTTCTAAACCAAGCTAACATTAAAGTTTTAGCATGTAGCATGCTGACGTTAGCAGCAGCTTCGACAGGTCTAGTTGATGTAGCTGTTAATGTTTTAATGGATAACCAAACATCTGGCCAAGGAAAGACAAGTGGAAATGAGCCTTTTTGCTAACACAGAAATATTTCAGTAATATTAATACAGTAATAAAAATACATTAGTGACCTCCAGATTAATTACGAACCATCCAGACCGCTCAGGTCGTCTGGTACAGGTCTGCTGTCTGTCCCCAGAGTCAGGACCAAACACAGAGAAGCAGCGTTTAGTTTCTACGCTCCTTATATCTGGAACAAACTCCCAGAAAACTGCAGGTCAGCTGAAACTCTCCTGTTTACAGCTGCCTTTCATTAAACAAGTTTAATATGGTTTTAAACTTTAACACTGCACTGTAACTTTTAACTCTTTTTATATTTTTACTTTATTTATTTCAATTCATTTCATTTGAATGATTTTTGTTTTATTTTAAATGTTCTATTTTAATGTTTCTTTTTCTCCGTCATGATGCTTTTGATGTCTTGTGTGAAGCACTTTGAGTTGCCTTGTTATTGAAATGTGCTTTATAAATAAACTTGCCTTGCCTTAATCTATCCACAATGTTCCTGAAAACTACAATCTATGAAATCCTGATACAGAGACAGAAAAGTTGTCTTTTACAAAGTGCTCCTTTTTTAAATCTCTGTATAAATTACAGTGAATTTATTTTGGGGTGATTTTGTGTGAGATTTATTTAGCAAAGGAGCGGCTAAAATAACGTAATTTAAGACAATTAAAAGCTCACAAAGTATAAATACAAATCTTCCACCTCTCCTCACCTCTTCTTCTCTTGTACATGTTTATACACTCCCTAGAGTTATTGTTTACAGTTGACACATCATCTAATCTTTTATCACTTATCACACATGGATGACTTTAAACTGTTATTTGATCCAAAAGAGGAATAAAAATATATTTTCAAGCCGACAAGGCGTCACAGCCGTTATCACAGTTTTCAGTGTAACACCCTTTGGCGTGGTGAAAAGTGTTTCTCCTCTGATCCTGGCTCCAGGTGGGACGGTAAATACGCCTGATAAAAAGCCCCACATTTAGCTCCTTAGATCACTCCTCAAGTATTGAAAAACATTCAGTACCCGACACCTTTTAGTGCTGACTCCCTCTCAAACCCAGTCTAATTTTATCTGTATGCAACAATATGAGTATGAGTGCCAAGTTTGGCTCAGATGAGGTCCTTTCTGGGATAATGGAAGACAATCCAGAAGAAATCTCAGAGTGAAAATGTACCTGCAGTGACTTTGCAGACATATGCCCTCACAGATGACACGGAGAATTGCTTGCCGCGAGACATTGTAATCTCTCCATCATTTTCTTGCCTCCTTGCACCTTCCTATCACACTTTTTGGTCCAGCTTGTAATCATCCCCTCAGGACAGCTTTGCCCTCTTGCCATCGTAATGTCTCCTCCAAAGATTGAGGTATTTTTTTTCCATCTTTGTGACAGACTCTATTTCAACAGCTGGAGAAAGCTCATATTTATTCTTAGTCCTCTTTGGAAGAAAGAGGCAACACATTAACCTGCAGTGCTTCTCGTTTGAAATGTGTGCCTCTGCATTGATTAAATTCCACACATAATTTACAAAGCAAGAAAGAAAAAAAAGATGGTTATCTATACCTATGTGAGCCAAATTGAAATTGGGACGGGCAGACGGAAAGGGGGAAGTTATGATGTGTGTAGGCAAAGGACAGGGGTGAAGTGAAATATTATGAAAAACCAAATGAGGTTCTGCAGGGTGCACAGGAGATGTTGGATGATGGAGGAGAGAACGATCGAAACAGCAATTAACTAAGCAAGAAGAAGGTGACAGCATGCCTGACATTAATAACATCCCATAGAGCCAAAGTCAAGATTTACACTCACACTCAGTGGGAGAGGGGGGCCCCTCTTGTGCTGTTCATCAGCTCTGGGCAAACTTACCCTTCAATTCACCTACACAATCCTGTATGTGCTGCTACAGACATCACAATTCAACACTCTGAGCAGACTGTTTTGTACAACTGATTTTTAAAAAGCCAATAAGACACCTTCCTGCAGACTGTAGTGTGCACTTGAGGTTGGATTTTTCTTTAGTGTTTTTAAGGGCTATTAATGTATACTAAGTGTCTTACCTGTAGCCCTGCGATTGACCCTGCCTCTCGCCCAATGACAGCTGGGATCGGCTCCAGCCGCCCGCAACCTCAAATGGGACAAGCGATAAGGATAACGGATGGATGGATGGATGGATGGACGTCTTACCTGTCTGTCATTTCCTGCCCATTCCAGCAGAGGGAGTGGTTCGCTGGAGCAGGCTCACGGCTGCACAGTGCCTCCCCGAGACCACTGTAGAAGGAGCTGAAGCCCCTCAGGTTGGATATGAACTCCCTGAAGTAGGCAAAAAAAGGAAATGTTCAAAACAAGGAGACTTTGCTTCATCTTAATACGACTCAAACACATCAGCAGTGCCAAGAAGTAAATAAAATAAACTGTCGAAGAAGAGAAAAAGTAAAGAAACACAGAGAACAATAGGCAGATGTAGAATAAGCAAGGAGATTCAGCTTGATAACAGTGAAAGCAGGTCGATGAGATCCCTCTTGAGAAAAAGAGAGTAAAAGAGTCAGGAATAAGCTGTGTCTTCTCTCCTAATTGACATTAATCTGGTCATTGTGCTGCCGAGGCCAGCAGCCCCGCTGGGCATTATTACACTGTTCATTTAAGCCTGTTATTGTAAGGTGGCTATAAAAACACTCCAGTGGAGAATGAATGACTGTCAAAAGGAAACAGGAGAAAACTTGTCCACAGTGTGAAGGACATTATTGTCTGTTACATATATAATCCCTCTGTGGTCTGGATAGCGTGTCCTGCTTCATTAGCTGAAAGGCTTTTTGTCTGGAATATGGATCCTGATTTCCTCACCTGCGGAGGCCGGCCAAAGTCTCATCAGAGTCCGAGGATAGTGGCTGTGCATCGTGAGTATAAGGGGCAGCAGGAGACTGGGGAGGAGGGGATGCAATGGAGCGAGAAGCCCGCTGAGGAGTTTGTCCACACATCCCGCTCACCTGCAGAGAGAAAGAGGAAAATGAGAAACCAGGATTGAGAGAGTGATTCAGTTCCTCTAACCTCTTCACCCCACTTATGTTTTATTGCTCCCAGTTCCCGGCCCTGAGCCTGTTTATTGAAAGTCTTAATAGCACTGACACTGCAGACTGTAAGAACCCGTCCGAAGCCAAACTGCCCGCCTTACTCAGCTGAGCTCCTCCGCAAATTGTCATCTGTTTGGGTTTGTTTATTTTTGGAGGGATGAAAGCGAAGGGATTTGCATAACAAACAAGTCATTGTATCCTCTGCCAGCCGTTTCTGCCTTGTTCGAATTTGTAATCATAACACTCCAAAACCGCGAGCGTGAAAATGAGGCCTTTCGTCTGCTTCTTCATTCCCCGTATAAATGCCATTGTGTTTCCACGTGGGACAACATAACAATAATAAATAAGAAGTCCCTTCTCTGTCTCTCAGAGATAATGGACCTGGCACATTCTTTTCAGGTGCAATAAAAATGCAAATGGCTGTTAATGTTTAGCTTGTGGTTTAATGATTTGCCAGTGGTTTAATTTCCCCCGGGGATACTGCCCCAGGCTTAATTCTGCCATGTAATGTTCACAGCTAATTGTGCCCAGCTCCCCTGTAAGTGAATAGGCTGGCACCACTGCTGCTGAATACTGATGTGACCAGATAGAGCAGCACTGGACGTCTTTATCTGAAGGCAACCCAAGGCCACAGGCACACACACACACATAGAAACACAGAAACACTCACGCGTGTACTCAAATGTTCACACAAAGAAAAAAGAGTCAACTGAAGAAAAAAAAGTTGTGTTTTATGTTATTCATCATTTGACCATAATTCACCTAAACTCATTTACATGACAAACACTTCTACCTTATGTACACACATTAAACAGTTACAATGTTACA
This sequence comes from Tautogolabrus adspersus, assembly GCA_020745685.1. Lineage (NCBI taxonomy): Eukaryota > Metazoa > Chordata > Actinopteri > Labriformes > Labridae > Tautogolabrus > Tautogolabrus adspersus. Next base: position 9,643,294 of record CM036540.1, read on the forward strand.
CACACACACGCACGCACACACACACACACACACACACACACACACACACACACACACACACACACACACACACACACACACACACACACACACACACACTTCTCAATTGAATGCTGACACACACAGAAATGCTGATCAGCTGTAAGAGAGAATCATTGGGGTTAATCAATACAGCCTTGTCATCCAAGGATACAGTGACACCTTAATCTGCGCACGCACACACACACACACACACACACACACACACACACACACGCACACACGCACACGCACACACACACACACTTAAAAAATCATGATAGTTACAGATGGTTGGCTTCCCCTGCTTCAAGCAATCACTGACACCAAGTATCCCTGATAACCATCTCCAATAACACATGCCCTACAGTATGCTTGTAGGATAACACATACACACAGGTGCACACATTTTGGCCTATTGTTTCTGCCTTCCCATTCTCTTCCTCAACATCTTCTTCCCGTGTATTCTCTTATTCTGCTGCGCCTGGAGCAAGTGCCAGTGCTCCCACAGGCCATGATTAATGTGATTGGAGCAGCGTTCCCCTTTTTGTTTGTGCGTTCCCGGGAAGCCGTAGGGGAGTTGTGGCACAAGGGAAGACTGATTCAGCGCGTGGGCCCCTCCACCTCCTCCCCCCACTCACCGATTGTTTCCGGATTCTTCAAGGAAGGGGCTCATTAGGGGAGTTTTAATATCACCCAGGGCTGGACTAACACAACCAACAGGAGAGTTTGCAGATAAAGCCTGGCTCAGCGTGAGAGCTGAGAAATATCTGCACACTTTTATCTGCACTGAGCAGCCCATCTAGCTGAGAGAGAGCTGCTGACAGCCAGTAATACAAGACACACACACACACACACACACGCATGCACCCACGCACGCACGCACGCACACACACACACACACACACACACACACACACACACACACACACACACACACACACACACACGCACCCCCACACACACACACACACACACACACACACACACACACACACACACACACACACACACACACACACACACACACACACACACACACGTACACATATATAAATCCCACAGGCCCATGCACTTGAACACCTGCATCTTAGTTCCATGTGGAAACATGTGGTAAAGCCAAACTACAAACAGATCTATGACAATGCATGTGGACCTTGACACTTGAATGCATAATTAGACTTTTGCATTAATCTAAGAGTAAAGCATTGAGCAGTTTCACGAGGAAAGAGGATAACTAGAGTGTCGTTAAAGTGGCAGGATACCAGGCACAGCCGTGACAACATATTTGAGAATATTTGGTGAGTAATGTTTGTGTTCATGTGGAGTCCGGGCTGGGAGAGATTGAGTCAGCACTTAGCCTGTCTCCTCCTCCTCCTTTTCCTCACGTCAACAGCGCAGTCATTGAACAGATTTCTAGTTAAAATGGATTTAACTGTGAAGGGATATGTTTAGACCCATTACTAAAAGCTTTATAGGTACAGGACAAAGAGGCAGGAATAACACAGTTCAGTAGGTATCAGTATTAGGCTAGAGACATTAGAGTCCTTGAACTGGGCTGGGGGTGCCAAAACTGGGAGATGGCACACACACACACACACACACACACACACACACACACACACACACACACACACGCACACACACACACAGATACATCAGTTCATTCGAGGGCGATGGTACCGTCCAGAACCTGGTAAGCACTTAGTTAAAGCTCTATAGCTAACATGTGAGTGAACTTTCTGAAAAAGGAGTCAATATTTAAGGTCTTATGTGGATGAACTTATCCACAAAAATACTAGAAACTTTCAACATTATCATTTAAAAACATTTGTACATCGGGTTAGGTCAGAGTTCATCCATTTGTTGATTGTGCTAAATAAAACTCTGTGGTTAGGCAATATTAAATTGGAAAACAAGCAGCTGTCTCCTTCCTTCAGCTTTATTTCTTAAATCTGACTCATCCGTTCAGTTCGATTCACATTTTTAGTAAACCCACAGGTTCAGGAATCTTAGCTTTACATGAATGAGATCAAACAAATCCCCAAATATCTTGATGGAAGGAATTTGTTTATATTTTAGTCAAAGCTGGATTATAATTGTCAGTGCTAAAACACATGAGATAGATTAAATGCTGGATTTAATTGAAGATGTTAATCTCTTGAAAATAGACGAGTAAGCTGTGCAGATCACAGTCTCATTTAAAATTAGACACTTTTTTTGATGCTTGTGAAAAAAAAATGGATTTCACAGTTTTCACTCAGAGCGCTGAAAAATCCTGAAGCATTTAAAGCTGTGACGGTTATTAAAGCTGGATGTCTTTCTGATTTTATAGACACTATTCTGATACAGATAAGAACGTAGGATGTAGGTCTGAAGTACACCATGTTTTCTTCATGGCAGGATGGGGAAACGGTCGGAGGGATGCGATTCTTCTCAAAGAAGGTGCAATGTTCCTTTAATTTTACGGTTGATATTAAGTTAGTGGCATCAGCTGGTTATCTTAGGTCAAAAAACAGTCAGGAACATAACAGCAAGAAACTGAATATTTGACACCTCTCTTGTTTTGCAAGTCACAAGGAAGTCTTTGGTCTCATGTCTTGAGTCGAGTCCCAAGTGAAGACAGGGAAGTTCTGATTTGAGTCTCAAGAAAAGAAAGGCAAGTCCTGAATCAAGTCCCAAGGAAAGACAGGCAAGGCCCGAGTCCAGTCTCAAGTCCTTACCTTTGAGTTTCATTAGCTCTCTGCACCAGATGAAATGTCATTTTAACAGAGTAATAATCTGTTACATTTACACAAACCATGATTGCTATTTGGATGATTTTATTTAGCCTTCTTGTTAAATTTAAATAACAAGACCAGTGTGACTGACTGATTATTTCCCAAATGTATTTATTTTTCCATTTTCATTTTTCTGAATTCTGTCTTAAACGACGTGTTCCATTGGATCAGATCACGGGTTTAAGCCACACGTCATTTTATCAGATCAGGAAATTGACAAATTAAAACAACCTCTCTGTTGACCGGCGAAGATGAAGGGGCGAAACAGACCTGATGTATCCGAGCATAATTTACATGACGTTTTTATCACAGCAGCACATACAGCAATAGTAAGGCAGCTTTCAGTAGCAGTTCCCGCTTCCTTACGTATAGCGGTCTTTGACGTAACATCTGGTGCTTCCACGGCAGCGATAAACCGGTCTTGTCTGTCATGGCGGCCGGTGCGACAAGACACATCTGTAACAACTATAAAATTACAGATTTCGTTCGCTTTGATAACTGTTAGAAATATTTGAGGTAATGTAAGAACTCAACAAAAAATATAAAATAGGTTTAGTCATTTTTTTCATTAATTGAGGTATTTTAATGTAAAAATTATAATAAAGTTCGACATGTTGTACATTTAACTTGTTGATGTAATGCTGTTACCACTTTGAGAACTGTCTGATCCTTGGCCTGTGTGTTTGAGATGAATTTTTGAGACATAAAGAACCAGTAGAGATTTAATTAACTTTCTGGTTACCTCAGAGAAGTAACAGTTCCTGGTTCAAATCCCTGTCGGACAGGAGCTTCTCTGTGTGGAGTTTGCATGTTCTCCCTGTGCATGCGTGGGTTCCCTCCGGGTACTGCGGCCTCCTCCCACAGTCCAGAGACATGCTTGTTAGTTTAATTGGTAACTCTAAAATTGCCGTAGGTGTAAATGTGAGTTTGGCTGGTTGTCTGTCTCTATATGTCAGCCCTGTAATTAAATGGCGAACAGTCCAGGGTGTACACCAACTCACAGCTGGGATCAACTCCAGCCCTCCGCAACCCCGAACAGGAAAATCGGTATAGATAATGGATGGATGGATCTCAGTGAAGTAACAGTTGGGATGTTAACTTATTGATCTGATCTGCTTCACAGCTAGTTCTGCACAAAGGCTACGAAGACAACAAAAAGGAGAGCAGAAAAGATGTCATTGACAAGAAATGTTACAGGCACACAAAGAGACACATGTTGCAAGACTTACAACAAATCATTAACTGTGTCAGGTGAGGAATAATACAGAAATCCTGCATTCAGCTGCCGTGTATCTCCTCTGATCTTGGTCAGATCCATCATCTTTCTATCTCAACCTACTTCCTGTCTTCATTTTCAGCCGAGGGGTCGCACATTGATTGATGTCTCCTCCACACTCTCCTGTCCTCCTTCCCCTTGGGCTCACTCTTCACACTCTCCCCTCCATTTTTCTTTCCTATTCTCTCCCTCACTTTGTCACCCCTTTTCTCCCCGCTTTCTCCTCAGTAACTGGTAAAAATAGAGCTTCATAAATCATGCATCTTTTCTCACAGCACTGCGTAAGAACGAGAGGAAAAGAAATAGATGGTGGGGATGAAAGCGAGAGAGGGATGTTGAGGTTGAGATGTAAAGATGGAGGTGGATGACATCAAACTCCAGGAGAGGGCCAGGAAGTTGACAGGGGAATAGATTGGAGCTGCGGGGCTCTTGGCTGCCCTCTCTGTCTCTCTGAACATTGGTTGATTCACGCTGGAGTTGCACCGGATGGAGGAAATGAATGTTAACATGCATGGGAGCGGGCTGGCAGAGGATGAGTGGTCTTCTCTCCAGGAGAGAAACATGTTTCAAATCCACAGAGAAGAGAGAATATGTCTCTCTCACACCTCAAGGACTCTTTTACAGGGGTGGAGTCAATCAGTTTTTCACCTTCAGTAACAGGGGTCTACTCTGCACTCACTGGAGGGGGGGGGGTTTAGTTAGAGCTATCGACCCCAGCAGCAGCTTACACAAAAACATGAAACCACAAAACAAGGCGCAGAACTTCACAGATCTGTGATGTTACAAAACAAAACATCTAAAGATGACTCAAGTTTGTATTTAACAGCCATGTGCTCACATCTGAAAGAAAAGAGGACCAGCTATCGTTTTTAGCTCACAGATCATGTGGACAGATGGATGAACGGACGGACGCAGGCAGGCACACACACACACATGCACACACACACACACACTTACTTCGGTAAGATGTGGTACTTCTGTACATTAGGTTCACCCATTTAAGTAATGTGGCACAGCTTAATATCAGATTATCACAGCTGGTAAAGACTTTATACGGCAGTGTATCTCCATTTAATAAACTTGCTAAACTGACGAATCACAGAGAATTACACTGCAAATACCAAATACAGTTAAATCTCTCTCCTTCAGTCCATGAACACAGCATAGAATCTTTAAACATGGATGTAGTCTTAAGTCACCTTTTGGTATCTGAAGAGATCTAACTATCTACACCTTACTGTCAACCAATAATGAAAATAGGGAAAGAGGTCGAGTTAAGGCAGGTCTGGCAAACAAACAGCTACAACACGCCTGAGTTGACTTCTACCTGAAAATGCAAAAATGTAAGCCTGAAAAATCAAAACATATGCTTTAAAAAAACAATCACCTCCCGTCCTAGAGGTTGCCTTTTGGTGCACACATTTGTTCACTGAAGCTGATGTGAATGATATTTCTTTCTCCCCTTCTCACACCGTATTCATCTTTTATTTTCTAAGAGTCGATTAAATCTCTATATAACCAAAGTCATCAACCTGCGTCAAGAGGAGGGTCATGACTGTCTGCTTGATTGACTAATGCAGTTTGGTCAAGTCGAGTAAAAGCACCGGGGGAGAATCGATTTATTGACAGAAGTACTTCTGACTCCACCGCAGTTACAACCCAGCTAGTTACAACTGGACCTTCTTAGGGTTTACCTTTGATGTCAAATACCAAACAATAGACAGGCAAGTTAGTTTTGAAAGAGTTTTTTAGATGGCAACTATTATGCATATTTATGCACAGTTCTGTGGAGCACGTGCAGAACACCTAGTCCAATTTGAGGTGTCTACATGTAAGAGTAAATCAATCCCCAGCCACATCTTCTAGGTGTCTCAGTCTGTCTGACTCCCAATTTCCACACACTCCTGGATGTGGAATGCCACTTAGTAAAGTTTCAGTTTCAGTCAGACAAACATGTTTACATCGTGATGACCCCTGACTGTGTCAGAGCTCCTCATGTCGCCCTTCCTCTCTCCTCATTCAGGTTGATAGGAGCAGAGCCAGTTAATTTGATTTCATGTAGCTGGGCAGGCTGGGCCTGGGTATTTACAGTAAGCTGGCTTCTCAGTCTCTCTCTCTCTCTCTCTCTCTCTCTCTCTCTCTCTCTCTCTCTCTCTGTCTCACTTGTCATCACCAACTTTGGTTGGTTTGCCTCCAGAACACCACACACACATTCATCATTGCAATCACAACTGATTTACGGACTGCACTTACTACTTTTAAAACTACTTTAAAACTGTGTGTTCTCCCTGTTTGACCAACTCACTGAGCCTGGTTGTGGCAACATGTATTTTGAAAGTCCAGTTTAAATCGGTCTAACAAAATAAATTGACTTTTTTATAACATAAGAAGTATGACATGAATGAACACAAGGGATTTTTATTTGGGAATGTTAAATTTTTCTGAAATCAAAACCTTATTGCATCTCAATTATTTCTAAGACACTGATATAAGATAAGAGCAGGAGAAGATCAACACACCAAAATATAAAACAAAAGTCCTTTTAAAAACAGACTTGTTTTGTTGACTAGTCTTTATTACTTTGAGGATTTCTGTTGCACCATCGCCAACTTTCTGCTATAACAAGTAGAACATGTGATATTTTTCTTCCTCCTGTAACAAACCAAATCATCAATTCATTTAGGAAATAAAGGAGAGTCCAATTTTCATTTATCAGCTCTTCATATTATTTTATTTCATAGATTGAAACATTAATGTTAGTTTGATTTAAAAAAATGTGTTTAATCAAAGTTTAGAGGCAGTGTAAGGGAAATTTAGAGTTGATTGGATTAAGTTTAAAAGTCCCTGCAAGAGCTCTTTAATCCCAAACTTCATCACTCAAAGCCTGAAGTGGTTCTTTGAGGTGAAGTAATCAGGTGTTGTCTAATGGTGGTTGATCTCCCATGACTCCTCAGTGAGACTAAATTAGCCTTTAGGGAAACAAAGCCTCCGTCCTTTCAATGACACCCCCTGAGCAAGGAGTGTCTCTGCAAGATTACATTCAAACACTCACACACACACACACGCACGCACGCACGCACACACACACACACACACACACACACACACACACACACACACACACACACACACACACACACACACACACACACACACACACACACACACACACACTCCCCCTGTCAGCGATGTGTGGATGCAGCCACACCCTTGTGCTGTAGAGCAAGTGAGGTCAACCTGTGTGTTAATAAATGATAGCCTCTGAGTGGGAACCTGGTCACTGTGGGGATTCGGGGTGTGAGAGTGAAAAGTTCAGCAGATATACAGGAAGAGAAGCACATCCACAGCTCTGTAACTCTGGCAGAGCGAGGTCTTCATATTTCATGAGCACTTCTCCCTCACTTCACATGTGGGCTAAGAACAAAGTTGACGGTTTTATCGCAGTGAAACCACACATAACGGGTCAACGCCGCTGAGGAGTGAGAGACGCGTTCCAGCGAGACGTGCTGAGAGCATCTGTCTGGCAGCCTGAAAATACACATGCTTGTTCTCCTGCCACCCTTTCCCTGCTCTAATGTCTTTCTCTTGATTTAGTTCAGTCAAAGGTGCATTCTTGTTTCAGAAGTGAGCCATTAGTACGCTGTAGGTCAGTTGTGTCTGTGTCTAGGGCGAGTGTTTTTGATTTGTCATTACAAGACGATGCCTTCTTTGTTCAATTAAAGCAAAGCTACCCTTTCACACTCAACATTTGATTTGTTATTTCATCATGCGCTGTGCTTTCTTATTTATTTACAGGGTACAACGACGATGTTTGCAATGCTAAATCATTCATTCCAGGGTGTAGCATAGTGATGGTGCAGGCCCAGCTTTACTGCAGTGCACTATCATCTGGCAACATACTGTTTCAGCCAATCAAATATATGTGACCACTTTCCTGGTAATTTACTTTGTAAAACATGGACAGCATGACCATGCATCAACTCAGCAAAGTAGAGAACTGGCTTTAATTGAACCCTTAAAAAAATCAAAGTTGAAAAGGAAGTAATATTAATCAATGCAAAAATAAGTTGTAAACCGTCTGGCAGTATGATGCTGCAAGTTTTAGGGCGCAATCACACTGGAAATCAATACCGTGCCTAAGCACGCTTCACCCCTAAAGTCCAGTTCGTTTGACCAGTGTGATTGCTCCGTACCGTGCTCAAGTACCATGCTCAAGCGCGGTACACTTCCTTGGCTCTCAGTACAGTTCATGCACGAGCACAAAGACGCGGGTACACAACGCAGACAGCCTTCATTACGGAGAAATCCAGAGTTTTATGACTGTATCTGACTAACATGACTCAAAATAAGACAAAGTAGCTGTCATGTTCTCCGTGTTGTTCTCAGATGTGCAGACGCGGCCTCGACATGCGTTTCCCTTTTAATTTCTCTCTCGAGTCTGCCTGTCTTGTAAACTGAGCATGCTTCATAATAACATAAAGCTATGCATGTGCTGTATACGACGCTATGTACAAGAGGTAACCGTGCTTGGGCCCAGTTAGTCCTGAAGCAGTGTGAGCGCAGGCCGTGCCGGCCAGCGGGGAAAGGGGGGGCCAATCGTGCTTAAGCACGGCATAGTACGGATGGCCAGTGTGATCGCGCCCTTATATTGAAAATTGTACCAGACAATTTGACAAAGCACTGTTCAAATGTCCAAAATGTTTAAAAAAAAACCTCTCCTAATACTTCCAAATGATTGAATTACCTGTTCCTACTCAATACAGAATAAGTCTTATTGTTGAGCAACTGTGGAATTTACAGGTAAAAGATTAACTTCATCCTTTCCTCAACTCAAATCAACTCTATTCAAGATTATTCAAAATCATCATCATTATTCATCAGGTCTTTTTACTTGCATCCAAATCATTTTAGCATCAGAGTTAAAATTCTCTTTCTACATTCAGATTCAGATTTAGACGACTTTATTCATCTCTAAAGGGCAATTCAGTTTCACAGCCTATCGAATCATTGAACGAAGCCAAGAAAACATAAAGGAAACAAAAACAGTCACAGCAGCATTCAGACAGTTACATTCACCTGCCAGTAACAACAATTCAACAGACGAACAGGTCGCCAAATGAGGATCCAGAGCTAGCAAATTTAGAAATGAATAAATACAACGCTAGAAATGAATAAATGAATGGACCTAACAGGTGACTTAAGTGTATAATAGCAGTCCATACAGTCAGTAAGGTAGGCTGCTGGATCGCACACAGTAGAGCGCCCCTTGCTATTATTATATGTGAGTGATTAAATTGACTATATTTAAAAGAAGGAGATTGATCTCATCTAATTATTTTCATTCCAATGTCGTGAGTTTTAAGTATACAGGAAGTTAATTAGCTCAGCCAAAGAAGTAAAGTTATGTCTTTAAAACATGAACACCTTCAGAACATTTCAGAAAGCTCAGGAAAGAACGTTCAGTCACACATGAACATGTCTCCCCTAAAGTAGGCAATACGCTTTTAAATTCAACAGTGGCAAGTTGCAATTTCAGTAAATTTGAGCCACAGCAAATACTCCAGAGATTAATATTAGTGGGACTTCCTTAATTTGGGTGTGCTCTCCTCATAATTTTCCAGAAATAGGATAAGATGATTGTTAGTACTCTCTCACTGTGCTTTAAACTGATCTCATTTCAGGCAACACATCCATACCGATGCAGTCCTTGTATTTTTCAATGCAGTGCTATTCACAGTCTGACACTAGCTTATGTGTGTGAGTATGTTGTGTGTAGTGGACTCACCAGGGTGCTGAGGCGGGTGCGGGCATTCACAGCATGCTTGAGAGCTAGTTTGATCATTGCAGGTAATCTAAGAACTACAGCCTCCATATCCTGCTCTCCCCTCATGCCACCAGCCAGTTTCCCCAGTCCGTCAACGTAGGTCCTCCAGTGAGGCTGCACCTCGGCCGCTCCCCCCAGGCAGCCCTGCATAACCGCCTGACAGAAGCCCCTGCAGGCTGGCGGTCCCAGAATGCCCTGGCAGTGTGGACAGTACCACAGTCGAAGCAGAGCCCGGCTACAGTCCCGGCCAGGCCGCAGGTGGTCTGTAGTGTTGACAACCTCGATGCCCAGGTTGAGCGCCTGCAGGAAGACTCTTGTTGCCAGGAGGGAGCGAGACAGACGGGTCATCATCAGTTTGGGATAAGGGCCAAATGCTCCAGAGTCCTTCCAGGCTCCTCTTACACACTCCTCTGACATAGAGGACACACTGCCCCCCAGCAGGCGGCGGTATGTCAGGGGGAAGAGGCGACCGTAGAGCACCTCTACCATGTTGTCCACTGTAGAATCCGAGCCCAGGATGTAGAGCGACATGTCCAAAAAGAGCTGTCCAACAGAGCTCTGTGCTCCACCTCCAAGACCGGGGAACTCTGACTTGAGCATGGCCAGGGTGGAGTTACGGCCGTGACGCAACACCAGGTCAAAGGCCTCTGCAAGAAAAGCAAGAGAACAACACCACAAAGAGTCAGACGAGGTGAAAGTTAGGCCACCTTTTTGAAAGCTATTTCAATGCATTCAGCAGGTGATGATGTGCCTCAGTAATCACAACAACCAAACTGTCAAAAAATAGGCAGCAATTTAGCTGAAAAACATGAAACACTGAAATAGATGCAGTTTCCCCCCCAAACAACCATCCCATCCTTAACGATCTCAGTCAGACGAAAACTTCCCACGCAGACTCTGTTTCACTTTCCCCAGTTTCTCGACATGATGTTATCTCTAATGGGACAGCTCACACATACACAGGACAAACAAACACACACACACACACACACACACACACACACACACACACACACACACACACACACACACACACACACCAGAATTACAGACGACGACTATAAACACAAAAAGAGCACATCTTCTGCAACAGATGAAAAGCAAGATTTGAGGTCTTACCTCTTAATACAACTTAAGAACAGACATGAAAGGAGCTAAGGCATCTTTAAAAAAAGCTCTTTTTAAAGAGAGTATTAATCTCAATATAGAAGTCAAGCAGATGAAGCATAGCCATGAGGATGTCTGCAGGGAGAAAAGCATGCAGGAGGGAGGGGTGTGTGGCATATGTGAGAAGGGAAAATAATCAGTGGCGTTTCAAGGCACAAAGTGAAGTCTTATCAACAAGGTGGCACAAGAAGCGAGAGCTCTATCATCGACTCGGTAGCAAACTGAGTGAGGACCCAACAACAGAGGGGATTTAAAGCTCCATTACTGAACTTAGCAGGGGAGCTGAGAGCCAGTAAAATGAAGCTTTAGAAAGGAGAATAGCAAGGGATGCTGAAATCCCATTTACACCGCAGCTAGTCCACTACATCACTTTGTTCAGAGTGATAGCCACAGCTGCTTTGTGAAGGCGGGGGCTCGGGGAAGGCACTGGTTTAGGAGACATTAGAGGAAGTTATTGGTTTTTGTACTACAAAAGCTTGCCTTTCCATTTTTGTTATTTGATTTTTTCTTGCTTGGATAGTTTCATTTCTTTCTCTTCATGCTATGAGGTCAAATGAAGCTTGTCCGTCTATGCAGAGCTCCGGGTGCTCGGACAGCACAGAAAAATGAAGCGACAGTTCTGTCTCTTTATGGAAAGTATGATGTGTTTTTCTGTGTGCAATTTCAGTCACATAGCCAGGTCAATATAAAGAGATGACAATATCTGAGAACCTCACTTCCTCTTTAGGACTAACTGTTGGTGGTGTGCATTTCAGATATGTGAGTCTTGAATGAAGAATTACAAGATGAATAAAACAAAACGTTGATTAGTTCAGAAACCTTTTTTGCTGCTTCGTCTGGTGTGTCTCGTACCTTATGGCTAGGTGCAGATACATACTACTGTGTCATTGACCTCACTTCTTTTATCCTTTGTTACATGACAATTAACCACATTAAAGAATAACATAGAGACACATACTGGTTTTTCAAGAAGTAAACACATGTAGACATATTGTTTGTGGACCTGCTCTCAGTGAGGTTGCCTGATGACTCAACATGCAGCACATACTGAACAGGTATGGCCAGGCCCGCCAGCAGAAATGTCTGGGCCCCTGGTGACTGCGCCCTCCCAGGATATGATTTAAATCAACATGCACATTCGATCAGTACTGTTAGCACTAGCGTCTTGGCTAACATTTGCTCCCTATGCCTGGCTCTTATCAGCCTTTGGAACTGAAATAAGGTTTGTTAACAAGTTCAAAGCCAGAGTCAGCTTTCCTCTTCTTTCTCTCCTGGCATCCTAACTTTGTGCTGGTCCTGGCTTAATGGCTTAATGCTGCATGCAGTTACCTCAGAACTCGGATCTCGGAGCTGAGAATCACGTCACACCCGAGTTAACTGCATTCCAGTTGCAAGTCGGAAAAGCAACATGGACGCTTCCTGGAGTACCTTTGTTATGTTAGCTAATACCAGACGATAACAACACACTACGTGAAAGTTTCTGACCGAAAATAACATGACAACACCTCCACAGAGAGAAAACAAAAAGACCATTAAGCTGCTTAGAAACACAATAGTTTCAGCTTAAACGTCCCTATCGATGCATGAAGCAGCCATATTGGATTTTAACTCGGACTACTGAAGGTTCTCAGAGTTTCAGAGTCAGAATTACGACTTCAGGGGCGTTCCTGATGACGTATCAGAACGACAACTTTGAATTTACGACTTCCGAGATCAACTGGAAAGCAGCATGACGACATCACTGGCATAACAGTTAGGTCCACTGGGCCCGCTCACGTCGGTGACACTACCAAAAAAAATGGTTCATATCATTTTAAGAAGAGGGAGTTTACATGTTGAAAGAGGGTGTGCGGCCTCAAGTATGGCTGCAGTTAGTCCAACACAGACTGTAGATTCTTATGGAAATGAACAATGAAAGCAGGGGGAGTTGAATTGCACTTATTTAAAAACTTTTAATTCACTACATTATGTGATGGGACTGTTGAGACAAAAAGAAAAATCAGAACAGACAGGATCAGGCCTATAGCGACTACGTTAACACAACTTATTGTACTGTACCGTACACACTGTGTGAACATAACAGTGACAGCTAACGGCAGTACATGTGCTTCCTGGGGCTAATAAACACAGACTACATTAATACTCCACAGTTTGAATCCATGCTTATTACACAGGTATTTTTAACTCTATTATTAACATCCACTTTTTTAATTCCTATCTAACAGTATTTTAACATCGTATCAACTTGTTTTGTGTTCATTGCAACAGCACTTTTTTTGCGAATGGAAAAAAAAAAGCATTGCACATTAAAAAATCTGCAAACATTTCTGACATGGATGTTGACGTTCAATACCAAACTAAAAGTCATATCACAAAGCAGTTTGAATGTATTCAATGTAAGCTTGAACTCTTATAGTTGGTGTACATTAAGTGATGATGACTTTCAATAAATCATTCAATCTTTAACAAAAGAGCAGGTAAAAGACCTTACTCTTTGTAAACTTACAGAGTACATGAAGATTTATAGATAGCGACATGCAGTAATATGATGTGAATGCACAGAGAAAGAGAAAGCGGAGCTCAAGGTGCCAGTTCCCCCGACAGTCTAAAGGCCCTGACACACAAAGCAGACAGCAAAGAACTAGTGGTGACGAAGGCCGCCTGTGGCGTCGCCTCACGTCGCCTTTTGTCTTGGCCAAAAAGTTGCACTAGAACACATTGCAAAGACTACAGCTGACAGCCAACCACCACGTACGTTCTGTGCATGTGTGAGAGGAAATAACTTTCCATGCCAACAGACGGCAGTAGTCCGTTGTTTTGATACGAGAAGACCATTTTCACACTGCTGTCACGCACCTCCCGTATTATAGGTAGCCTACTTATCGAGGATAATGTCTGATAAAAAGTTGAAAATGGCACTGGCGTTGTCAGCCCTTGGTCTTTTAGTGGAAAAAGAAAAGAAACCCGGTACTGGCTTTTGCCAGAGAGTCGTGGAAAATTGCACATCAAATAACAAAAGCCAATCCATATTTATCAAGCAGGTCCTCCATATGGTATAACAAGAAACTGTTAATAGAAAGGAAGAGTTTATTTTGGGATAAATGGATTAGGTCTGGTATTCATATTCTTGAGGATGTGATGGGAGATGTTGGATTCAGATCCTTTGACGAAATTAAAAATAAATATAATCTGTGTAATTCAGAATTCTGGAGATTTCTACAAATCCGACATTGCATCTCTCAAATAAAGAACATATTCAGCACGCTAAAACTGAAATACAGGAAATATCACATAAGGTAGGAGATAAAAACAGAGGAGCATCAAAATTCTATGAATTTATTAGAAGTACACAAGTGCCAAAACTGGATGGTCTAAAAGTATGTTGGGAGAGGGACCTGGCCCGGGAGATACCAGAAAATGATTGGGAAAAACTATGTGCATCATGGTACTGTTACTCACGTGAAACACAGTCACAACTTGTTTGTTATAAGATATTAAACAGATCCTACTGGACTCCCTCCAAATTAGCAAGACTAAAACTCAGAAACAGCGATGTGTGCTGGAGATGTAATAGAAAGGTGGGAACTCTGGTGCATATGTTATATGAGTGTGATAAAACTAATGACATGTGTTCATTGTGTTCTTGAATAAGATGTTGGGCACACATTTGATCAAAAACCCTTCATTATGTCTTTTGGGATTACTACCAGATAATGTTCAAATGTCAAAACGCCGAAAATCATGGTGTCGTTTAGCTATGATAACAGGGCGCAGGATAACTTTACGCCACTGGAAATCTCCCACTTTGTCCACTTTTAAGGAATGGATAGAAGTGCTAAGCTCAATGGCAAGCTATGAGCGGGTCACCTATAGAGTAGCTGGGAGGGAAGATCTATTTAATGAAGTTTGGGGTCCTTTCCTAGCGCAATTGCTGGATATGAAAGGTTGATGCTACCTACCTCTGCATAATTTTTTATTTGGTTCAGGTAAGGGATGTGTATACGATGTAGACTTCCTAGGGTGTTGTGTGTTTGCTTTGTTTTCTGATTTGTGGATCTATGTTTTGTGTTGGAGGTCTGGCTTGAGTTGTACGTTGTTGCTGGACTGCAAACTCCTTTTTATTTTATTTTATTTACTTATTTTTTTATTTTTTGTTTGTGAAGAAAAAAATACAAATACTGGACAGATACTGAAAAAAGACACAATGTAACTCCTATTCATGTATCTGTCACAATGTAACAGTTATTGTTTTGTATTTGTCTGACCAAAACATCAATAAAATAAATAAATAAAAATAAAATAAAAGAAGAGGCAGAGGCGACATATAAGGAGAAATCGCATTACATGGGTGAAAGCATTGATACTACAGCGGCATGCTCAAGGGGCTTTCCCGAACTTGTGTCGAGAGCTGGAGAGAAATGAAACCTCCGAACAGCCAATCAGAGAGATTCCTCTCACCGACGCCGATTCGGGGGGCCGATGGGTGGCGACACCGCAAAAACTATGGCGACGGCTGCACACCAATGGTCCAACTAGGACCGACAGCCGACGGTCTCCTTGGTTAGTCAGAGCCTTAAGCCTATAGCAACATAACTAGGAGCTGCTCCATACCTGCGCCAGCCCTAACTATAAGCTTTATCAAAAAGGAAAGTTTTAAGCCCATTCTTAAGATTCACTTCCTCAAGACAATCTTGGGAAAATTCATAAATGGTAAAAACTTTAGTTATAAAGCATCCTTGAAAAACAAATGCATAAAATGTTATACAATCAAACAATTAAAAAGCCAGAAAAAACTTTAGACACAAACAATGTCAAACAAATATCATAGAAACAAATCAACAAGAAATAAGCGATTCAAGGCAATGCTTTAAAGGGATTTAATGTAACACAGAGTTTGCAGATTGCAAAATAAGGAATATTTGATATACTGTTTGTTTGTGTTTGTCACATATGCATGGCCACAGCGGCCCCTTAATTAGCAGAAGTTTCCGAGTCTCGTTTTAAGCAAGCTATTTATTCTCAAACTACCTAAGTGGCAAACAGAAGCAGGCTGTAGCTGCAAATGTAAATGTGTTGGTGAATATGAAACAGGATGGAACACAGCATGCATGCTCAGCAATTCAGTTGCAGGGTGAATAAAGGTTAGGAAAAGGCATTTGAAGATGTTGGGATGAGTGTGAGAGGATGCTTGGGAGCAGTGCACATCTGTTTAGATTTTCAGGCGGCTACGGCTGCCCTGCTGCGTCTGCGGGGCACTTCCCTCAGTGATCAATGAACAGACAGATGTGCAGAGCCGAGACAAGAAGACAGACTGGGAGGAGGTAAGACGAGCCCACACACAGACACTGTGAGTATTCGCATAAATACAAGGCCATCTTTTTGTTTTAATACAAAAGTTTGATCCTCTAATATCTGCTTGCTTTTAAAAAGGTGTTGAGAAAATGCACATCCACCTCAGAGCTTTTTGTTTCTCCTTTTCTTGGTTTCTATGACAGCCTCTTAAATCAAGCTCTGTAATTTAGCTGCTACCTGTAGTATCTCTTACACCACAAAGAGGAGAGCCACTTTGTAATGCAAAGAGAAAGGCTAGAGGGCTCTTCATGAGTGCATTTCAATGGCTCTAAGTACCGAGGTTCATGGTAAGAACCATTGCAACCCGATTTCCTGCGAACGCTACTCACTCTCTTTCATCAGTGAAAGCCTGTGCAGGATCAGATATCCTCTAATGGAGGGGAGCCAGGCTGGATGTCAGGGACCTGTGACATTCTGGATACAACTGCAGGAGGTCAAGAGCCCACATTACCCGAGGAGACGCCCGCAGAAACATATTGGGTCACGCTTAAAATTAGCAGTAGTGTTTATTTTGTCAGCGTCACAGATGGAGGCTGTTGGCTGTCTGCTAGAGGACTGTTTCTCCTCTGAGACTGAAGGCTTTTTTACAGGCTGATCAGCAGCAGCAGGGCTGAGTGAAATGTCTCTGCCTCTCCTCTTTTACTTCAGTCCACCTATTTCAGTCGCCAGATCATGTTTACTCCAAGGATTTGGAGCCTATCAGCTTTCTCGGGCATTAAAATATGTATTCACTGAAAGAAGTCTAATATTCACAAGGCCCTCTCCCACTGAAGATTGGATAAATCTGCAGTGTTAAATTGTGAATACTTCATCTTAATTTCTACTTTATCTTAACATCATGACATCTAAGTCCTGAATTAAACTATGATCAAGTGCTGCGGATTTCAGGTAGGTTGAAAAGAAATCTAATGAATCTCTGTCACAGTGAGGTCACATTTCTGACACCAAAAAGGCTTTAAGTAACTCCAGCTCAGACATTAAACGTGCTTTTCACATAATCTATGACTGGCCTGTCAAATGAACATATTTGATGTTCATGAAGCCGTTTGTCTGGGTGTTACATAAGTCAACTCTGAGGCTCACAACCCTCCAGACTGATTGACTGACCGCTGGATGTGGTTGACACACTGTGAAGGCAGACATGCACCTCGTAGCCTCATCAATCAGCAGCACATACACCTATTATCCCTGGGAGAGGAAAACACCAATAAATTACCCAGACAATGAGACTAATCCATTTGGTAGGTGGAGTGTCACCTCTAGATGCCAGGGGAGAGACGGATGGAGACGGATGGAGAAGCTGCTGCCACCTGGTCCTGGTGACAAAACAGAACCTGTCCAGGATGCAGTGAGGAGCCTGGCAGAGCAGAGACACACGCTAGCACACTGTGCACCAAGAGGAACCCTAGTGTCTCAAAAGTGTCAGCTTCATGTAATTATCAGCCAAACTTCTTATTTTTTTCATTGTGGATGGTGTAATTGAGAATTCCTTAGGGGCCGAAATCTAAGGTAAAATCCTGCAAGTCACCAAAACTGAAGAGATAAGGTTTTTCCCCATGAGGGAGCCTACAGACCACTGCACGGTCTGACACAAACCTCCCAGCATGCTTTGCTTTAGAATATGATTTTATGAGTCCGCCTAAAACAAAACAGCATCATTGACTGTAAACAACATTCTGTTTTCCCAGACACATTTCATTTATCCCCCACAGAGTGACCTCTTCCAGGTAACCTGAGAGCAGCTTCACCTGACGAGCTGCTCTTGCAGGAGCGGCGAGTCCGGCCGCCTGGTGCTTATTGGACAGCGGCGGCGAACTAAGGCAGGGCGGGGGAGAGCCGATTCCAGGAACAAAGTAGACAGAATGCTGGTAAAGCACAGAAAGCATCACCAGCAGACCATGATGGCCAATGGACAGCGGGCAGAAATGATGAGACGTATTAGGTTACTCCATCTGTTGGAGAGCACCTCACACACAAACACATGCACACTGACGTACACAATTCAATCACACAGAGCACAGCAGTGGCCAGGTGGTGACTATGTGGGCGAACATTTGGCAAACCATAGTGGGAGGGCAAGGTGTGATTCAGGTGTAAGGACTAGTGCTACACACACAGACACACGGCAGATTTTTCCTTTCATTCATTTATCTGCCTCCACAGGAGCTTCTGGAAAATGTTTCCCCACAGCTCCACAAAATAAGGACGAAAGAGAAGTTATGTTCTGTATTAGATCTGCTTCTCGTAAACAAGTGAGAGAGGGGTTTAAAAAAGTAAATCAGTCATACTTTAAAACATCCGCTCTTGTTTGTTTTGTATTAAAGCGTTAACATTAAAAAAGGATCCTCTCAGTTTATAGTAACTTTTTTTTAAATATTTTTTCGCTGCATTTTAATCAATCACATTTTCTTAACAACCCAAAACGGAGGTAATAAAGAAAGATAGCTCACCAGTCGTGTTACTAATAATCCTACATTGCATTAGAACATATTAGTTCACAACTATAAGGAAAGCATCCTGAATGTTGCACCTTTGGTGTCTGTTTGCAAACTGTGCACAATGATTATTATTGAGTGTTTGGGTAGTACTGGGTGTGTTCTCTCTTTCTTATTTTTTTTTTTTGCTTAATAAGGCTTAATGGTGGTTTACTGGAATTTTCATCACCCTGATCAATTTCTCTCCCTGATGGACTTGATTCTGATTGTCAGACAAAAGGGTATTTTCTGCTGAATGTAACTCCATCCAGCCATTATCTATACCACTTATCCCGTTCAGGGTCGCGGGGGCTGAAGCCGATCTCAGCTGTCATTGGGCGAGAGGTGGGGTACACCCTGGACTGTTTTAATCACAGGGCTGACATACCGACACAGAAAACCAACCACACTCAAATTCACACCTATGGGAAATTTAGAGTCAACAATTAATCTAACGAGCATGTCTTTGGGCTGTGGGAGGAAAGCCGGAGTACCCAAAGAGAACCCGCAATGTTATTTAAAGACAAGAATCTCTGAACACACACAGACCAATACTGCTGCTTCCTCCTGGTTGAGAATATTCCAGACTGCTTCCTCTGTCTCTGTATTTCTGTTTTTCACGATTGACTCCATTGATCTCTGTTTCTGCGGTTCTCACCGAGGTCAAAGTTGAGTCTTGCTCTGACCCAGACCGACAAGCAGGCGCTATCAGAGGACGCGCTGTGCTGTGCAGCAGAGTAGAGGACACAGTAAAGTGGGAAGGACAAGAGGGCAAAAGTGAACTGGAAAAACACAGCAGAGAGCTGGAGGAGAGGAGGAGAAGGCGGAGGAGAAGAGGTTTGTGAATAGTGCCAGAATGTGTGGAGAGAAACATTCAGCGAGGATGGCTTTGAAGCTGCATTCAAAGGCAGCTGGAGTCAAGCAGTGCCAGAGCTGCGAGACACATTGAACACCTCTCGCCAAAAATTCAGCCAGGGCGAGCGAGACCTGACACCCTGCGCAAAAGCTCGCCTGGCTGAATTAATAAACATACAGTAGACAGTAGACACAAGTATGGACGCAGCGGAATGCTACCACTCAGAAGTGAAAGCCTATTCCATTTATGGATTCATTTTCAGCAAACAGACGGAGACAAAGAGACAGTGTACACACACAAACACACACACACACACACACACACACACACACACACACACACACACACACGCACACACACACACACGCACACACACACACACACACACACACACACACACACACACAGCTCTTGTTGCTCTCCAGGGTTGTGTTTTGAGGATGTGGATAAAAAGCCTGCAGCTCATCGGAGTGTAGACAGTTTGAGTGGGGATGAGAGAGGTCACGACAAACACAGCTTGAGTACTCCACTCCAAATCAAGCCTCAGAGCTCTATTAATCCAATGTGCATCTCTAAGTAGATCCTGTGGTTTAAGATGAATACACTCCCACTCATTCAGCCTCAGTCTATCTCTACTGCTTCCTACGCTTCACACCCTACACTGGCTAATTTCTGCACAGCAGACAGAAACAAATGTTGTAGAAGAAATATTTGCATTGCCATCCCATAAAGTGCTTAACAGTAATGAAAGATGAGTTTCTTTTCTTTTTGAAGTCAGGCTGTTAAGACATAAAAGAGAAACAGATGAACCGAAGTGAACTTCTAAAGAAAAGCAGCGAGGGGATACAGAGTGTTTCTGAAGTTCTTGAAACAGATGGGAGCACAGTGTGAGATGGAGAGAGTAACAAGGAGAGTGAGAGATGGAGAGGAAGAGATGGAGTGAAACAGTGAGGGTGATTACTGGATGGCAGCTGCCCTCATTGTTAAAGTGGATCTGCGGTTTTCATACACGACAAGTAACTTAGGGTAAAAAAAAAACATGTTAATATATCATGTCAGATTCTTGTCCCGTGTGTCATGTTTGCAACTAAAGGCTCCACTGATTCAAAATGGTGTTAAAGTCAATTTGACCTCAGAATTCTTTTTACGTTAACACTCATCCAGTGTCACTCGACCCCCTCGAGTGTGCGCACAGGTTAAGATGAGAGCAAGCAAATCTTGGCTTCCTTTTTTAATTAATACAAGCTGAGCTTAATAAAAGATTAGAAAGGCCAGTGGATGGTGGTTTCAATAATTAAATATGAATTATATTGGCCCTTTTCCTGTATACACAGCTTTGGAGATGTACTGCTACATACTAGTAATCCAAGATACCTTGAAAATGACTTACCCGTCATGAGATTAAATGGACTGTGAGTAAGTGTGTTAGTGTGTGATTGTGTTTCTAATTGACTGCCTGAAACGCCTGAGGGTTGAAGGACATCAGTGACAGTTTCATTTCAGAGCTGCTGACAGCAGTTTAAGAGCTGGACTGTTTACTTTAGCTCTTCCTCTGGGACAATGTGGGCTAAAATACTACTCAAGGGTTCTATTGTACACTCAGCGCAAACCCTCTCGGCACGCAGCACAGGTGTCTTTTCCATTTTCCACCTGACACAGTTGTCATTTTCTTGCCCAGCACTCACGTTGTGTAAATCTAAAGCGCCCAGTGGTGTGTTTGTCTTAAACTGAGGTGTGGTCAGGGGCACAGGTGGTGCATTCCTATCTTAAGGACACAGAAAATCGATGGCACAGTATGTTCTGGCTATTCAGTGTTAGTATTAAAGAGATATGCATACATAAATTACCAAAACACAGACTTCACTCTGCTTGTTAAACACACAGGGAAGCACAGCAGCGCTCCCACTGCTTAGTTGAATATGTTTGCAATTGCTCACACATTCAAACTGAGTTTTGAATGGACAGAGGACTGAAGGATGGCAAGCTAATGTTGTCCTTGTCCTGTCATCTTTATATTCCTTTCAACATGAGGCACATTGAGTGATGTCAGAACAAGAGAAAACACCCACCGCTTACTCTTGGGTGCCTGCTAAAAACTCACAGCAGCACACAGCCAAGAACTAGAGCTGAGACCTACCAAGCTCTCAATCATGTGCGCTCGCTCCAATGCGCATTTAATACAAGCAGAAACACAGGATGAATCACACTCACATGTAACAGAGAGCTGGATCTGTAATAATTCTCATACAAAAGTTTTGGCAGCTGTGGCTCAGTGGTAGAGTCAGTTGTCTCTCAACTGGAAGGTTGAAGGTTCAATCCTCCTCTTGACCTGTGTGGCCAGAGTTCAGGAACTCTGAATATAAAAGGTCTTTCCAGCAGGAATATGTTTTAACATAATTCTTAATGTTGTGAAAGGAAGGATGGCCTCAGGGAAAAATAACATGCCAGGAGACTTTGATGTGGAACATGAAAATGTGGAGCATTTTACCAGCAGCACTTAAAAAGAAGTGGTGGAGGCAAAAAGCTCTAGCTGAGCCCTAGAAGAAAGTAACCTTTTAAAACCTACAAACGTGTTGGATAAGCTGCAGACTGCAGCTCACAGGTTATCAGAGAAGCTGTCGCTGAGACGGAAGGTATCAGGACCAAAATGCTCGGTCAGGAGGTCACGGAGGTGAGGCAGCAAGAGAGCAAAAAGTTCAGGCAGAAATAACTTTAATAGTCAAAGGCTGATAAGAAGAGAGAGCTAGAAATGGTATATGCTGATTCAACAACAGTGTTTGACAGATCAACTGAGAAACACTCAGTAAAACTGGGAAAGTTATCAGAGTAAAGAGAGAGAGAAGAAAGCTTTTGCGTTGGAGAAGGCAAAGGAGGCAGCTGTCGCAGAATCAAAAGAGATGTTGTGAAACAGCAACAAGTTGAACAGCAGAAGACAGCTCACAAAGGCAGACTTCAGAAGATGACAGAGAATGAATCCTTGTGCTGCTGGTTTTTAATGTTAACTAGAAGAATTCCTGATCGCACTGACGACCAAAAGGGCTGCCAGGGAAAAACAAAAAAGGAGGAATGAGCTAAGGCGGCATTTTGCAAGACAGATTTAAAATGTATAAAATCATTCTCCACTTCCTCCTCTTCAAAGAGATCAAATAAATTATGTGAACATGCAGTCTTATCCTCTTTCCAACACTTTTTTTGGCAGTGTATCTGGTATATACTGTATAAATCTGATCTGATGGAGCTGACAGGCCTCTGACATCTTTCAGGGTCATATTTAGTCATTCTGTTTTCTTTGACCACCTTTCATACATTATGAAGCAGCGTTCAGTGTTGATTACAAAAGAAGCTACTATTAAAAGTATTCATAAAATGGCACATTGAGATTATGCTTTCACACACAAAGCCAATACTGCAGTGATTGTGTGGAGAATCATGGGAACCGACACAACCAACACTGCCGAGGGCCGTTCTCAGGTTTAAGTGAACTTCTAATGTGACCATGTATTCATCCTTGGTCATCATTTCTTTGGTGGAAACAACATAAAAATAAAGTAAGATACTGCTCAGCTTGTGCGCTGTAAATATGATAGTGCCCAAAGATGACTGAAAATGTCAGTTTGTCTTAAAATAATCCAAATTTAAACATCTTTAAATATCCCACAGAAGCAAATAGCTCAGCTTCTGTTTGCAAAGTTGCATTACATTTTAGGGCCTGGCCGATATGATACCTATATTAAGGAGAGAAAAAATCAGATACCAATATATGGGTCGATATCTTCCTTAAATCTATCTTTGATCTTTAGAGAGAGATACATACAGTACATACTGTATATACATTTATTGAGTTATCAAACACTTGTGGAAAAGATATATAATGAAGACAAGATGGTCCCTCAACTGGAAAGTAACTGCCCGTGTATGTTAAACTCTGGAGAGTGATCATGCCTGTTGTAACCCATACAGCGCCCTCTGCTGGTGAAGGAGAAATGCTAATGTAATACACTGTTACTCAAATGAAATGCTATTTGACTGGTAAATAAATCTAATAATATCGGCATGTGATAAAAGCCGATAGTGACTTGATGTGCTAATATCGGCTGATATTGTCGTTTGGCTGATTAATCCGTCGGGCTCTATGAAATGTTAAATCGAAGAGCTAGAAGAACCACAACTCTTGTTTTTTATAACAGACCTTTTTGATTTTTATGTTGTACACAGTACCTGACCTTACGGTGGTTCCGACCTTTTTTGGCTCCCACTTTGGCTCCCACTTCGACTTCACAAAACTCTGGCGCTGCAGACATCCAAAACATATACAGCTTTTTACTATAAAAAATGTTTATTCATTTAGTAGATTTTCTATTGTTTTGCAAGTGAACATTCATTTTAGAGCCCATTTAGGCTTTAACGTGAAATCTTATTGTAAGCTGGGATGACATTTCTGCACAATGGACGACAGACAGAGACTCTGCAAGTTTCTTAATAATAACAATAATACATTGGTTTTATAAAGCGCTTTTCTAAGTACCCAAAGACGCTTTGACATAAAAAAATAAATAAATAAAAAAAACAGAACCAAAAACAACCAATGTTGTTAATCTTGTTTTGGCCTATGGCCCACAGTTGCCTGCGTTCAATATATTTTAATGTATATATTTTTTATTTATCAATAAATACACATTTCAGGCGACCCCATTTGTGTTCCATATCACCCCACATGGAGTTGGGAACCCAAGGTTGGGAAAGCCTGCCTTACGGAGTAGAGGTGGGGGGAAAAATCGATTCATGTTAAAATCAAGATTCTTATCTTCTGAGATTTTAAATAGATTCTTAACTTCCAAAACTTCCTCTTTTTTTTAGCTAATCAGTCACTCTGCTAAGTGCTAAGGCTAGCTCTTTAACTCAGTAGAATGCAAAATGGAGCAGCAAGAAATTCAGCCGGTCTCACAGATGACTGGAGCAGATCCTGAAGTATGTACTAATTCAAAAGTAGACTTTGAATCATGAATCCATGGATCCCTTTGAATCTAAAATAGATTCTGAATCGAATTGTGAGGCACACTAAGATTCCCAGCCCTATTACAGTGTCCTTCGTATTGTGTTTCTGCTGGTCAGATTTTTTTTTGCTGTTATTGATTTTCAGTCACGGGCTAGGTTATGATACAGTGCACATACTGTACATGCTTTTCTTCAATACAACCATTGACAGTGTAAAAATGACAGCGTTGGGAAACGGGCTTATTTAGATGTAGGTCATCAGATATGTAACTCCACTACATCTGTTGTGTGTTTGTGTGATGAGTGTTTTTATTCAGTCAACTGGCATGCTTTTTCTTGTGGTAAAAATCAGTCCATGCGGCTTTAATGAAATCATGTAATCAGCATGCTCCTCAGTCACTAAAACAACAGTAACAGACATGTTTCATTAACCTAAATGTGGAGCTACATTCTCTATAATAATTATGAACATGCACAAATGATGCATCTACCTTTATCATCACATGATCATATTATACACATTTCATGAAGTCACCTTTATTCTGGAGAGTAAACAAGCGAAAAATAGGCCTTAGTGTGAACCAGGGCGATCTTACCCATTCAATCAACATTGTGTTCAATGTGAACGACTTTGTGAAACTGACTCTATTTAGTACTGATGATCATGAAAAGCTAACCAGACCGTGAGCACCAAGACTGACTTTTATCTTTATCATTAGTAAATGCCTTTCAATGCTGCTTTCGGCTCACATTCTGATCTTCCCATTCATATGAGCCGCACCACAAGAGGCTTTGTTTACACTTCTCCCGGCAATGTTTCACAGCGTGTAGTGCGTTCTTTAGTTAAAAGGAAGCAGGAGTTTTGTTCTCCAGAGAATATAACACGTGTTTGTACAGTGCATGATCAGCAAAAAACACAAGACATAAACCTTTGTCAAAAGTGTCTGCCAAAACCCACAAAAGGTTAAAGTTCCTTATAGCTGCTTTGATTACATTTATATTCTTTATGACGTAACTTGAGGGAGTCATGACATTATAAACACCTCTTTGGACAGCTTTATAAACTTAGTATAAAGTATTTACTCTTCACGTCTGTTTACTACGCTGTAGTAAAATATTAATAAAGCAACAACCCCATTAAACGAGTTTAACAAAGCCCCTTGAGTCCCCTCCTACAAGCCCACCAGATGTTAAGAGATTTTGGGATTATGTCAGTATATGAGACCAAAACAGAAAACATTAATCTCTCCACCAAAGGAACTCAGATCTCAAACAAGAAATACTTTTTGAAGAGACATCACTTCCTGCCCATAAATCCCTTTAATCTTGAAGCAAACACTTTCTAAAGCAGAGTTGAAGGCAGAGTCGTTGGCCAATTACAGTAAACCAGCAATTCTACATTGATGAGGAGAGGAAGACGCAGCTCTGCATATTTTACACACTCAAGCATGATTGGCACCAAACTTAATCAGCAAAACAAAAGAGCCGAGGTCCCATGTTGTGTTTTGAAATCAGAAAAATGTGACTGGCTTGAGACCACCGTGCAGCGCAGACATCCTTTTGAGCAACAAAAATCAAAATCATTTTCATTCCAGGACATTAAAACTTGTTTTACTGCTGCAATTGATTGCGACATTGTATCTCCTGAAAATTGTCATTACAGTGTGCGGCATAATCTCCCTTTTAAATGCAGCAAGGTGATGAAGCAATTCATTTGGAAAAACATCAGGGGAAATGCGATAGTACAACTAAAGGCATCAGAGAGGATAAGGATTATGAAACAAAAGTAAACCACAGACAAACAACAAACAGCAACATCAGCAATAGAGGGAAATGAATTCAGCTGTAGTCTTTTATTTGTTGGTGTTTTCAATTCATGGAGCTTATATTGTCAGAGAAGGATTCACTAGGCCTATAAATACACTTTTTGAAAGTAATGGTGTTTATTAACTGTACAAGTGAGCAAATGGCCAACACACCAGCAAGCAGGGAACATAATAAATAGTCACAAATGAGGGACATAGTGTGAAGCCAGATTAACGGGTCCAGGACCAGGATCTTGTCGGAAGAGCCTCAAGCCACGTTATGTTCTGAGTTTTAGTTTTACTTTGGCTTTAAAGCATCATACTATCGCTCGTCCTTTTCCAGGCGAATTTCCCCTGCGGTGATGTATATTGAAGTTGAATGAATGTGTCTTTAAATGTAATGATGTTTTTAAACTTGTCAAACCACAACATTGTGTTAGTAATGCCACAGGTCAAAGGTCATGGAATGTAACGTTGTAGTACTCAAAATTGGTCTTGGTACACGTTTAGAAGGTCTTGGTCTCGGAATCGAAAGCATTTTTACTTGGCCATGTTTGGTCTCGGACTGGGTGGACTCCGGATTTTAAATCAAGACCAGTCAATACCCCCACTGGCAGGCTATTTTTCCACGTCATTACTGTGATTAGAAGGAAAACGCCAGAGAAATCTGTCATTTTAAAGTTGTAACGGGACGTGTCTTGTCGTGGTGGCCGCCATGATAGAGCCGCCATGACAGACACGAAATGTTTAGCGTTGCCAAGGAAACACCCCGATGTTACGTCACAGACCGCTGCATAAGGAAGAAGGAGCTGCTACTGAAAGCTTTCGTTCTGTTGCTGTATGTGCTGCTGTGATAAAAACGTCACGTAAATTATACTTGGATACATCGTCGGTAAACATATTCTCTTCCTCAGGTCGGTTTCGCCCGTTCGTCTTGACTATGGTCTAGTCGGAGTTCGTTTTCATGGGGGGACAGCGGGAGGAAAGAGAACTCCCATGATTCTCCGCCAGCCTCGACATCATCTTTTTGTTATTGTTTTGATTGAGAGCCCCCTGGCGGCAGAATTTACATACCGTGCTTTTAATTGAGCTAAATGAAATTGTTAGCCCCATCCTCACCTTTGCCTTCAGGAGCATGTGAGAGCCTTGTTCAGAGGTTACATCATCACTGCTGCTCTGCTTCTGCTGCTGTGGGCACTGTTGACATAATTGTTAGCAAGCTTTATGGTAATAAGCAACCCATACTTCCTTCTACAATTTTTACAACTTTTCACCAACTAGCAATTGTTTTTACTGTGTTCAGCTGCTTTAGATGTCCTTCTCTTTAAAGTATGAGCAGCTCGTACATAAAATAAACCTGGGGAACTGCAATAATGATTCTCTCCTTCTTTTCCACAGCTGGAATAAAAACTTCCTGGTCTGACACTCCACAACTTCTTCCTCTTCTTCCGTCTTATCAGTACAATACGGTTGAGTCTCCTGTTTGCTCATACAGATGAGTTCCTCAGCTGTGTTTACCTCACTGAGTTTATGGGTAAACAAGACCCTAATTAAATGATGCTTCGAAGTGTATGGCACTCTTCAACCTGCACTGCTATAAATAGGTGAGAGGTAAGAAAGGGTATACATTGTACATGATGGTGGGGGGGGAACACTCTCAGAAACTCTTTGTTGTTTGTGTGAGAAGATGAAAGACAAACGCCTACGCCGCCTGAATGGCTGAGACACACCTCACCCTTTCTCCTCACCTTCTCTTCTCCCCAAATCTTTTTTTCTTCTTCACTCCCTCATTGTCTCTCATCCAACGAGCTGAACAGGACTCCCTTTCACAAACCCACCCACCCCAACAGAAACACACACACGCACACACACACACACACTGTTGTGTCTTCATTCATATCAGTTTTTGTGGCATTAACCTCAGTCACCGAAACACAACTGTGAATCCCTGCAGAGGTATAAAAAGTGCTCACACACAGCATGACAAGCTTCTGGTTTGAAATTGACATCGTTTTTCTTTTGTTTTCCTGTTTGTCTCCTTTAATTTGAACTTCTCTAACCTTTGATCCTGACCTTCAACTCCTCTCTTTCTTTTCCCCTCCACCACAGCCTTCATCCATCTTCTGAGAAGAAGACATGTCAAGCAGAACAAAATACTAATGTAACAATGTTGTTTGGAGGAGAAACAATGAGGAGTGTCCCAGCACTAGGCAAGGTAAGGTTATTTATCTCTAGGTAAAGATGTGTCTCATCCCCTACTCTTCCTCCCCCTTTCATAATCCTGCACTCCACAGCCCAGTGATCCTCCTCAGCCACCTCACTTCCCTCCTGATTCTCCTTGGAGAATAACCTCAGAAATTCATACATTACAATCTGGACCTCTTGGAAGCAGCGGAACTGCAACACTTTTAATTTTTAATCAGGCCCACGGTCAGGCGGGACCTGACTTTTTCCGCTCCCCTTCTCCCACCACCTTTCTCTCACCTTCACTTTCAGCCTCTCCCTCTCTGTCTCACTCCAACTCGCCCACGCACCCCACCCCTTATGTCTCCCTTCCCAAAGTCACGGTGATGAATGGGTGAGCGCTGCCATCTCCGTGCCCACCAGCGAGAGGCAGCGGCCGGCTAACGCGGCTCAGACGCTCTCGGGGATAACAGTCAGGGAGGAGAGTAATTAATCCAGTAGGATGGGGGGCAGGGTTGCAGGACATACTGTGAGCTCCAGGACATCGTGTGTCTGTGTGTCTGTGTGTCTGCGTGATAGTGTGTGTGTGTGTGTGTGTGTGTGTGTGTGTGTGTGTGTGTGTGTGTGTGTGTGTGTGTTAGAGTGCATTATTGGAAACAGAAACACCAGACGTTTTTGTTTTTTTTCATCTGCGTAGAACTGGGGTGATCTGTTTCAGAGCAGAAGGTTAGGCCAGTGTGTGCATCTGAGTGTAAGTGTGTGTGTGTGTGTGTGTGTGTGTGTGTGTGTGTGTGTGTGTGTGTGTGTGTGTGTGTGTGTGTGTGTGTGTGTGTGTGCGTGCGTGTGTGTGTGTGTGCGTGTTAAAGAGAGAGAGTGGGTAGATGAGCTCCTTAAATAAACACCACTTGGGTACAGACAGGAGCAGCCAGAGGCAACACATACAAGACTGTCCTTGAACTCCCAGGTCAAACACACACACACACACACACACACACACACACACACACACACACACCGATATCCAACATCAGAAAAGGAGAATGTAGCTCTGCAGAGCCTATTTAAAATTATGAGGGTTTCAGGTCTTTAGTTTGAACTTATCCATCGTACTGCCGTTACTCAGAATAATCAGTAAACTAAATGTCTGCGGACAAAAGTGAGGAATCGATTCCAAATTAAATTGCATTCACCTTGATAAGAGTCTCCACCGGACAACTACAAGGTAAATGAAAGATGTGCAGGAGTTCGATGAATAAACAGGTGTGTTCTACATCAAAGCTCTATGTTAATTGGGCCAATCCATTACCCACTTTGACGTGTTTAATGTTTCAGGGGATGACCGATTAGTGCAGCGTGGAGTGCTGTACACAAGCGCCTGGCTGGTTTCCTCTGGTCCACAACGTCTAACCAGAGGCTACAGCTCCATGCATCATTAGTCCTGGCCTAGCCAGCATACCAATCACATGTCCTTTTAGCCTAATAGGATAACTGAGGGGAAATGGAGGAAGGGGCTTCAATGCTGTAGAGCTGCTCTAAGTGTGCGGTCTCTCGGGTTATTGTGAGCGTGTACTAATGGACAAGGTTTGAGCAATTGTTGCTTGATAAAGCTAAAGAGAAAATATGTCGGCCCAGGATTGAATGGAAATAGCTTTGATATTGGAAACATGAGAAACATGTAAGGGACATGTGAGTGCACTCAGGGATGGGGATTCACTGAACGCCCAAGACTTGTGGACATGAGGAAATGATGCTTCATGTCAGGTTTTCATTTTCTCCTGGTACACAGCAGCAACCAACAGGTCAGCCAGTGAGCAGTGCAACAATTTGATATAAATTTGAGAAAGTCTAGTACCATTGTAGCTGCTGCATTAGATGCTAGAAATAACAATGTTCCCACAATGTGGATTCTAACATACTGTTTAGCAGTTCTAATGTTTACCATGCTCACCGCCCCAGTTTAGCGGGTTAGTAAGCTAATTAGCACTTGATACAAAGTGCTTCTGAGGTTTCATCAACCAAGTCAAACTTAGTTCATGACAAATAAGAATATTGATCTAATGAAGATGTTTGATGAGTTAACTATAAGATTATTAATTTAAAAAAAGAAATCATGTCCTACAGCAATCATCTTCTCAGATGAGTCTTTGATCTGATGTCAATGTAGTGTCTTGATTCAATGTAACACAGAAGGTAAAGGACTTCAATGGCAACCCTTTAGTTTTTGAAAAATTGTACTAGAAGATGTCAAACTCATGGTGGTCCTTGATGAAAGTCAGGGATCACAAAAGTCACAGGTATACATCATCTGAGATCTATAAAATATGTCTGTATAAAATGTTATAGCAATCTATCTGATGTATTTTTAAAGGGATACTTCACCCGTTGAAACATGAATCTGTATTGACATTGGGTCATATATGTAGTAGAAATGTTAAGTACATTTTGAAGTTGGTGCCTTCTTGACCGAGAAAAGGCAGAAAGTGTCTTTTTGGCTCATGTGGATGAAAGACAACAACTCCCAGAATGCACAGCACCGCAGGCCACTCCCAATGTAATGGTGCATTCACGTGGTGTCGGACACATCGGAAAAACGACGTTCTGAGTTGTAAAATCTGCATCAAATGGGGGACAAAATATGTTTTGTTAATGTTAACATACTTTTTATTCATGCACGTATTGCACGTCAACGTTTTGCTCAAATATAACTTTTGACAATAACATTTCACTGATCTTTGTCGTAGCATCCACTTTTTTGTGCTGTTATTACAACACTGAAGTCTGAAGAACGACTTCCCAACTCGGAAACTTGGACCACCCGAGCAGCACCTGAACGCAGCATTATTTACAGACATTTACTACAACACATACGGCAGTTTCCTCAACTGATTCCGGGATTTCTTTCAGAAGGAATTGGCATCTTGGAAATTCCTGGCAGAAAACGGACTCTATGTCTGTGTCCATAGACAAACAGTGACAGCACCGACACCACCAGTCTGCCCCAGCTCAAGTCGGCCCGGGCTATCTCACAGCTCTCACAGCATCACACAGCACCTGTCTGTCAGCAGAAGCCGCCTCTCGTAGAGAGAGCCACGAATATCAGATTGGAGCATAAGACCTTCAAATTCCCTTCATTCATATCAGTTTGAAGTTGCAACACACTTTTTCGCCATTCTCGGTTCTTATCAGCTTTCTCCATAGAGTCTGTTAGCATAGCTTCCAAGCAATATGGCGGACGTTAAGTTTTGATTCTGGCAGTGAGGTCCCACCCACTGATCTGTGATAGGTCTGTAGCTTCAGTGGTCGAAAACATGAAGAACTAGCGATGTAGTTTCACCCCTGGTAACCAAAATAGCCTCCGATGACGCAAAATGACGTTTTTTGCGTCATCGGAGGCTTCTTTTCAGGCAAAGAAATAAGGAGCTTTCCCGTCTCAGGGCAAAATGAGGGCGGGATGCACGACCATTCAAAAATACTACCAGGTATCTAATGATACAAAGCTTAATGCAAATGGGTGAAGTATCCCTTTAACTATGTCAATCCGAACCAAAGTGCTGGACCCAAAACTGAATGATATTCAGATTCAGTCATGCGCCTACTGCTAATCATCTTCTCCATTATTTCATGGAGGGTCAGCGTCCTGGTAAACAGTAGCAGGTTAAGTCAAGTCACAAAAAACTGCTGTCCTGAATACAGCCAGGAGAAGATGTCATGCTACAGCCCAAATAACATGACCCATTTTTTTTTTCCAGAAAGGAGGAGCAATCAGCGGCACACCCGAGGGTTGCCAGAGACAGGGAGCACACACAGTCCCAGAGGACAGACAGCTATTACAGCACAGGAAATACAATCATCTACAAGCCCAGGGGCTAAATGTAGGATTGAGCACTAGCGCAGAAGAAGAGTTAGGTCCTTTTTCAAGTCCATCCAGCAGCACCCACTGGCTCATAAATGTGTTAGAGCTGCTTGAAGATGTGTTCAAAGATACATGTCTACCTATTGAGGACTATTGTTATTGCACTGAACAGTATCATATCTCTGAAAAGACAGTAATATGGTTTCCTCCACGGTTTTCTCTATCATGGGACCCTTTTAACTGGAGATTACCAGACTCTTATGAAGCGGCCGCATAGCTGCTGGTTTCCAGTAAGGGAAAATGAGGGAGTGAAATGAAGAGACTTGATGAAAGAGGAGAGACGAGGAGGGATCAGTGGAGATGAGAGGTCACAGCAGAGATGAGGCAGACTGACAGATATGGAAATGAAGTCAAGAGAGACACCGAGATATGAACTTCACTTCCTCTTTGTATTTACCCTTCAAAAAAGAGAGTGAGGCCTAATAAAACATTTATCATTCCAGGAAAGCTCTTTAATGTATTTGACATTAAAAGGCTGAAAGAAGGAAGAGAGAGATTAAAAGAGAAGAGAGGGAGGGAGAGAGGAAGTGAGAGGAGGATGTATATCTCTGGGTGGATGGTGGGGAACGTTAGAGGAGTGGCTGGACTCGAGGGGGAGGAGGACAAGAAATCAGAGGCAAAGGTGTTAAATGAAACAAGTGAGGGGTGAGGGCAGGAGTTAAAACAGGTGAATTACAAAGACACAGATGACGAGAAAAGACAAGACAAAAAAAAAATGGTTACGTTGAAAAAAAAATGCTGAAACAGAATCAAGGGAAAAATCCCACCTGAAGCATAATTTAGGTCAATAAGATCTTTATGTTGTTTCTGTGACATAGCTTGCTGTAAAAACTAATATATACAGCCCCCTCTGTTTGACCTCCAGAGGTTTAACATCTAAGCAAGGCATTGGTCCGTAAGGACTCTGTGACCTCCTTCCCCTCCAGGGTCCGCATAAGTATCTCCCATATATTCTGAAATTGAGAGGAATAAATGTACCACCAGGGTAGAGTTGGGTCAATGGCTGACAGCCCATTCCCGTCCACACCAACAATGCAGCACAGGTCCTCCAGAGGTTAAACATCTAAGCAAGGAATTGGTCCGGCGAACGGTTTGTCTCAGCTCCAGCTCTCAGCCTGTCGTTAGGTTGACTGAAAGTTAGGGTGGGCTGTAAAACAACATCAAAATAGAGCGTTTCATAAAAAAAAGGTAAGATAGATCTGTTTCAAATCGTATAATCAGGTCTCTGTTGGATTTCTGTGTTGCATTATAGCATGCAATACAGTATGACAAATTATACTACTTTCAACGACCCTCAGTCATTAGTTTGTTATAAATATTTACATTTGAATGTTCCTTTAACAGTAATACTTAGTATTGCGTTTATTGATCATTCATTGATGAAGTCATTCCTGGGATTAATGTATTGAATTACTTGGAAAAATGTCCTTTTGTGAATTTGAGCCCCTGCCCCTCTAAATCCTCTGCACGTTATTTCTCCCTGTTATGTCTGCTGGCTTTTTTTTTCTTTCATTGCTGCTGTTTGATTGTTTTAAATTGCCTGGGTGTACCTGGGTAGTGTGCTTATAACCATCCTCCATCATATATTTTTCTGCGGCCATTCAAACTGCTTACACTCAGTAAATCTCTCCCTACATATAGGAGCTTCTGTAGCTGGTGGTGCAGTCTGCCAGCCAGATTCAGATACTTTGTGTTTGCACAAGGGAATCACAGTCAAACTATGCAGCATCGAATCCCACTGGATTTGATCTGATTAACATCCTCCTCATACTTTGCTCTCCTTACAGGGTGCCAGAGCTGTGGCGCAGACGAGACACACTGCTTTACTGCAGACTACCGATATGTCTCTTTAGACAGATTTCAACTACGAAACCTAAGCTGCTTAAATAAGTTGTAATCTTTGATTGGGCAAGGTGTTTTTTGTCTCATCAACATCACAGCTATTTGATATTATGACGACTAAAATACAAAAAGGACACAAGGAAGAATAGGAATCCAAACAGAGAAACCATGCTTCAAGCCCTGATATGGTCTTAACAATGTGAAAGAATACATGACATATTCAGACAGTACAGTTTAGCATTGAACACTAAATGGAGCTCAGTGTAAGTTCAAGCAGGAAGACTGGTTATATTCTCTCACACATTCATTCAGTTTTCTTCAGTCAATTTAGCCACTCCCTCTTTACCCCTCTCACCATCTCCCTGCTCTGGTGACCAGCTGATTTGGGATGTCAACTCTTTAAGTAATAAACCAACCAGAATCTGCCACAACCTCTCTCATCCAATCATCCTGCCACGGTCAAATTTTAAAACCTGTTCTCTCTCTTCTGCAGTCAGTTTGTCATTTTCAGCCATCTCCATTCCAGCTCAGCAGAGTTCAGATCCAGCCTCAGAAACCCACTCCTCATCACATCCTGCATTCCTCTATCACCACCACCACCAGTGTCTAGACTCCATATGGGGCCTCATTGTCGGCCTCATTACACCTCCGAGTACATGAAGTCGTCATGATGGAGTCTAAACCCCGAAATAAATAATTGTTTATTCTTAATTAAGTCTCTCCTGATTGAAATGTATTGTCATCTTCAAATGACACAAACACTGACATTAACGACCATTGAATCTGATTCTCATCTATTGAAGTTGGCTAACAGTTTGAGAAACTCAGGCTGAAAGACAAAACAGGGTTTTTATTTCAAACAAAACCAACAGAAAAATATCTTTGTTCTTGTGATCTATATTTCTGAAAATGAGCTGTTCTAGTTTTCAAAGAGTAGTTAAAAGAGTTTGAGGTTATGAGGAAATATTTGTGCATTCTGTTTCAGTGTTTTCTCTGAAATAAGTAATGTGAGGGGAGACAATAGGGGCTTAAAGACCGAGACAGAAACAGAATACAATGTAAAAATCAAAGTGAGGCAGACAAAAGAGAAGAACACAGACACAAGAATGAATGAAAATGAAATGTGATGCTGCCAAAGAAGCAATTTGGGTTTATTCAATCATCTGAAACAAAAAGATAAACAGGCTGAACATAAACAGCCAAACAGGAATCAGTCAACGTAGATTTGTATTGAATGCAATGTTGTTCATTTACAGCCATAACACTAAATATTCAGATGTTCCTCATGAACAAATGTTACCACTACACCAGGGTAGAAAGAATAAATGCCTTACTGTAACATGCACTAATAAAACAAGTGTGCATGCACAGCAGCAAGAATGTGCTCTTAATCCCAATATGATGAATAGTGATTATTTAAGGTTTAAATCCTTGAATCCTTGTCCACCTGGACATTATGAGCTCTTCCATCTGCTACTTCATATAAAATATGAAATCTGTTTACTGATAAACTTCAGCCACATCTAGGATTTAAACTGCAGTCAATACAAATGTAGTAAACTTTGCACTTAGATTTTAAGCAATTTGATGACTTCACACAACTGAGCAAAGTTGTGTGACCAAGCCATTATCAGCACCAGACTGTAAAAGAGCTGAAGCACAAATAGGCAATAATCATTAACATTAACTATGCATTAAAGAAACAGTCACAGCAGTTTTGGTCCGCTAAACGTACAGTGGAAAGCTCTGTGTGCACTTTTACTGCTCCTCTCTCTGATACACAGCTTGCTCTCACACACCAGTCGATTGACTTTTTAAGGAATCATCAAAGGAAGCCATACCACCAGGGCGCACGGAGAGAGCCGAGAAATGTGCTGAGCTTAACACGCTCTCAGTACATCCATCATTTACACATGAGCAGGCTGGTTGAGCTGTAACGTCTTTCTCCTACACTCACACCGCCTTAATGCAGTGATGGATGTGAAGGTTATAATCTACATCTGTCGCTCTCTGTGATGTTATATAATCGTTTTTATTGTCAATGCAATGGATGATTCAGTTATTTCTGATCATCCAATAAAGCATCTCATGTGCTACATGTACAGTATGTTGTTTAACTTGTGTCATTGCATCAGGGCAATGACAGGATTATACATAAGTATCATTTCAGTTTTTCTCTGGGAAGGGTCTAAGGGTGCATTCACTCCTAAACTGTTTAGTCCGTTTGAAACGAACTCTGGAGCGCTTTGACGGATAGTTTGTTTGGTTTCAGGGTGGTGTAAATGCTCAAATGAACTTTGTTGCGGCCAAAGAACGGAACTCTAGTCTAGTCCGCTTAAAAACAGGGGTCTCGGTTCGCGTCCAGGCGCACCGTAGTTCAGATAGCCGTAGGTGAGAATGCATCGCGGACCAAACAAGGGAACAAGGGAAGTGAACCAAAATGCAATGCATTGTGGGTTGAATTTGGCCGTCTGTAAATTATGTCAAATAGGTTTGCGAAACGTGGCTAACGTTAGCATTGCTAACAACACCAGCCATCAGTCCTCCTTACAGGGCAGGGCCGGCCCGTGGCATAGGCAGTATAGACAAATGCTAGGGACGCCAGCCTACACAGGGTCGCCGCTGGCGCCCAAATGAGTGAGGAAGAAAAGTTGAATTAAGAAGAAGAAATAGAAGGAAAAATGCGTTTAAATATCACTAAATATGATTGATCTATGATCATTTTCATGCTATTATTTAGTAATGTTACAAAAAAGCCATGAAAACACAACTACATCACATATGTAAAAAGGCTCTATTTTCTTGCCTCCTGCCTGACCCGGCGCATCACAACACTGCTGCTCGTTACCTGCTCATGCAGGGGAGGAGGGTAGTCAACTTATCAGAAGTGAGTGACACTGACCGTACCGATTAATATCACGTTATAAACGACCATAATGTAAAGAACAACAACAAAGTGACCGGGAGCCCAGGGACGAAGAAGAAGAAGAGGAGGAAAAATCTGAAGAAGACACAGAGGTAACTTGCTGCACGGATCAATGATTTATCTGTTGGAGTTAAGCTAGCTTGTTATGGTTGGATGATAGTAACCTTAGTAGGTCCTTATTCCTAATCAATAGCTCGAGTTAACATCAGTTATTTCCACTGTACTTTCATTATTCAGGTTAAGAAAATAACCAGTGTAAGAAATGCACGTTTTCTTTTGTGAAGTAGGCTTTGTTGTTTGGGACACAAAACCTACTTCTATATTTATTGACATCTTTGTGTACTTAGTTAGCTTTCACCCTAAAATGTTTATTTTCCACCTCCTGTTGTCATTAATAGTTTTAAGCTCTTTCCTTTAGAGTATTTATGTCTAAGAGCATGAATGTATTTTGTGCAAGAAGTCCTCACTGATAGATACAGTATGTGTGCATGCTGCAGGTCTGGTTGTAAGAAGTCCTCACTGCTAGATATGTGTGCATGCTGCAGGTCTGGTTGTAAGAAGTCCTCACTGATAGCTATGTGTGCATGCTGCAGGTCTGGTTGCAAGAAGTCCTCACTGATATATATGTGTGCATGCTGCAGGTCTGGTTGTAAGGAGTCCTCACTAATAGATTTGTGTGCATGCTGCAGGTCTGGTTGCAAGAAGTCCTCACTGATATATATGTGTGCATGCTGCAGGTCTGGTTGTAAGAAGTCCTCACTGCTAGATATGTGTGCATGCTGCAGGTCTGGTTGTAAGGAGTCCTCACTGCTAGATATGTGTGCATGCTGCAGGTCTGGTTGTAAGGAGTCCTCACTGCTAGATATGTGTGCATGCTGCAGGTCTGGTTGTAAGAAGTCCTCACTGATAGATATGTGTGCATGCTGCAGGTCTGGTTGTAATGAAAACGTTTGGGCTCACCTGAAAAACTCTGCTGAGGTTTCTGAACTGCTCTGAAGAGAAAATAATACTTTGTTCACACTATATTATAAAATGCCCATTGTTTCACAAATGCTCATCTTCTCTCTCCAGATGAAATTTTAAAACATTTAAAACCATCCCCTGCTGTCCCTGGGCCGTCTGTGAACACTTCTCCCTGCACTGGCTTGTTTGATATTGTTTGTTCTGTTACACTAGGGATTTGAATTTATTTATTTTGTATATATCTATATGAATTATTACCATTTTGTTCATGTTTGTTTTAAAGTATTTATTATTTTAAAATAAAGAAATTCTGTTAAATATAAAGCTGAATGCCAGTTTTCTTTAAGTATATGAATATTGTCTTTGGTGGTCAAATTGGCTGCAATATAAGGGCCGACCACTGAAATCTTGCCTAGGGCACCAAAATGGTTAGGGCCGGCTCTGTTACAGGGTAACGTGCACATGTCTGTGCTAAGTGGTCGATATGCCAGTTTAACCTGACAGCCTACATATTAGGACTACTTTACCTCCATTTTATAGATCAAAATACTGCCAAACTGCACCGTGCTACAGGATGCCATTCTTCCTCTGTCGTGTTGTTTACTTTCAGGTCATAGTGCAGCATAAGGCTAACACTAACCGGAGCTACAAACAAGTGGCCGGTGGCTACGGTACACAACATTTGACAGGTTTTGGTGCTCTTGACAAAGTGCAGTGTGAAAGCAAACCGAATCAAATGAAAAATGCAACACTGTTACAACTGCACACCTGAAGTAATGAATCAAAGTAATTTCTGAGGATCAAAAGTGAAACAAGACACTTACACAATATTAAGTATATCTAACCTATAATAACTATTATCAAAACCTTTGAAGGTCTTCTAAATGTATGACGCTCGTTCTTTGATTGGGCACGGCTGTCTTGCGTTTATTTCAAATACCTTTTTATCCGACTAATTATTTATTATTCATTTGATTTGTTTATCAGTTTTTACTACGTTTTACTTGTTTAAATTATTAAGCACTATGTAACTTGTTTTTGAAAAGTGCTTTATCAATACGTGTTTTATTTCTTTATTAATTCCTGAGTTTGGGTATTTAAAATAACTAAGAAAGATCTAATTTAGCATTCAATAAT
This sequence comes from Tautogolabrus adspersus, assembly GCA_020745685.1. Taxonomy (NCBI): domain Eukaryota; kingdom Metazoa; phylum Chordata; class Actinopteri; order Labriformes; family Labridae; genus Tautogolabrus; species Tautogolabrus adspersus. Next base: position 9,682,806 of record CM036540.1, read on the forward strand.
GATGTGATACAAATGTAAAAGACTAGTCACTAGTCTCTCAAATCAAATATTTATTTAGCTCATATTAGTACATCGGTTTTCTTTTCAATCGTCTCTGTTCTTATTGGACAGTTACAGAGCACTGAGAATCTGTGAGGTTTATGTTTGATTAAAAGACACAACGATGTGTTTGACTTCATGACAGTGTTTAAAGAGAGGCGAAAAAAAGTGGTGATACAGATTATGGAATACACATAACAAGGTTCCCTGTCAAGATGTGAGATTGATGTTGTATGGCTGAATGTATAAGTTCAGAACTAGAGCATGTAAATGGTAAATGGACTTGAGCTTGTAAAGCGCTTTTCTAGTCTTCTGACGACTCTAAGAGCTTTTACAACGCAGGTCACACCTACACATTCACACAATGACGGCAAAGATTCATACACAGCCGACAAAGCAGCAGGAGCAACTTGGGGCTAAGTGTCTTTTTCCAAGGACACATCGGACATGTGGCTGCAGGAGCTGGGGATCGAACCCCGACCTTCCCGTTGGGAGACAACCAACTTTACCACTGAGACACAGCCGCCCAATAATAGTGATCATGAGAGTTAGGGGAGAACAAAATCAAAAACTAAACATATAAAAGGGGTCAAATGTATCTTTTTTATATAACCAGTAATCAAAATAATGAATAATAAGCAAACGTTGAAGTAGCTATTCTTCACCAGGTGTACATACAGAAAAATGCATCAGGGCATACAGACATATAGATATCGACATACAGTATGCAGACGCACACACACACACACACACACACACACACACACAGACACACACACACACACACACACACACACACACACACACACACACACACACACACACACACACACACACACACACACCACGCATTATGCTTAATATTATGACTCTTTAGATTGGAAATCATTCAAAAATAAAAATTGGTTTCAACTTTTCAAATATTCTTGTTTCTGAAGTGTTTTAAATCTCTACATGCATATATTAAGATAAAGCCAGACCTAGCTGGTGGGTATACTAGATCACAGAGTCTTTAATCCCCCATGAGCGAGATGTGAAAGCTGCAGGCCTCTTTCTTTGTGTCACACTAATGTCTAGACTGATGGCTGAGGGTGCTTCAGTGTTTTTAAATAACCCAGCTCAACTAGATGAAGGAAAATGAGTTTGAAACTTTATTTTTACTTTTTGTGCAACACCTTCCCTTCTTCATACAGCCTGAACATTTTTAAAGAGGATATTATACCCCTTCTCCACCTTTTCAAACAGTCCCCTGTGGTCTAAATGAAACATCTGTGCTGTGCTTTGATATAAACATGAATCAAGCACCAGAGGAGGTTTGTGACCCTGTATAAACCAGCTCTCTCAGAACGCTCCGTTTTGTTGTGTTTGTCTCTTTAAATGCAATGAGCCCCCGTGAGTTTTCCCGGTAGACATCACTCCTCTGCAGTGAGAATAACAATGGCAGACCTGCGCAAAAGTTTTGCTCTAGGCTGGGGGTGGAGTCCATGTGTGGAGAAAACAGGGGAGGGGAGGGTTTTTTTTTTTACCTCAATCCAACTTGTGATGTCACAAGTTGAGAACATGTGAAACTGAGCGTTTTTCTCTGTGTTGTAAGACTTATGCAGACCACAAAAAAAGGACTGGATGGATTTATTTCAAATGTTGTGGGTCGATAGACACTCAGGTTACCTAAATTAATTTTCAAAAACACTGTGAAAGTGGATTTTTCATAATATGTCCCCTTTAAACTGTGTTCTCTCCCATTAATCATTCCCCAACCCCTTTAGATTTCTTTATTACTCTTTGGAGGGTGGGAACGATCGACTGAACTAGATAAAGCTCAGACTACTCTGCCTGGAAACACTACAACAGTAAAATACCGCTTACACATACATGCATCAGAATTAAAGGAAAGGTTTGATGGTTTTTAATCTCTATCCAGTATATGTTGTAAAATATGCCTGCAGGGGTTAGCAACGTTCTCTCTAAAGCCACGTTTCCACCGAGCGGTCAGGTTTGGTTCAGTACAGTTTGGTACAATAATCCCTGATCTTGCTTGGGTTTCCACAGCCAACCGTACCCTTACTCATCACTAAATCACAGCAGCGCGACATAGACAGCCAATAAATTCCACAAAGAAGAAGAACGTGACACAGTCAACAAAAATCAGTGATTATAGGAAGGTCTGCATCTCCGAGGTTGTCCATGGAGGTGCTATGCGCTGACAATAGTTGCAAAAAACAAAAAAAAGCCTTGAAATTACTCTCTCCAAATCCACAGGATATTTAAACATGGTGCGTTTTGTGATTGTCCTTTATTACCGCTGTCGCTCTGGAAGTGAAGATTATTTCAACCAATCAACGGACTGCAATGTGTCTAGCTCCAACCTCAAGGGTTTGATCGGTGCGCTTGGCAACAGAAGGGCAACAAAAAAGGTACGGATATGTTATTTTGGTACCATTCCCAACTTTGTGGAAACGCCAATAAATGTGTACCGTACCAAACCGAACTGAACCGGACCGCTTGGTGGAAACTATCCACGGTTACAACAGTATAGCAACCAAATCGTGAGAGCACAGGATCTGGATGGACGGGGTTACATTTTACATTTGTTTTGTCTGACATGGCATTCAGCCATATTAATACAAGCCAAGATATATGACAGGAAAAACTGCTGCGGAGCATTACATCCTGGTAGGTGTAAGCACTGTTGGCTGCAGTGCTGCATGCAGGAGATCTCAGCTCTCTCAGTCAATAAAACGCACACTGAAGAATTTACAGCTCCAACAGACTGTAGACTTGACATTTACCATCAGAACTAGCCGGGCATGAAAATCCATAAACAAAACAGTGATATAATTACAACTCAGGTATTAGCCAGAGGGAGCATTTTTCTGCCACAAGAATATTTTTGAAACATATTACCAAATAATATTTTGCTGATCAGACTTCTACAGTTTCACAGCAGTAGTTTTCTGAACGCAGGGCTTTAAGATGTGATTTTGATTTGAGATATCGTAACAAAAGCAAGATTAAAAAATGAGCTGAGGCACAAATAAGTATGTTATGTCTTCTGACTGTAAGAACGTAAACTTGTGTGTTCCTTTTATTGTTATTTATTAATATTCTAGTAGGTATGTCATTGTCAAGTATTGCACTTGTTGTAATCTCATGTATCAGCGGCTTTCCATGAGAATCATACGTGTAAAGATGGGGACATTTGCAGTAAACAGTATGACATGGTTTCCCCCTGTTGTTCACCCTGTCACTACAAATAAGCGACTACAAGGAGCAACATTTTTTAACTTTAGATTCTCTACATTTTGACCTGGTTTGAATATATGAAGCGCTAGAAAAGAATGGAGTTTGAACAAGCTTTTTTACATAAACCAAAGTAAAAATTCATGAAAGAGACAGAATTTCTCCACCTGAGAAGACCTTTATAGAAGTCCTTCCACTTCTGATCATGAGATCACAGAGCAGAGGGACTTAAGAGTAGCCCCTGACAGCCTCTGGGCCTGAGCCATGAGGGCCCAAAGTTCAGGTCTCATCGGGGGGTCCTGTCACATTTCTGTCTGTATTAAGTAGCTCAAGCAGAGCCTGGACTTATGCATACAGACACACACACACACGCTTCCTCCTACTAGGCCTTGCTTTTTCTTTTCTAGGTCCACTGTGGGCTGCCACAGACGGCAGTTTGTCTGTCACACGGCCCAAGGCCGAGCCTGGAAGGCAGACCCCGGGGAAAAAATGTGGCTCGCTGGCGAATCAGGCAGCCATGCTTGAGTCTCCAGTGATGCCTGATCTCACTGTGACATGGTCTCACCATTCTCTGAAATCAGAGCTGCAGCGCTCCAGACTGCAGTTAGGCACACACATGCACAAACACACACAGTTTCAACTGATACTTACCCCAAACTTTAAAACACTCTGACCAATATTTTGAAATAAATCCTAAAAAAAGGATGAATGAACATTCTAGTGATGATTGGTTTAGGCTTTACTAATAAAGGGAAACATTCACATTCAGAATGAATCAGGATTAATCTCTGACTTGCTGCATTATGCTAAATTAGCATTACTAACAGTGTCAGGATTTGGCATTTGCTTCAATTTGTTTCAGGTATGTGGAGCACAAAATGTAAGACCTGTCTCCCTCAGGTCCGTGCTACCTCAGGAGAGCTGGAACAACAACATGGTAAATGGACTTGAGCTTGTAAAGTGCTTTTTTAGTCTTCTGACTACTCAAAGTGCTTTTACAACGCATGTCACACCTACACATTCACACATTGATGGCAGTGGCTGCTATGTAAAGTGACCATCAGAAGTAACTAATCCCCCCTTGTACACACTCATACGCCGCCGACAAAGCAGCAGGAGCAATTCTGGGTTAAGTGTCTTGCCATATCGGACATGTTGCTGCAGGAGCTGGGGATCGAACCCCCAACTTTCCGGTTGAGAGACGATTGACTACCAACTGAGCCACAGCCGCCCCATCACATGTAGTGCTGCTGTCAAAAAGCCACTTAGAATATGACAATACAATGCTTGATTCAAAAAAACACTAACCAATGTTGATCCCTTCACAAATACCTTATTGTTGTTTTAATCCATAATACACAAAATCTAAACAATATGAAATACACACAGATCCAGGATTAAAGGTCTGCCTCGTCAACACCAGCATGGTCATAAAATAACAGTAGTCACAGTAGAAACCGGAGACTGCATTTCCAGTCCCCTCAGCACCTCACCTCACCTCTGATGGTTGATCCATGCTTTGCAACTTTGATTGACTTTAAATTGCACAAGATGTAGGACTACAAGTTCTCACCAATACCAAACCAACTCCACAAGGAGAACGAGAGGAGGAGGAACCCCACAAGGCTTGGGGTCCTTGTAGGTCCTAGATGAAGGTATCCAAAGGGCTCTAGTAATGTATGTATGCAGTGCATTCCTATACTTATCTTCAGATTCATTTTTTTTTTGCTTAGGGAATACAAAAACTTCACTTACATTCACATGCAAACATTTCTTTGCTAAATCTAACGCTGTCCAACATTAATTCCGTTGTTGCAATACAGACACTTAACATATTTATTCTATTTAAATGGTGAACAGACTTGAGCCTGATTAGCGCTTTTCTTGTCTTCTAACTACTCAAAGCGCTTTCTACGCCACCCATTCTCACACTGATGGCAGAGGCTGCTATGTAAAGTGTCCATCAGTATTAATTAATCCTTTGATACACATGGACACGCCGCCTACGCAGCAGTGGCAGCAATTTGGGGATAAGAGTCTTGCCCAAGGACACATCGACATTTGACTGCATGAGCTGGGGATCGAACCCATAACCTTCAGGTCAACAGGTGACCAACTCAACCACTGAGCACCAGCCGCAGACACTTTGACACTGAAATGAAGATGAAAATAAAAAACCCAAAACTAAAACTGTTGTATTTGTTTAAAAAGTAAGTTTATTGCATTGATAACAAAAACAACAAGAATTTGGGGTTGACGGGGAAATGTCTTATTTTGTCATAATGTAGAAGTATGCCAGCAGAGGATGATATTCTGCTTCTGTCACTGGAAAGACTTCAGTGTTTACCTTTTGGAGGAACATGAGCTGAATGTCAGGAGAGATCCGACACTGCAAGTCAAAGGTTTGCTGTGTGCTTTTTGAATGATCTGCTAACAATGTCCTTTGTTTTCTGCAGGTCAATGCAGCAAATACTTTATTTTGTATTTTTTGTGAAACGGTAGATGTATATTAGTTGTTAAAAAAAAAGGGGGGGGGGGGGGAGTCAGACATAGTTTGGGGATTTAAGCTTGTCAAGGACAAGAGTCAAAGTCAGAATCCCGACATCATAATGTTGAGACATTTACATATTCATCACATCCAGCCTGCATCTTGCCAGAGGCCCTGTGTTCCTGTGTGACTAAGGGGCATGCATATTAAATATCACTCCAGCTCTATCGTGCAGTGCTGAAGGGATAACCTGTAGCATTTTCTTATGACTAAATGTTTGTAACTACAATGCTAATTGATTGAAGTGTGCCAAAACAAGATGTATGAAATCAGATAGCTATTTCACCTGCCAGACATGCACTACACTGTTGTATAAAAAGAGGGAAGCAGCTTTTTAGTCCAGCTGTGGAATATCAGTGGTCTTGTTTTGAGTAACAGATGGTTTAGCTCATATGTATTAACCTGCTGTCTCTCTGTTCTGTCATCCTCCATTTTTGATGGATGTAGGAACATTTACTTTCAATGAGATGTGACTCTTCTCCTCCTGCTCTCAGTATATCTGGTTCAGTTACGTTTACATTTTATCCTGGTATTTTATTTAAAAAAAAATCCAAACTAATATATTTCTGATCACAAAGTGAATTCCATTGACATGGAGGCTTTGTGTCTTTTTGATTAGAGATCTCAGCAGACTGAGCCAAGGTTAGACACGTCACAGTGGGGCAACTCCAGTGGAGATAAATCAAATCAAATCAAGCTCCCTTTATGATGAACCGATCAGTTTGATCGTTGTTCAGTAGTTTTAAATAAATGTGGCTGGATGTAGTTAGTTAAGAGACTTCAAAGAGGCTCTTTGAAATGAGGCCATGAAAATGCCAGAGCACTGGTGGAGCGTGCGTCTGTCCTTTAAAGTTTGCTCTTGGCTTCCTGGCTGCGTGTTAATGATGAACAGATAAAATATTCAACTGAGTGGCATTACTGTGCATCTGTCTGCCTTCACTCACCCCTTAGAGCTCTGTGTGCCCAGACATATGTGCACAAACAAAACCAAAAAAAAGCATGACGTCCTTCCGTCTGTCTTCCCACTGTCCTCACACCGCACAGCATTAATCTAACTGATCGTATTCTTTGCCACAAAGAAAAAAAGGCTGTGGATATGTGGTGTGTGGCTAGAGTGCATCCGTATGTGAGGCGGCAGCCAGTTAGTCTTATCTAGGAGAGGGGAACGCTGGGTTGTGTAATTATGTTCACATGGCTTTGATCCAGAGCTGCGTCTTCCTACCACCTGTTGGCCTGTGGCTCCGTCTGAGGCCTGATAATTAGACCCACAACCACAAGAACAGGAGACACACAGGGCAGTACAAGAGCCCCTCCTCACAGACATGCATGCAGAGTATAAGCACTCATTTCCAGAAATACTCCTAGAAGCTTTTTTGTTTTGTAAAGTAATCCTTTAAACCCTCTGGTGTAAGTGCACCGTCAGGCTGGTGAAGTCAGACTGTAACGCTGTGTCGTAGATTTAATTTCTCTGTGTTCTTCACTTCAGTGTCTCGCTGAGAGCTTCAAAGCAGCTTCGTATCCCCCATCATTTAAACGTCACAGACTTTTAAATGACATTGACAATCAAAGTTTCTCCCGCAGCACAATTGACAGACCCAGCTATTGATTTTGCTTCTTTAAAAGGAAATTCAATCCATTCAAGTTTCATTCAAATTGTGTTTTTATTTTATTTGATCTTGAACACAGAGACTTCAAAAAATAAACGCAAAGGGAAACGGTCAATATCAGACACCGTTTAAGAAAAGTGAATTCTTTATAAAAAAAAAAAATAATTTTAGAGAGAAAGTAATTTCCTGTCAAGCCTCGTCCTTTCATTTCAGCACAGTCCCAAGGCTGCCTATTATTTCCCAAAGAACAGGGGAGCTTTCCGCCAGCATGAACCAAAGAAATATAAAGCATATCAGGCCACGGCAAACATCTACAATCAGCCACACAAAGTCTTGTTTTTCAGCAGCCAAGAACACAAGGTTTGTTGGCTTTGAAGATTTTTTGTGTGTTGAAATACAACTTTGACTTATTGTCAACTCAGATATATTTGATTGAAATTAACACTGAGATAAATGTCCAAATCACCTCACTGTTACTTCCTCTCTTATAAAACCTTCTACAGCTTTTGTTTTGGCTGCTTTAAGGTTTTAAATATAAGACAGGAAACACGTGTTAGTAGGGCTGGGCGATTTGACCTCAAATCAATATCACGATTAATTAGCATTTTACCTCGATTGCGTTTAATGAACGATTATTTCGTTTTTGTTTTTTGCCCTCATAGTTCACAGACATGGTCTCTACTGTAAATATGATCAACTATTAAAGCTGGGATATTTATTCTAATGAAAGAGTGCATATCTGATGAACTGTTTTGTGGTTATTTATCGAATATTTCGAACTGAAATCAAAGCATCACTTGAAATATAAATAGTAGTAGTATAATGTAGTTTTAAAGTAGGAATTAACTTCTCTGAAACAGTAGAAAATAAATAACTTGCATTTCTTGCGTATTTTTCAGCAGTGTTTACATTTGACTTCTTTTTGTTCTGTGTCGTCTTCCCTAAAGACAGAATGTGTACAAACGACGGACATTGCTTCAATGTCGCGGATTGGACGTGTCGTCACGTGACTCTGCCGTGAAAATAATTGAAATAATTGACATGAGCAAGATTACATCGATTCATTGTTCTGAACGTCGGTTTCGATTAATTGCCCAGCCCTACATGTTAGTTATCTCCTCTCTCTGCTTTCTCATCAGAGCGTTTTTCCCTTGAGTTGGTCACTAGCCTGCAAACACTCCTCTCATTTTTACCCTCTTAACTCCATGAGTGCATCTTTACTCGCTCTGCAGTGTCGTAAGGGGATCCAGTCACCACCTCACCCTTGGGTCTTGTCCACAGTTTGCTCTGAAATGTCCTGGTCAAACCTAACACCTCTCCTGGGGTTTTTCAGTGTTCAGAAAGTGCTTAGTGCATGTCTGTGTGTCACCTTTATTAATTGCACTCAAAAAGCTTTATGCCCTTCTGAAAAATGCATGAATAAGAGTGCTGCCTTTCTGTCATTGAAGCAAGGTTCTATCTTTTCACTCGCAGGAACACTACATCTCTAACCTTTTAAGTGTCGGTGATGTAACAGCACAACTGGCTCAAAATATGAAGAGAAGATTTGGTTCAACTGAAATAGTCGATACTTTTGACCAGTCAGCAGAGAAAGAAAAAAGAAGCAGAAGAAAATCATATCAAATGACTTAAATCATCATTAAACCTTCCACCTAAATACTTACAAGATTAATGAATACTCCAAGTAGTTACATGACTTTAACAATCGGATTCAGTGCATTTTCATAATTGAATTTTTTTTAAACATTTTAAATTGTTCTTCTTAGTTTGGCCTCCTTTTTCCTCTGGTTTCTCTTATGTGCAAACGTCAGACATTCACCCACAACATCGTAAACAGATGCTTTGTGCTCCAAAACGTGGCAGATACAGTTGCAAACATCAGATAACTAAGCAAACCTGTGCACAAACTACACAGTATCTGCACACAGACAGACACGTGACCAGCCTCTAAACTTTCCCAAGTGCATTCTACTGTGCAGTTTTGCTCGACAAATAAGCCCACTTAAAAAAAAACACACAGTCTGGCATCAAACAAAAAACCCAACATCAGAGCTAACGTTGTGGCGTAAGGTGTGCAAATTAAGCTGCAGCAGACAAAGCTCGACATGAGAGAAAACCTGCCCCGGCTCTGGGAAACTGCAGCTCTTGTTCTTTCAATTAATGGGGTGTTTCACCGACACACATGCACTCACAGACAGACCTTAGCTCTCAGCCTGATAATGTCTCGACCATTAGGATAATGCATCTATTTGTGCGCATCAGGCCTGCTTGTGATAATAAAAGAGCCTAAATGGTGCAGAGTTCAAAGCAGGACAGGAAGAGACCTTGCTGTAAAATGGCAACAACAGGCTTCTGCTAACACCTGTGACAAATCCTGTTCAACTGAGGGGAACAGAAAGCCTCCGGATAGAAGTAAAGTACAGCAGAAGAATACGAAAAAGGAGGACAAAAAAATGAGGAACTTTTGACCTAAAAGGTAGAGGTCTTTCAAATCTGGTCTTTTACAGTTCTAAGGTCTTTGTTTCTGCAGAGCCTCAGTGACAGGCCTTTGCTAAGGAGAAAGTTGAAATCCTTCTTATTTACTTGAGTAAGCTGAAACAATTGATAGCACTTTCATATCTTTATATTAAATATGAGCATATAGCATCTTGTTAACTTTAGTTAGCACAAAGTATGAAAACACAAATGTATCTGGCCTGGCCCCAAGTGGATTTAACCAAGGTCAGGTTTAAGAACGGATCAGATGATGTTAACAGTTGACAGTATATTCCTATGGTGGTTTCACATTAGGGACCCGGGCCCGGAAACAGTTTGACCCCAAAGTCGGTTAATTTGATCAGTGTGAACACAACCGTGTTCTTCATGCTAAGCTAACAAGCTATTGTCTGTAGCTTTATATTTACAAATTAGCCTTGACAGTGGTTTCCGTCTCTTCATCTCTAGGTCAAAAGGAAAATGAGAAAGCATCCTTCTTCTTTTCATTGAGAGTCAAATGATGAATTATTCTTTCTGAACTGTTTTGTATCTGCAGAAACAAGACAGAGAGAAATTACTGTCAGTTATTAAAGCTGCATGAACTCCTGAACTCTGTCTGACTTTAGAGCGGTGATATACACATCGGACGAACCAGACTGAGTGTTTTTGTCTGCATGGGTGAGAGCTTGTCATTGTCTTCAGAGTGGAAGTAGGACGACAGTCTGGTCATAACAGTCATTAAGCCAGCTGGACTTCTCTGAGGTGACAAACAAGCAGCGCTGTGACACATCGGCAGGATCCGGACTGAGCCAATCACGGATACAGATATGTTTACAAATTGAAATGAGGACATAGACAGCAAAACAACCAAATCACTCACTGAGTGAGCGGGTGCACTTACCTTGTATTACACGGCTGCACAAATGAAAAATAATGACAGTCTCTACAGAGGCTGACAGGTAGGAAGGAATGTGAGGGGATTGTGATGGATGAGGGGGGAGGTGGAGCTCAGGGAAAAGAGACAGGTAGCAGTACAGGACCCATGAGAGATGGGGAAGAGGGAAGGTGGGTGGAGGGCAGGAGGAGTGAGTGACAGGGTGGTGCTGTCAGCTCCTCTGTGACGCTCTTCAGGGGAGCCCGAGAGCGTGTACTGTTAAGTAAACAGCTGCAGCGACGAGAGTTACTCAAATATTAATAGGGAGCGATCCCCTCCACTCGCTTGTTCAAACTGACATCCCCTGAAGTGGACTGCAGTGAAACACAGCACAGGGTTACCGGGGCCGCCTGCAGCACCCATCAGACCTGACAGGAGCACGGATCAACCCATGGGACACCGAGCCGCAAAGAGGCCCTCCCTATTGACACACAACCCTCCTGTGGCTCATTATTAGCTGTGCCATCACAAGAAAACATTTCAGAGTGCTGAGGAAAACACACTAAAACACAGTTTACCCCACCCTCTCCAACCTCCATCTCTGCCCATCAGACAGAGATGAATTATAAATGAAAGGGCGCTCAATCTGAGAGGATCGATACTAACAAGGTCCAAGTTAGCCATGACTGGTCTTCCTCTGGTTTACCTCCCATTTTTTAAGCTCCCACCTTCTAGCAACTCTCACTCCCCAAATTTACCCTCAGGTGAAAACAAAGGACATTTAGCTTAATGATGAAGAGTCAAGCTAACAAGGCAAAATGAACTGCTTTTATTGTCATGATGTAACTCAAAAGGAAAATCACACAAAGGATTTGGTAAATGAATGAAACTCCACTCTATTGTAGCTCCTTTGATCGGCCTATCACTCCCAAACAATCCCCCTCCCCCGCTTCCCTCACCTTTCCCCTGACAGGCAGACCAGGGGAATTTTCTGAGGAGACGTAATGGAGCTTGTCGGAGAGCTCCCTGCTTCACACCACTTAGCCTCTCGTCCAGCCAGGGTTGTTGGAGATGTCGGGATGTATGGAGGGGTGGGGGGGGAGCTCTGTGAGGTGCAGCACTGATGAGGCTCCACCGAGACCTGGAGCAGACTCTTCACCACCCAAACATTTCTCCTCACATCAGTCACGCCAAGTGGGCAGAGAAGCGTTCAGCAGCTCCCACCACCACCACCACCGCTCCTTCTCTCCTCCGTTAAGCTATTGGGTCCCAGCTCGCCCTTGGGCTACCGTGCCCTCTTCACACACTCCTGCTGGGCGAACATGGTGTCCTGCCTCATCAATAATTCCTGGGGCCAATTGGTTCAATAAAGACCACTCCTCCATCTGCAGCCTGAACCGTGGCAATCCTATTGTTTCAAGTAGAGGGTGTGAAAATCAGCTTGCCTCTTTTTTTCTTAAGGTCTTTTTTACACGACAAAGATTTCATCTAAAAATGGCAATCTTTTGTTGCTTTTCGGATGTTCGACACGATGACGGCATTTTGGGGTCCTGAAAACGGAAGGTTTTAGAAATGGGTCCCAGAGAACAAATGTCTGAAGTTAGGAAAACATTTAGTTAAAATAATCTAGAGTTGATTTTTTATGTGACAAACTGAGTCTGATCACACACATTATAATATTATATCAACATCACACTTAAAGGGATACTTCACCCATTTGCATTAAGCTTTGTATCATTAGAAACCTGGTAGTATTTTTGAATGGTCATGCATCCCGCCCTCATTTTCCCCTGAGACGGGAAAGCTCTGTATTTCTTGTCTGTAAAGGATCCTCCGATGATGCAAAAATCATCATTTTGCGTCATCTGAGGCTGCTTTGGTTAGAGGGGGTGAAACTACATCGCTAGTTCCTCATGTTTTCGACCCACTGAAGCTACAGACCTGTTACAGATCAGTGGGTGGGACCTCACTGCCAGAATCGTAACATAACGTCCGCCATCTTGCTAGGAAGCTATGCTAACAGACTCTGTGGAGAAAGCTGATAAGAACCGACAATGGCAAAAAAAGTATGTGTCAACTTCAAACCGATATGGATGAATGGGATTTTGAAGGTCTTGTGCTCGAATCGGATGTTCATGGCTATCTCTACGAGCCGCAATATAGCGACGAGCAGTTGAGGCTGATGGAGGAACAGGAGGCGGCTGCTGCCGACAGGCAGGTCTTGCGCAGCAGCCGAGGAGCCCGGGCCGACTCGAGCTGGGGCGAACTGGTGGTGTTGGTGTGCTCACTGTTTTCCTATGGACACAAGAGTCGGTTTGCGGCCAGGAATTTCTAAGATGCCAATTCCTTCTGGAAGAAATCTCGGGATCAGTTGAGGAAACGGCTGTATAGACTGTAAACAGAGCACCCTAGCTTCAGTGGGAGTGTCCTGCGATGCTGTGCATTCTGGGAGTTGTTGTCTTTCATCCACAGGAGCCAAAAAGACACTTTCTGCCTTTTCTCAGTCAAGAAGGCACCAACTTCAAAAATTATTTCACATTTCTACTACATATATGACCCAATGTGATACAGATTCATGTTTCAACGGGTGACGTATCCTTTTAAAGCTCTGGTGACAGAAAGAGGTGAGTAGAAAGGATAAACACCGGTTATTTAAGGTGTTAGAACAAATGAGTGAGTGTTTTTCAGGTGAGGACAGTGACCTTCTTTCAGAAGAAGTTAAATTTGGTTAATTGTTGTTACATATTCATGTTGCTCTAAATAAGCCATGAGATAAGCTTAAAGATGTAAAATCAGCCCCTTTGCCCTGCTCCACCCTGCCCTGACATGTTTGTTACGTCTGCATGGCCGAGCACATGTTGCGTAAGCGTTTCAATATTTCATAGGCTGAAATAAAAAATGCATCTCTTTGAACTATAAGTGCATGGATGCACCAGGAGGAGGAGGGCAACCTGGTGAGGTCATGAGGTGAGAGAAGAAGTATGAAAATGTGGAGGATGAGCAGGAAAAAATGGGTCGCTCCTCAGTGCTGTGACAGCTTTATACTCTTCCTGTTCAGGGAAACTCTGTGCTGATATTATGAGACTGCAACCTGAATTAGGTTCAAACGACTTAGACCTGTGAGTGAACCGACTGCAGAGTGCACCTTTCCAAAGCGGAGGATGCTTTTCATAGACAACAAGACCTTGAAGATTAATTCTGGGGCAGGTGTCCCATGCCACGACCTGCCAAATGTTGTGCACAAAGAAAAAGATTGACAAGCAAACACCTTGAGGTCTTGCTGGGGTTGCCTCCGAAGAGCTTAACTCAAACAACTTCAGATTGAAGGAGTGATAGCTTTGAGGAGAAGAGAGAGGGAAGCTGCAGCCACATCACATCAGCTGTAAAGGCTTTGGATTTATACTGAGTAAGCCTGCCCTGGAGTGAGGATAAATATAAACAAAGTGACAGCCAAGAATAGCCTCCATTTGGGTTAATATGAAGACAAATGCATACTTTTGCAAACACCTCTTGTTAATTGATTCGGCTGTTCAAATGTGATCGTGCATTTGCATTGATTTAGCTCACAGAAAGCCCTTTGATTAAATAGATCTATGGGCTTTTTCTGAAAAGCAGATTTGTATCATCCATTAAGTGGAAAAAGTCTCACATGATGTATGGTGATGCTGCTTGATTCATTTAAAAGGGCTCATTAGCTCTGTATGAGATGTGTTTGTGTCAATGCTGCTTTCACTCTTCACCCTCTCCCTTTTCTCTTTATTACTTTATCAACATTTGTCCTCTGTTCCCCTTTAGGTTTCTCTCTTCTCTTTTCCTTTCCTGTACTCTCCTCTAATCTCTCCTCCTTTGTTTTCACTTGTTTATGTTTTTGTTCTTCCTCTCTCCCTCCTGTCTTTTTCTGTCTTCTCCACTTCTTTCCTTTCCTTTGCTCAATCCCCCTTAATCTCCTCTCCTCTCCTCTCCTCTCCTCTCCTCTCCTCTTTCCTCTCCTCTCCTCTCCTCTCCTCTCTCCTCTCCGGGCCGATGCTCCAGTCAACAGACACTGAAACAAACAAAGGCTCCCTCTCTCAGCTGGAGCTGGGAGAAGCTGTCAGTCCCTTCAGCTCTATTTGATGATAGCATTTCAAATGACACTTTGATCCTCACTCCACACTGTTTGTTTTTTTCTCGATGATGAAATTCAGCTCGAGAGGCGTGCAACAGGGCACATCATTAAAATGTGGCTCAAACACCGAGAGCCACACTCTTCCCTAGAAACCGCTGATGACAATTTTTGACACATCAGCGTAAAAGAACACGACAGAGTAGGGGGCGAAGGAATAGCAGGGACGAACAGAAGTCATGTGCTCTCTCCCTGCAGATAAGTGCTTCGCTGTGGTGACACCAAAGCAGAATCAAAACTGGGGTCTTTCTGTAAAGACTGAACGAGAATAAATGAATTTAATGAGGCAGATCTGTCACAGCTAAGTGCTGTCTGGTCTGCGAAGAGTAAAGCACAAATGTGTGCCTTGAAGCCAAAAATAAGGGGTTGAGTACATTTGGATATGCAACTACAAGAACTTCAAGCCAAATCCGTAAAAAGGGCTCATCTATATACACAAGACTTTGTTGTCTGTTAAAAAACATTCATAAGCAAATAAAAGCAGGGGCAAAAAAATCAACATTTCAGAACTGTTTAAGCTTATTTGTGTTTTTTTCTTGTTCCTGTATTTTTAAAACAAGCTTAAAAGAAAATCTATCTAAACCCATTCTCCACAGGTTTTTCCATAATGAATATAAACATACCAACTTTTAATCTCAGTGGAGAAATCAGCCTTTGTGTTGGAATAATAGCACAAATGTGCATGATGAACAGCCCAAAGTGTAAATCTGAAGGAGTTGCGTCTTTTTCTTTTCCAGGGTAATAATTCTGCTATTGAAGATTTCCAGAGCCAAAGCTGAAACAGTATGCAAATATCCACCCCATGGGGTGCAGACTGGCTGACATATTATCAGCAGAGAGACAGACGTCGCATTTTTGGGTTTGAGTGCGGTCAAATCAAAAGGCGGAGGCACGGTTAAAAAGGTGTACTGTGAAGCACGAGACAACAGGAGCACTTTAAGCAGGATGCCAGCCCTGTTGGGGATATGATGCTGAGGCCTCCTGTGGAGACAGAAACGCCTGGCAACCTACATAAAGCCCGGAGAGATAAGACAGACAGTCTGGAAAGCCTAACAATAGAAAATGAAAGCATGTAAAAAATGAAAACAAAGGTTTATCTGGGCGAGGAAAAAGTGAAATTATTCATCGGAAGAGATGATTTCACGTTTGTTTTTTATTTACTAAAGGAAGAAAACGCCAATGGTTAGGACTCACCTTTTCACTTTGCTGTCCCCAGGTGAGTTAGCTCAGTGAACTGACTCCTGTGATATTTTTTCGGCAGCAGTTTCTAAAGCTTGGACACAAATAAATTTCATTCAAGTTGCTCTAGGAATATCTCTACAACTGACACTGAAATGAATTTCATATAATTCTACCCCCCAAAAATATCACAATAAGAATGTTCTCTATACTCTTTTGTACAAGGTTGTCATTAAATCTGTGGCTTCCTTTTTAAACCTTCATTCTTTGTCTGGTGGAGGATTTGTGTCGACAGTCACTGGAATGAAACCAGTCAGGGTTTTTTTTACTTTGAGGAAGCGTAGCCTGTTACCATCCGTATTTACTTTTTTTTTTTAAGCTGAAACTTTCTGAATGCCGGCGAAGATTATAAACCTTTCAATCTACAATTACTTTTTAATGCTGAACTCTGAGTGTATGAGGTCATCAGGCCATGCCCTGTGCTCCAGTCAGGAACCTTCTTGTAAAAGGACCCACAACATGTCCTGTTTTACTCTCAGTAGACGAGAAGATTGTTGTTCTCTTTGCAGATGTAAAATGGAAAGCCTTAGAGAGAAGGGTGTTTGAAAGTATGCCTTTATTTACACTGCTTGCTTTGTTAAATCAAACTATCTGACATTCACAAAGCTTGTCACATTAAATTGTCACTAAAGTTAGGCAGAAAGGTTACAGCAATGAGCAGAAAAGCTCCTCTCTGCTGAATATCTTAGGATAGACAATGTGTGCTGTGTTCAAATAACTCTAAAAAATGTAGGTTCAAATTTGCACACATTTCGTGACAGTCATTATCACCATTAAACTGAAGAATGTCTCCATGGGTTTGCTCTGGTAAAAACAGGGATTCCACAAAGACAGAGTCACTGAGTATCTGGGGCTGCAGTAGTCAGTTCTTTGTCCCACCTTACACAATCACTGAGATTATTTCAAAGAGTGGGAAGCAGCTTGTCCAGGATTGGGGTGTGGCAAAGGAAGGACACAAAGGCAGGTCAGCCAAAAAATGGTACTTTACCACAGTGCACACCTCACTGTTGTCTCTGGGTCAGAGCCAGCTTCCCTTATTTATACTTGTAAAATGCTGCTTAAAAAGAAACTCTTACAAAAAATACAAAAAATTGGGAGATAAAACATAATGGTCCCTTCTTTCACCTTAAAACATAGCCTGTCTCTGTCCATTACTCTCATTCTCTGCTGCAGAAACACTAATCCATGCATTTATCACATCCAGACTTGATTACTGCAATAGTATCCATTACGGCACATCATCCAAAGTCCAAAGTCACTGCATTGACCCGTCTACATTCAAATCACTGATCAAGACTCACCTTTCCAATCCATCTGAGAAGTGTAATGACAATTAACACAGGAATAACTATGTAATAAAGTACATCAGAGTCAAACTGTATTTTGCAGTTTGTAATATATTTTCCTGCACGACAAAACAGTGGCTTACATTTGACCCATTACTTAGCAGCGCACATGTTTTAGTATTCATAGTAATGTATTACAGATAAATAATAATGTTATACAATCACCTTATCTGCCCTTATTGTAGCTTTCTCAAGTAAAAAACAACAACATAAAGCAGCAGGGTTCCCGCCTGTAACTTTACACAGAGGCTCCTGATCAGGTTTCCAACAAGCATTAGGTCATGTGTTTGTGTTTTTGCTAATTTTATTATTTATTTCCTGGTTTATGTTGTCTTTTGTTTTTACCCTTGTCTCTGTCTTTCAGATCCTGCTCCTCATGTTCCTGACTTGTGTGTCAGCCCCGCCCTGATTACCCTCACCTGTGTCTCGTTGTTCCCTGATTGTGTATCTGATCCCAGTGTGTTCTCCCTCTTGTTTCCAGTTTGTAGTGTTTCCTAGGGTGCATTCGGATTGTCCCTCCTATCTACTTTCACTATCCACTTTACCTTAACCCCGTGAAAACATCATGGGGTTAAGGAAAGGTGTTAGGAGAATTTATAAAGGACTTAGGGAAAGGCGATCGCGTTGTTTTGACAATCCGACCACATTTCCACTAGGCGACGTAATAATGCGACGGCGGCGGAGGTTAGTGACGTGGGTCTGCCATGGTGAAACTACAATATTCAGAAAATGGACTACTAAAAGCTCATCTAAAAACGTTCCCCTGTGCCGTCTTACCGGTGAAATAATCCTAATAACCACGAGGTTGGAATTAAAATAAAAGGAACAAAGGTTACCAGGCTACTTCACTTTGATCGTTTTACAACATCAGCATCACGTTCATAGTTCACCTCTGGGTTTAAGATTGTTCAAAGTTGTTCAAGTCATATTGCAGTGGTAACTTCCATGATCTGCGTCCCTTTTCTTTTTTTATTAACAATGTTTTATATTCCAATTTCTCGTATGAATCAACATCAAATAACAGCAAAGTATCTACACTTAACATGAGACAAGAATAAAACTAAAAGCAATGTTCACCTTCTTCACACAAAATCAAATGAAAGAAAAAAAAGGAATACAAAGGCAGTAACAAATTATAAGTCAAATCAATATATAAACCAAATGCAGATTGTCTCCTCATTTCTCCTCCAACAGATCGTTAGTTTTCGTGAACGGTCGGGTGTGCGAGTCGCTTTAAATATTGCGGCCGCAAGGAATTGTGGGGCGGCATTATCTCATCTCCTTTCGTAAAGGATGGTCCAGTGGTTCCTATGCTAAAGGAGGTTATAAAGGAAGCATTGACCCACCTTTCCTTAGCTTTTAGAGAATTCGAACGGCTCTTATCATGGCCGCCACTTAAATACTTCCGGGGTTAAGGAAAAAAGAATAGTGAAAGGAGATAGGAGGGACAATCCGAACGCACCCCTAGTGTACCTTCGGCCAGCATTTTGAATTCAGCTCCCTTGTGTATGATTCTCGCCTGCCTTTTTGACCCTGCCTTTTGCCTAACCCTGTGGATTTGTTATTGCTGACCTGTGCACCGAACCCCTGCCTGGATTAAAGGACTGTCTTATGAATGCTACCTCTGAGTCTGCAATTGCTTCCATACTGTGTGTCTTTGTGTCACTTGACATGTATAACAGGAATGTCTCATCTTAATTTGGTGAAAAACAAACACATGTTCTCTCAGACTGTTGTGTTCACTACAAAAAGACACTGACTTTCCTTTTTAGGCTTTAACACAAGTGAACCCTCCGAACTCAAACAGACAGGTTGCTCCTCAGTATTACACTGCTTTATTAAATATCAATCTGTACAACTGTTTGCCAGCCCAGCAGAGAGCTCAAAAAGTTCTCATTAACAAGCAAACTAAAAAGTGATGCATGATGATAAAACACAGCAATTTAGTACAAATGAAATTATGAGTTGATAGAAGAAGATGTGGTAATGGCTGGTGTGCCCCATCGTGTCTGGTAAACGATGCTCGAAGGAGCCCATTGGACATAGCCAAACTGCCTCTCCCCATCATTAAGTTATTAGATTAGCCCGAGGCAGCGGGTAAACAACTAGAGACATCTTGCAGCGGGCACATATCCACCAGTCCTCACTGTTATTGCATTACTCCAGGAAAATTCTCTTGAATACAAAAGGACTCCGTGGAGAGCGCCCAGCAAAGGGATGGTTATTGGAAAGCAAATGATCGGAGGACAAAGGCAGGGCTGGCTCAGTTCGGCCTCCAGGAGCACTCTGGATCGAGCCATGGCTAACGAGCAGGAGACGGAGAATGGATGCAAAGGGCAGCAAGATCTGATTTTGATTATTGGCTGCTGGATGGAGAGGCAGCTCCGGCCTGCCAGTTTCTGCATCATCCACCTCCTGCCACATCTTGTTTGGGTTACTGCCACCGCAAATGTCTATTCAGCACTATCGGTGACAAATGAGGGCAAACTCTGCTCAAGGTCAACAACCACCTCCACTAGGGCCACAGGGGGGCTGCCATTCTAACTCCTTATACACTAAGGGTAATTAAAAACCATCCAGAAAGAGCGAGGGGGAGCTGATCGAGTTTTTTGAGACTGCTAATGAGATGCTAATTTGTTGGCCCTCTAGGAATAAGGTATGAGGAACTCAAGGACACAAAAGAAGATTTTTTCACACTTCTATCGGGTGAACCATTTTTTTATTTTGTGAGTGAGTGAATGTGTACGTTTATTGGACACAATGCACACCGCAGGTCGTCCAGTATCTTTATGTTTGATAAGATATGAGCATCCTTTCAAGCTTGTATCAAACTCGCGCTCCGTGGAGCCCCAGAGAGTTCAGAGTAAAGTAGAGAACGCTCCTCTCGCTTGCAGCACATGAGAAGCCCTAACACATCTCCCTTATGCTGCCTGGAACTAGTCCAAGTCAGACCTGTTTCCAAACACCCCACTGTGCCGGCCTTCATCGAGTCATTTCAGGAGAACCAGGACTGCTATCCCATTTTTTTTTTTGCAGATATCACACAGACTCTCTGATAGCTGAACACACACAGACACACGCTCTGCCTGCTAAACTTTCCAACCCACATATTTGACTTCATAAGCAATCGGGCTGATCCTAACCTCTCATGTTTACTAATTGGGTTCGCTCTTTGGACTTGAGTGTGACTCCCCTCTGGGTCAGGACTGTTCCTCAGGCTGCAGAGCAGAACGAGCTGAGATGGAACCGAGTCGAGAGCAGTGTGGTATGTTCTCTCCACCAACTCTGCTGTCAGGGGATTTTAAACAAGCACTATACTCTGATACCGCTTGCAAAGCTAAACAGCAGTGGTTCTCAGTTTTTGCACAGTAATAACCTCAACTAAGGATTTTTATAAAGTGAAATAAAAGCTTGTTTCATTAACAAAAGAGGATAATCAAATTTCTAATCTGTGGGCTCAAGCTCAGGCTGATAATCAGAACAGCAGCACCAGCGCAACTCTGAAGGACATGTCGCCGGGGAAATAACAACAATTAGAGCTGCCAATCACCCAAATGGTATTGGACGACTTTATGCTTGGTCGAGTAGCTATATCAGGGTTACAGACAGAGAGGAGGGTTGATGGTCAGGGGATGACATGAAATGTGCTGTATACTATCATCACAAGCAGTCTGTGCTTTTACTGGCTGAGCAACCACGTAAAGAGTGTTGGGAAGTGTTGCAGCCTTAATGTAGCCCTGGGAGCAGGGTAGAGTTTACCCCAAACCTATGCATACACACACACTGACATTGACTTCCCACTAGGGATGGGCATTTACAGTACATTACCTTATAAATGAGTACTCAAGTACTTGCTAATTATATATACTTAACCGTAAAAAAAGCTAAATTCGTCTGACACAGACCTCCTGGCAGCCCGGTACGTTTCCTGTGGTGTGTAGGACAGCAAACTTCAAATCAAAGTTCTGAATGAAATGACAAATGATGGTAACATATGACTCCGTAAGCTGTCCACGAGCCTGTAGCAACAGACACTTTGCGGTTCCACTCAATTCTGCTGCACTTTCCTCACACATCTTTTCCACTCTCGTAGCAGTTGTTCTCCATGAGAGTGGCCCTGTACTCCAGCTCCACAAACACCATCAGCTCGTAGAAGACCTTTCCTTCCACAAAACATAATGGAAGCATAGTCACCATTTTTTGTTATTAGAAGGTTAATCTTCTCCACTCTGGTTTCATCACAACCATGTGTGCTAACAATGCTAGCACCTGATGTGAAGTGAGACGGCCTGTCGTCTGTCTCAGCTTGTTCCTCCTTGTGCTTTAAGCTCATTTGCTTAAGCATCAAACTAGTATTTCTATGATATACAAGTTTAGCGGTGGAAATCACTGCACGTTATCTTCGGGGTTTTTTGTTTTTTTGATATGGGCAATCGCCTATTGGAGTAATGTGTCGTGTCCCTTGAGAATTACTGTAGCTGCCATAAAGCAGTGGTCTTTTGCTGTAATCCGGCTCTCTGTGCACGTGTGTTTGTCTAATAAAGCTGAAGCCGTGGCTGGTCCGTTTTTTATTTCTTACTCGCAATATTCAGTTAGGCGAACACAGAAATCTCGATGACACATGTCACTCTAACTGTGAAACTATAAAAGCCTAAAACAACGTGCTAGTGGGTGAAACGTTACTTGAGCAATTACATCAACAACGAGTACTCGAGTACTCGTACACATCCCTACTTCCCACAACATCTTTTCTTCCATGGTTCAGGTGGAAGATCTTTGCTCATATTTAACATAAAATAGTTTATTGACTAACTGTAACAAATAAATAAAAAATCACTTGATTGTTTGATAACTGTGATACCTCGACTACTTGTTGCATTATAATTGAATTTCCATTAACATGGTAGAGAGATGTTTTTGAAAAACTAATACTACACTATCCATAATGCATCTCAGTGTAATCTTTTTATTAGACTCTCCTACCTGGATACCTCATTCAATCACTGAAGCCAGCTGTAAGGCTTTCTATTGTGATTACCCTGATGATCACACGTTTGTTTCTCTGGCCTTTTCCTTCACCAATGCTAAGCTAGCCAACAATGATCACGTAACAGCTTCAAAGTGTCCGCTGGTTGAAAGCACAACGTTCTGTTCTCGACATGTTTCATACTGAATGTGTTATGTGTGGGTGCGATGAATTAGGAGTTTTTAGACGTAGACCTTGACAGGGTGAGTAACGCTAAGTGGCGTTGCCTACAATTATTTTGTGACGTTTTTTTACATTGGTTCACCCTGTAATGAGTCAACTGATGCTGATGCGTAAATCAGCCAGGTGATGCTCTGAGTCCTCATGTGTCACTCTCAGCACAGTCCTCTCCTGCACTCAAAACTCAGCGATAGCTTTCATGCATCAGGTTATCTCCAGTGAGGTGCAGCATCACATAATAATACATCCCCCACAAAGTATTGGATGTTTGGAGAGCAGCCTCTCATTTAAAAAAATTTAAAGATGAACATCTCGCACACGTCTACAGACTCTCATTTTGATCATCAACATCAGGACATTGAGTGTGAGGCATTTACTGCACGTAGGGGAAGATGATGTAATGATCTCTCTAATGTGAATCAAAATGAAATTTAAGAGTCTGTCACACATCAGAGTGGATGCTGCAGTTTATCCATTATGTAGTCTCTCCATGGTATACTATAAAGAGATCATCTAAGGATCATTAGATTGTCAAATGGCATTTCAGACATTTTGCCAGTGAGAGGCACGCATCATTAGAAATTCTTAATGCCCTACCTATTTCCTGGTATTGATCTTGAAGAAGCCTAATGTTAAAGCGGCCTGTCATCTCACTGCTTAAAGTAAAAAGATTCACAGAGCCACTACTATTCCTATTGTTTGGAGAAGTTGACTTCAAAAGGGTGATAAAACCTCTGGTGTAGACTGAGGCTTGGGAAAGCCGAGCAGGGCAGGTGGAGTTGGTAGGAGAGGGGGATGCAGGGAAAGAGCACTCAAAGATGGAAGAGAGAGGAAAGGAGAGGAGAGGCCCTTTGATCTCTAGCAGAAGTGAGTGCAGAAGGAAAGAAACAGAGAGCAGCAGTAAAGATTGCAAACAAGGCATGCACTCAATTCCCAATAGCAGCACATGCGCGAAAGGAAGAGACAAACGAAGGGAGAAAGACAGAAGGAAAAAGAAAAGTCAAGAAGATTGAGCGAGACAGAGGTGGAGAGGGAGGATGAGAGGGTCGGAGAGAAAGACACTTGTAAGAAGAAAAGAGAAGAAGAGAGAGAAAGGATGAAAATGAAGTAGAGGGAAACAGATAAGACCAGGATGTTAAAAGGATTTCAGTCCTTGGCTGTTTGGGGAGTTCTCTCAAGCCCTCTGCTAAAGCAATTAGCATTGAACCCCTTCTAGGAAAGAGCAGCCAAACCACAGCAGCAGTCTCTTACATAGTTAAAGTGTAACAACCCAGTCAAGAAAAACCCCACGGCCCCCATTAAAACCCGGAGTTTTAATTGGCATGTCAGGATTCACAACCAATAAGTGTGCACCCTCAAAAAAAAGATGGCCCAGTCAGTCTGCACATCCCACTTCAAGTGGAAACCCCAAGACAGTAAACAGAGCTGCTGCGCTGGATTGAAACGGCCTGTGAAGCCTGATAACAAAAGCACATGTGAAAGGGATCCTCTCAAAAACAAATGTTGCTAATGTGGCTGCAATGCCCGAATAGTTGTGTACCTCTTTGTTGTCCAAGAGTGTACTTAAAACAAGAGCTTAAAGTTTACAAAACTCAGTCTGAATGAAGAAACTTAACAGTGCTATAGGAACTCTTTCCCAGTAGCCAATGTCAGCTAATAAAATGCTACAGGAAATAGCATTTAACTGTTACAGAGTTTTGATTATGATGTTAAAATACAGTCAAACTCCTGCACACTGTCTAACTCGCAAACAGACATTTATTGGTAACATGGACCTTCAGCAGGCAAACAGCTTGCTAAAACAGGCAGGACTTCTTAAATAGGAACTGACTATAAGCCAGCAACCAATAATACACTTTATTTATATATAGCACCTTTCCAAAACCCAATCACCATCATGACGTCAGATCTGAATCGGTAAATTCACAAATGAACTAACCGTAAATGTTTTGCTGCGATCTGTTTTTTTATCTAAATGTCTTTGTTTGTATTTATGAATGTTGTCTATAGCCCACTGCAGGTTTGTTTGTTTTCAGCCCCAGACAGTCTTGAATGCATATGCACATTGATTTTCAAGTGACCTGTTGTTGTTGTTTTTTGCATCTTTCTATATGATACAACATGTTGGTCTTTTCTGGACATGGTGGTTGGCTGTCGGCTGTAGTCTTTGCGGTGGGTTCTAGTGCAACTTTTTGGCAAAGACAGAAGGCGTCGTGAGGCGACGGGAGACGGCGCCACAGTCGGCCTTCGTCACCACTATTCTTTGCCGCCTGCTTGGTGTGTCCGGGCCTTTAGACTTTTGTGTGTTAGATGTTCTTATGGATTATAAATGAACTTTTTTACTAATGTGACATCTTAACATTTTAATTAACTCGTAAACATAGATTTAAAATAAATGTAGTTAATGTCCCTCTATTAATGTAGAGGAAGAAGCTGGACATAAACTGGACATACAGCAACTGAACAACTTTAGGATTGTGGTGACTTTGGTGACCTCTGTGGATTAAAGGGGGTAGCTCTTATCTTTTTGCTGATCTTGTCCTGCACTTGCCTAAGAAGCGTTTTCAGACAAAAACAACATTGTCCTTTTTTTTCTCTTTTCAAAAAAACTAGTTGTTTTCACATACACACTCACATTTCAGGAGGACTGCTCCAGATAGTCTCCTGACCTGGCTGTTTACATATGCTCCTCACAGCGGGAGATTACTTTAATTTCTATAAATATTTGTATTTACTGTATTTGACGGCCTGCTGCTATGCAGCTCGAGTAGACGGAGCTCCCCCAACCTTCAGCGAGGTAATCTGGCACTACTACCACCCAGCGTCCCTGACCCCCAGCCACCACCATCGGACTGTGTTGTTCCCACAACAACCGCCGTCCTCATTCATGCACAGCCTGCTCCGACCTCTACCTCAGCTGCAAGGAAGTGTGGCCTACATATTATCCCATATGCTCCTTTGTAAAGCATCTCGAGATAACACTTGTTGTGAATTGGCGCTATACAAATAATGATTGATTAATTGATTGATTGACTATTGCTTAACAGTATGAAAGCATACACCTGTATCCACTGTGAAGCACACGGCATCAGCTGGGATTCGATTTTGCCTCCAGAGCAGCCTCTGTTCTTCTGAGTTACAATTCAACAGGGACACACTGATTCGACAGTGTCACATAGCTCCTGCTGAGTTTTATAATATATCTGCTTCCATCACTGTTAGAACAGGTGTCATTGCACCGTTCACACATTCACTTTCAGCACCTACCTGCCTCTTTTAACTTCATCCTTGTCTTCTCAGCTGACAGCAGCTGAACCTCAGAGTTTGCTGGTTTGACTCTGTCTTCGTTTCACAACACTATTTCACTGAGCTGTTTTTTTTTGAGTACATCTGTAAACTGGAACCAGTCATACCATACCAGTCACCCTCCTTTGACCCCTCTCAGTTGAGGGTGCTCTCAGGAGCTCTGCTGACTGGCGTTTTTTCGCTCTGAGAATAACAGCCATCACTGACTGCATTGCACCCGCTCTCAGGAGGCTGTCACTTTGTGGAAGAACATGTCTGGCACAGACAACCACACTGCATCTAAAGTCACTTGAACCTCACGGCTCTGCCATTTTAACATTTAGTTGAGCAGCAGTCTCATCACTGTCTGTGTGCATTATGCTTCTGACTTATTTATATGTGACTCAGTGCCTGGAGGAGAGAGATGCTGACGTGAACACCGATCTGCAGCCAAGAAAGTGGATCCTGACATGAGGATGTCAATCATCAGTTAAACACTGCTGTTATGAGAGTTTTTCCTTTTTCTGTGCTCTGTTTGAGACAGGTTTAGTCAAACTATGCTCACTGCTTACCTTGGAATATTGCAGCGTTCTGGATGATAATACGTTTAAGTTGGGCACTGACAACCTGCAGACCGGACTCCATGTTGCTGCGTGCGGCTACCTGATAGCGCTCCTCCATCTTCTTGGAACAGCAGGTCGGGCCTTTGATTTGGCAAACCTGCAGATCGGCACCTGGCAAGAAATCAGCAGAGAAGGGACAGAAGTCTGAATGAGCTGAGTGAGGGGACTGCAAAGACACTTCTGTTTATTTTTCACAGAACAGAAGCCTCTCAAAAGAGTTTTTTCAGCTGCATCCCCTGCATGCTAAAGAGATGAAACACTATCTCCTGCAGATTCTGCAGCCTTAATGAGCGTATGATCATTATGTAGAGTTATTAAGGAGGTTGGGAATCAAAAATAAATTGCTGTTAAAAATGAGTCATTTTGATGCACATTAAAGAAATACACCACAGTAATGTTGTTCTCCTCAGAGATCTGTTTGGTCAACAGAAAGTTTCTCATCACTCCAGGCTACAGTTTCCACACCATGACCAAAATGTTGTATTTTTTCAGCCACAAAGATTAGAGCCAGGAGCAGTTCAGTGTGCAGACAAACAAACAAGGGATTTAGCATGCATTCACTACATATGAGGTAATAAGATAGGCATGACTTAGATAGAAGCTGATGAAACAACATTTTGTGCACCTGGCCACTGATAGAACAAGTTGTTTACAAAGATGAGAAGTAATTGGATTTCCTGAGCTCTTTGAAAGGTACACATGTAAGTCAGCTAAGGCAAACTAGGATGAAAAGGATGTCTCATTCGGGTGATGTGGCCTCACAAAACTGTATGTAAGAATAAACGCCCTGAAGAAATAAATTCCATCTGAAAAATCCCAGTTAGGTGGCAAATAAATACGAGTTCAGGATTCGGTCTGATCAAGGATAACTGAGCTTCCACAGCTGCCGCAATAGTGATGGTGAATGAAGTGCAGCTTTGTGTGATGATGTGCTGAAGGACATCTTTTAAAAAGAGCAATTCTCTCTGATTTGATTGGTTGAATATGCTTTTACTATCGCAATTTTTTAGTAACACCATAGTAGTCCCATTTATTCTAAAACTTTGAAAGAGACATCAAACTTAACTTCAAACTCATGGGTTTTTTAAATAGTCAAAAACCAACATCATTTATGTTGAAGTTATCTCGGTATTGTGTCAAAACACCTCGTCGAAGAAGAAGAATAACGTCTGACATTTCTTCAGGCAAGCTTTGAGTTTCCACCGTACTCCCAAATCAGTCCTCTAAAAGAAACCCCTCGCAATACATCAAACAGATATAAACACGACACAACCGACTTTAACGTTAGAACACAAAGGGGAGTTCCCTCTCTTCAGTGTTTCCCAATCTCTCTGTCTAATGTGGCTGCCGAAAGCTTCCGTGGAAGCTGCGGTGTCGTGCCAAGCTGCGCCGAGGAGTTGTCCGCAGGATCTGCTGCCTGAGAGGCGTAAGCGACAAGGGCCTGATTGATGGTGTGGTAAACAAATGTCAGGGGAGTCTGCCAGCTTCAGCTGCCACTGCTCAGGGTGCCGAGGATAAAGAGACGGAAGAGCTGAGAGATGAATTTGGAGATTTGGAGAGAGGAATTGAATGGTATACACACACACACACACACACACACACACACACACACACACACACACACACACACACATACTGTATATGTCTCAGAAAAGTGTTGGGAACAGGTGTATCAAAAGACAAAGGAAAGGATTTTGTTTCTTGAAATAAAAGGTGAAAAGCGAATTGTTTAGACAACAATGAAAACAGCAGACATGGAGGGAAGTTAACCCAGCAGGAGATGCAACAGAATGACAGTATTGATAATTAGTCAGTACAGAGCAGTCACATGGAGAACAATGGTTTCCTCCCATCACACTTTAAGGTGTAGAGTCTAATGAGTGAAACAGGCAATAAAACTGTTGCACAGCACCCTTTCTATGCATACTGACAGGCTTAATATCTTAAATCAATACCGACAAAAGAATCCTGACAGATAAGATCAAGTTAATTTCAGACTGCAGGAGCAGAATTATTAAGCTGTCAATAGCACTGTGGGTGAGGTGAGTGCGGCCGGTGCAGAGAAGCGACGAGGATTTAGCAATTATCTCCTGCAAAACAGACAGTTTCATCTGCACGTTTGTCATTTTGCAGATGATAAATGTGTTTCATTACAGAAGTTCCACAGCAGTGAGGAATAGGGGAAGAATTCGGCATGAAAACGATCCTCTGCAGAGTCTCACAAATAATAAAATCACACCTTCTAAATAAAGCCTTCTCTCTGACTGACAGATCACTTGGGAATAGTGATCCCCTCCCTCCTGTTTTTTATTCCTTGTCATCCCTGCGCAGTTTTGTTCTGAGCTTTTATCACTCCACCTAGCTTAGCTTAATAGCTAACGGGCACTGGGAGCTCCTTTCTATCAGTCTCTTATTGGTTAATTAGTCGATTTTTGTGTCCTGATGGCCAATTCTCTCCCACAAAATGAAGAAAGACAAGGTGTAGTGCTAAGGGCAATTTAGATGTAAATTTCCCTAACATGCATTCTTGGTCCAAGGTGAAGCCTTTTAAATTATTACCTACATTCAATCAATACTCTGAAACGGCGGGCCAAGGCAATTCAACATGCAGAACAACTGCTGTTTTCATGAGCCTCAAGGTTCTTTGAATGCCTTTTTTAAAAACACATTGATCGCCCTTCAGTTCGCCGCAGCCTTATCTGACAGTCCTTAGCCGCTTCTCTCTTGACAAGAAAGTTTCTGCTGAAATGCCAAGGGTGAAGCTCCAGCAGGGGCTCAAACAGTCATGTGTGCACACTGACGGCAGGAGTCCGTCCCTTCACTTCTTTAACAAGCTTGGGGACTCAGAGGCGGGGGAACGGGGACAGACACAAATACACTATGTGTCCCTTAGATTCCCAGCACCAATTAGAAAGCTATCACTATGCAAGTTTAATGATGGGGACCATGGGGGGAAAACAAGTTGTGTTAAGATATAGAATATGTTAAAAGCTGTTCATTATGAGCATAAATTATACATCAAGTACCGGTGTTGAGAAGAAGCATGTGGGACTCCTTGGCTTCCTCTCCGGGGCAAAATAATCCAGAGTCACTTTGTAGAGACAATAAATGAAACGAGGGTTTACAACGAAGGAATAATAATACCATTAGCTGGTGGGGATTACAATTGTTTTAAGTATTTTTAGTGCTTAGCTCACTGCTCTACTTCAAGTCGTTTGATGAAGCAATAAATTGAAAGCTGGAAGCGTGAATGTGAAAGAGCCTGATTTTTGATTTTACACAAAACAATGAGGCAGCAAACACACGAGCTGTAGAGAAGCTTTTCAAAAGAGAACACAACTAAAATGAGTTCTTCTTCAACACAACGACACAAAGACCTCCAGCTTCAATCAGTCGTGTCTAGTGTCATTGAAACAGCAGGACAATTGTTCTTGTTGTTCACTGTTTGATGATAAACAACAAGACAACCTGACCCTGCAGATAATTACTGAGAAGTCCATCTCTCTGGAACCTTCTCTGGTTTTACACGAGAACATCAAACAACGAGAAACGACGACTGTTTCATCCCAGAGACGAAAAAGTACAACTCCTCTTCAGCAGGATGGTTGAAATACGTCAGCTGCAGTATACCAGTATACGCTTTCATTGAATAGAATCTGATACAATAGAATAGAATCTGATAAAACAGAATATAATAGAATCTGATAGAATAGAATCTGATAGAACAGAATCTGATAGAGTAGAATCTGATAGAATAGAATATAATCTGATAGAATAGAATCGAATAGAACAGAATCTGATACAATAGAATAGAATCTGATAGAACAGAATATGATAAAATAGAATTTGATAGAATAGAATCGGATAGAGTAGAATCTGATAGAAGATTGAATAGAATAGAATTTGATAGAATAGAATCTGATAAAACAGAATATAATAGAATCTGATAGAATAGAATCTGATAGAACAGAATCTGATAGACTAGAATCTGATAAAACAGAATATAATAGAATCTGATAGAATAGAATCTGATAGAACAGAATCTGATAGAGTAGAATCTGATAGAATAGAATAGAATCTGATAGAATAGAATAGAATAGAACAGAATCTGATACAATAGAATAGAATCTGATAGAACAGAATATGATAAAATAGAATTTGATAGAATAGAATTGGATAGAGTAGAATCTGATAGAAGATTGAATAGAATAGAATCTGATAGAATAGAATCTGATAGAAGATTGAATAGAATAGAATCTGATAGAATAGAATCTGATAGTATAGAAGAGAACATAATCTGATAGAGTAGAATCTGATAGAATAGATTAGTATAGAATAGAATAGAATCTGATGGAATAGAAAAGAATAGAATGTGATAGAATAGAATGGAATCGAATAGAATAGAATAACATAATTCTTTATTGTCCACCAGAGTTGGTAATTTACATTAGGCTCTCCAGATACAAAAAACAGCATAAAACATTCAGGCAGATGCTCCCCTTATGAGTCAGAAGCTGCTGTTGTCAGAGATCCACCACATCCTCTGCTCAAACCGCTGTGGACACTGATGGAGCTGCTTCACACTTGTCCTGCGGTAAGTGCTCTGCGCAGCTCATGTGTCTCCTGCACATATGTAGTGACCTGACACGCAGTCTCCATTTTCCCCTCACACACTACAACCACCCTCAGCTGCAGACACAACAAACACCGGCGTGATACTCCTACAGCACTGTTAGGATTTGTTTTTTTCATATCTGTGTTGGAATCTTGTTTCTCGCTCACACTTCTTTTGAATCATGCTGGTGGAACGAAAACCTAAGCTCTTATATTTTGGTGTTTTGCCCCCTGGCAACACATGCAGCATTATTAGAATTCTACTCTGCCTTCCTGCAAACATCTCTCTGAATCAGCCACCTCCTCCACACAATATCACCATACTAATACAGGCAACTCCATCAGTCACACACTCAGAAAGTGATTCTCCCCTCTGTGAAATCACAGCAAGCCGTCCTTAACTTTTAATTTCATCAATCTTTAATTTGCCGAAGAACTCACATTAGGCCGCATGATCGGCTTTCTGTTTCACATTTTTACTTCTCCAATTCTAGGCAAGCACAAAGTTCAGAACAATTACAGAAGATGTGACGGAAAACATTCAACTTATTCTGCATTTAATTAAAGACAAGGATGTATTATGGATGAGTTATGACCAAAACACCACCAAAAATGTGCTAAATGAGAAGTGACTGCATATTTCATGCTTTTGGACAGTGTAAGGATAAAAAAAGGTCGGCTCATTAAGAGAAAAGTGGGAGAGCCAGGGTTTATGGAAATCCAACACAAAGTACAAGCTTTGCCTTCGAGTCTGGTGGATATAGAGTGCAGTATGACGCACAGGAGACATGACTGGAAAGTTGAATGTTTCCAGCCTAGAGTTGAGAATATGATTTATTGAGGAATAAAATGAGACTTCACACGTTTTAATCAACAACAAAATATTAAACAGCGAGTAAAGTTGCTACTTTACGTCTGTTTTTAACGGTTATAAAAAATGAATGTGCTAACTTTCATACACAACATGTGTTTGATTGCTGTTGTGAAAGTTCATTTAAAGCAACATAGCCACTAGGTTATCGACGCCCCATGAAAATGCATTTTATCTGAAAGTAAAGAATACAGGGTAAACAAACACACAATGTGTTTGGATACATGGATCTGCACTGAGGCATCCACAAAATGAAATGTACTATTGAGGGCAAAAATCAGTTAGAGCGATGAACGTGAATACCATGATGTAATGTTTGGTCATTTCAGCACACAGCATGAGAAACAATAAATCAATATTAGTTTATTTCAGTGGTGAAAACTGTGGTTTAACACCCCTCGTGCATTTACCAAAGAAACTGCTAAATAATCAACAGAATATGAGAAAGCAGAAAATACAATCTTGTTGGGTTACCCTGCATCACCAAATGTTTGGATTGTGAGACATTCCTCAACCTTTGCTTGTTTTCTTGTGAATGATCAGATCATCCATATGTAAATAAATCGAAGGGAAAATATCTCTCTCTGTTTCAATCAGTCACAAATACAAACTGGTGACATATTTTCTACAGATTAATGGGGTTGGAGCCACTTCATTATTCCTTTCAACAACATTTACAAGGTTAGTCTCTCCTCTCTCCCGCCTTTATTTAAATGTGAGGGGCAATGTGAAGGGGCTTCACTTCACAGAGGTGCATCCAAGGTCATTTGGTGTCCTCAGTACAGGCCTTGCTTGATCAGCTGAAGTGATTTTCATTTAAAAGAATTCTTTCTGCGAGACTCAAAATCCGTTATTTTCTCTGGCAGTTCTGTCTGTTGGCTGTGAGTCCTGAAACCACGTCCCTTTTACTGTTGTATTGAAATTTTAGATCCCTCCGGGACTGTTAGCGTTTCTGAACGATTCATTTTTGTCATTCCAAGTACTAAAATACTTCAAGGAAACATGTGAGACATTTTTTTGTCTCTCATAATTCTCAGTTATTTTATTTTGCATCTGATCACGTATTAGCTTTGATCGATTTTTATTACACTGCTGAATGTGACTAAACAACAAAAATTGCAAAATCACATTTTTACTCTTTAAATATTTTGTCATTTACTTCTAACCTTACAGGATGGATGGATGGATTGATAGATAGATGATGCTTCATGTTGTATATGTATGGCTTGTTAATAAACATACATTCATTGTGTTTGCAGTTTTACAGTCATTGTGAACCCAGAGAGGTGTAGCTCCCCTGTTAGGCTCTTAACGGACAACATTTTGTGTTGGGCAGTGTTTTGTCTTTAATCAGGTTTTAAATACGGGGTCTCAGGGACCAACAACAGAATCACTTTCTTCAATGAACTTGATGCTACCAGCGGGAACTTTCATTGGTGTTTATCTTGTCGACCCCTGTGGACAAGCGGTGACTTTTTATCTCCTTGCTGATCTTGTCCTGTACAGGTATAAGTAGTGCTCTGAATTTGAAAAAAAACCCTCCTGCTCTCCACTGACACACTCACTGTGAATCATTTCTGCAGAAAACAAAAATAAAGGCTGTGTAAGAAGCATGTTAATCAGCTTATGTGACACCGACCCTGTGGCAGAGGTTACAGGCATTTAAAAGAAATAGTAAATCTTTAACTGACGGTCTGGTTTGCTTTTGTTGGTTATGTAAAAACTCATTGAAGGAGCTTTAAAATGTCATCATTTAAAAATCAAGTTAGAAGAACTCATGAAAATATCATCATGATTAAACACTGTAAAGGATTTTTTACATTATGAAAGATTTATAACACCACTGCTTGTAAATGTGGTGCCTTTGCGTCAGTCACTTTATAGGGAGCTCACCTGATAAAACTTGCAATCAATCTACAACAAGGGCATCATGGGAATGTGTAAACTAAACTACCTCCAAGCTGGCCACAACGAGTTATCCTTTGGCTGACAAGTGAATTGATTTCAAGTGTTTTAAATAGCTGTGAGCACCCTGTTTGCTGGGTGTCCAGCTCAGACCGATTCCCTGGTGAAAGTGCAGAGACAGCTGGGCTGCCTGGCCTAACATTTAGGGAGGCTACATATTTATACATTCTACAATAATTCCCCGTTTGGCTGGCAGATAAAATGCTAGATTGTGTAGGTGGAGCGGGTGTGATTAAAGATGGATGCATGGGGATATGTAGGGCTCAACGGTTAGAGCTGCATGCACCCACAGATGGGAGACTAAAATAGGGTGGAGGGAGCATGACAAAATATTCTTCAAAGTGCATTGCAGATATTTCCTGCTGTTTGATTCGTAGCATGTTGAGATTGGTTACAGTCTTTCATGTTCTCTGAACATTTAGGATTATTTGGTAAACCTCTTTGAGGGAGTGAGGCGTATAAATATTGTATTATAAGAATGGAGAGAAAAGTTAACCTGCAGTACCTATGCTGACATGACACTAAAAAAAACAATTAACATTTACAGCTGGCTGTGATTCAGCCACATGAGAGGGATCTACATTTACATATTCAATCAGAGTGCATGCAACAGGCTCCAGCAGTAAACCAATGCAATGTTCTTTAAACAGGATGGCTTTTCCGAGTTGTTCCTTTGTCCCACACAGACCTGAACTACTTCCCCATGAGCTCCGTGTATCTTCTTCTCTTATTTAAAGTCACTCTCTAGACGTGTTCTTTACTCATCCGAGGAGGAGTCAGTGACATTTGAGCTCCAGGGAACAATAATTATCCAGTTTGTATAATTGCAAATTTGTTTTCCGGGTGGTCACAATTCATATCACACCACTAATCTATATTCTGTGACAATGTGGTGGAGCAAAAGCTGCCAACAGAGCCTGAGCAGGATCATTAATCAGCTCTCTTAAAGGAAGAGTGCTGATCTTTTTGTTTGTGTGCAGTCCATCATCAACAGTCCCCCCCCCCCCCCACCCCCACCCCACCCCACCCAATCACCATCCCTACCAATTTAGCAGAATATTCAAAACCCTCATAAAACACCTGCAAAATGTTCACATCTACTTCGAATTTCTCAAAGTAGGCTAGAGAGGCTTTAGGAAATATTTCTTGCCCCCGTAGATACTGAAGTGACTTTACCCTGCAATTGTTATTTAACACTCAAGTGCCGTTTTATTTAGCACAAACTTCACTTTCAATGGGATATTTAATTCGCCCAGCAGACTTTCACAGAGCAGGTTGGTAAATGTTCAGCCGGAGAGATGGAGAGAGTGGGCTCGCTTAAAGGCTCCATGGTGCTAGAGAGGGGTTGTAATGGTGATGTCCTCTGACACTGAACAGCCGAACTGAAGATTAGTGTTTACCGTCAGGGATGAAATAAAAAACATATTTTAGCCTTTTTAGAAGTGTGGACAATCTGAGGTTGCAGTCATGGGCATAACAAGTGAGGCAACATGTACAAGACTTAAAGTTGAAGACATTTACCTGACACCGGGTTTTCGGGCACCAACTTGGAGCCCGGATGCAGAGAGTGAAACACCGTGCGCACCTCCTGGCAGTTTGGCACTTGCCCGTCGAGCAGAGAGAACAGCTGGAGGAAGGCGCACAGAAAGAGCGCACTGTGGACTGGTAGACCACGCATGGCGGGAGAGCAGCACTTTACCCTTACGGACAGAATAAAGCTGAGATTTACGCTACTTCAACACAGTAAAAGTTACAGGACGATCCCGTGTTTGCGCTGGTGAGGTGAGGCTGCCGCTCCAGGTGCACCTCGGATCAGCATCCTTTCGCTTTTTCTTGTCAACAACGACCCTCGCGCCTGTAAAGCTACTCTGTTGAGCCTCTTGGTGAAGCTTCTCCGATGCTGATAACTTCTGAGTCCCTCGTCACTTGCGGCACTGACTCTCAGCTCGCTGCAGAGATGAACGAACCACAGATGTATACGCGCGCTCACTCAAAAGCGCGTGCCACGGCATGAAACTGCGCGTGTAAAGACCTCCTCGTAATAGTAGTGATGTTAGCTGATACATTGGCCCTATGCGGCTGCAGGAGCAGAGTAAAAAGGAGGGGATTCATGCGATGCACGAGCTGTTGACGTGTTAGATGAATGGCACTGTGCGTTCTGGGATGAAATTAGGGCACAATACCTGTACAATTCACACAACACAGGTGCATAATATGGCCAGGAAATGCACATATATTACAATGACAATGACACAGAGGTCGGGTAGGATCTGAAAAATTCGCTTTTATTAATATTTAATAACAGAGTGCAGAAAGCAATTGGAACGATTAGATATATATATATATATATATATATATATATATATATAGTAAGCCTTGGTTTATTATTTTTTTCCACATCATCTTTAAAACATACAGACATAAACAACTTACGTTATGGCGTTTTACTGAACACTGATCAATCCTCAGTTCAGATGGACAGTTTAACTTATCTTATTTCTATAGTTCCAAAGAGCCAATAACATTTGAAATGGTGCCACCTAGTGTTCATAAAGTATTTCACACACCAGAGAGATCATTTGTAACTTATCCTCTTTGCAGATAAAAACGAGTGCACGTCAAAATATTAGTACCTCTATAAAAACAATGGTTATCACTGTGTTTCTCATCAAATGTGTAAAATCTAATAAATGTGTAGCTGCTCACAATATCTGGCGGATTGCAGATGGATACTGTGCAATTTCTTTCATTTTGTCAAGTATTGAAATTGTGAAGTCATCCACCTGAAAACAGCGAGACAAACAGAAAAGTCAAAGGAATTTGATGTTAAGATGCCCTAACATGACTACAACAGTGGGGAAAACAACAGCTGCGCTGCTGCTCTCTTGTGCCTGCGGTGAATATGAGTTTAAGTCTTTCAAGTGTTCATCAAAGCTGGGAACAACAGAAAGGAAAGATCTCTTCTTTTGGCTGGGTGTATGAGACACAGAGAGCTTTGCATGGATTTGCACAGCAGAAACTGGCAGAAGCTGAGAGCAAACCAGCAAAACTCTCTGTGAACCCATCAGAGTTTCACCTTCAAGTGTAAACAGGCGGAATGAGGGAAGGTGACCAACAATACCTGAAGTGCACAAACTGCAGTAGGTCCGTATGTACTACCTGCACTGTGAGCACTTTGGAACTGCTACGTCATCAAGACGCTCAGCTTGAAAGACACAAATTCACAAAGATGTGTCTTGTAAATGCCATTCTTCAACTTTGGGTAATATAACTCAAACTTTTCAAGTGTTGAAAGTCTCACCTGCAGAAGGAAACTGTATAGGTGTTCAAAAAGTCACATGAGGCTTTTCATCAAACTGATGAAGTAGCTTTCAGGCCTAAAGTAGAAAAAAAAAGTGAGACCCCGAAAAAGAACAGGCACTCCAGCCAGAAGGAGCAACTAGGGCAGTAGATTCTGAACGATTTCACTAACTACACTAGATGCACCTTAGCTGGAGAACCAGAAGAGGAAGGGGAAGTTGGGAAGGGGGATGCACTGGATTACTTCCAAATCCCCCCGGCAGGTCACTTCCTGTCTGGACTGTCTGAAACGAAACAGATCAACAGAGAAAACTGAATACAAACATTTAGATCAGAAACATGATTGCTTTTTAACTCATTATATGCAGCTCAATAGAGATGTATTTGAAATAAACCAAACTTTGCACCTACTAATCTTCAGGTATGAAGAAGATAGAAATACTTAAAAAAAAAAAAAACTTTAAACAGCAGATGATCAAAACCACAGCTATGATCAGTGTTCAAATTGAGGCTGCAAAGGTCTCTTTTCATTAGTAAGGACACAATGTGTCATTTTAATTGGCCTTACTTACCATTTTACCTAACCACTTTAGTATAGCCTCTCTTAGTTAATTTACTATCCACATTGAACGCTGTTTCAAAGAGCCTGTTCACCTCTTATGGCGTGTTTTCGGGCTGTGGGAAATTTAAAAGCAGGTTGATTGGCTGTCGCTGCACAGCACAGAGCCCACACGAGGGGAGCGAAAAACCTTACAGGCACTATCTTCAGAAGAGCACAACAATGTAGCCTATAAAAGCTATCAAATTGTCTCCCCATAAGTCCTTGAGAGAACTTTTTGAGACTCTAAAAGAGGGTTTTTACACGGAGTTTATAAATGGGCTCGGAGCACTTTCGTGTGCAGCTCTGACAAAGTGGCGCCAAGAGCGTCCTGCGACGTGATGATGAACATGTCAACTCCCGTCAATTAAATAATGCATCTCAATGGAAATCGCATCCGCTTTTATGTCGTTACGCAATGTCTACAAACGGCACCAACTGGTGAGCAGTAGGTGGATGGATTTGTCAGTCTTTGAGGATTATGAAAATAGAGCCAGAATCAGACGTGTAAATAGGCTACTCCTAACAAAGGCGAGTACAAATATAAACTTAATGAAAATAACGATAGGATGGCTTCTTATAATGAAAAGTTTGAATAATTAAATCTCTATAAAATGGTATTGTATACATGAATATTAATGCAAAAGACGTATCCAACATGCACAATATTTCCCATTGACTAATCAGCAGCTCCACGAGGCAAAATGACCTGAACTATAAGAGTTTTTACATTATTAGAACTTTAAAAAAAAAGAAAACACACTTCTTACGCGCTTTGCAGACCACGTGCGTCACACCGTAGAGGAAAGGCAGGAGAAGCTGCAGAGCGTCTTACCTTTGGATTGCGTTGAGGTTAATTCAACTGAATGAATGCTAGACATCATGCAGAAAACTCAAACATCGCTACGTACCTTCGTCCGCAGATGTTGTGTCCTCTGCGGTCCTCTTTGCCACCCTTTTGCTCAAACAAAAAGTTCTGTCATGCATGAAATTGTGAGGGCATCTTTTTTGTTGTTCTTCTCTTTGTGGGGGTTGGGAGAGGATCGTGCGCAGACGACGCAGTCTTAGCGGATATCGTCCTTAAATATCCTCTCCCAAACACTGTGTTCCTCGGCTCGTTGCATCAAATGTGGACTTTCGTCTGGTGATGCATTCAAATTAAAAACCGAAAAACTTTTCCAGCAAACGCAGACTCTGCAGCGTGGGGTCGTGGGTTGTTGTATGAAGCCTTCTCGCGCAACCATTCGGGGCTTTGCTGGTCAAAGAAACCCAGGAGGCTTGTGACCTTTAACCCCTGTAAACCCTGCCCCCACATAGTCTTGTGCGCTGTCCGTAGGAGCTCGTCCCCCCATCCCGCTTTATGTGTAGACAATTATGACTCAGTAACTTTGTTTTTTATATGAGTCTGTTTAACTGAGATGATAACCATCAAAGCTGAGAGACCAGAGGGTTTCCAGAGCATGATGGCTCTTCCTCCACTGTGGGAACGGACGGCAGCGTTGCATTACGTGCCTTATTCCCTGTGTGAACTTTAACCCACTTTCCCATACTGCATTTTTTTCTTCTCTCCTATAGGCTGTGATTGGTGGAGTTTTAGGTAAAGAACATTTCAACTGCCTATTTTGACGGTATTGTTCACCCAGCATGTTTGATCTCATGAAGCCTGCCAGTGCTAGAGGAGGAGGAGGAGGAGGAGGGTAATATTATGGCCACCAACATCTTGAGTTTATTTTCACAACACCAGTGTTAGTTCACAACTGGAGAATCACTTTGTATTGTGTATGTAGCTGTTACTTTGAAACAAAGGAGAAAAAGATGAGTCTGGTGTAATCATAACTTTGTTTTTTTAATACGTTTGCAGGACTTATAATTGATCTCAACACAGACAATAGACCGGCAGCCTATTGAACAGGCCTCTCGTTGGATACCTCCTGGTAGGCTGGAATGTGTTCCAGTGTTTTGAACTGGGCTGACATGACTGCTTTACTCATTACTGGGAGGAGGGACTATTTTTAGCTTTATTCATTCGCGACACCAGAAAAATAAGTTTGACAAGATGAAAGCTGTTATTGACTTTGTCCACAATGATAAAGCTACATTATGGCATATACCACCGTTTGCAATATAGATCATATCAAATGTAAATCTTGGTTATAAGTTGTTTATTGTCTGCAAAAAGTAGACTTAACATTTGACTGACAGGCTGCATGAACCTAAGTGACTAATTATTCACTACTGCAGACAAACTATGGACCATAAACATGTAACAAATGTTGTTCGTTTTAGCTTGATTCATTATTTAAGCCCATGAAAAGTCCATCAGGACCTCCGACAGGCCAAGGTGACATGAACTGATTTTGTAACAAACTCTGTTCCCAAAGGTCAAGAATGGCCTTCACTGCTCAGCTATATATCATTTATATTATTTATTAAGGTTGTTAGCTTAAAAATAGAAGAAAACCAACTTAGCCTAAGTTCAAGTTTTATAAAGTGCTCTAAAAAAGTGAATTTCCCTAAAATAAATGTTAACCTGTGATCAACTCATCCTGTCATCAAACGGCCTTAGTTCAACCAAGGGAGTAAAATTAATTATGTCAAAAGCAAACTTCGATTAAGTTGTTGTGTAGCGTTTACTGTCATCCATTTTCTTTACTGCTCTTCCTGTTTGGGGTTGTGGGGGGCTGGAGCCGATCCCAGATGTCATTGGGCGAGAGGCGGCGTTCACCTTGGACTGTTCGCCTGTCAATCACATATAGAGACAGACAACCAGCCACACTCACATTCACACCTACGGGCAATTTTAGAGTCCCCAATTAAGAACCCGGAGAGAACTCACACATGCACAGGGAGAACATGTCCACACAGAGACGGGGATTTGAACCAAGAACTTCCTCGATGTGAGGCAACAGCGCTAACCACTGCACCATAATACATGAAACCAAATAATCAGGTGTCAGGAAGCTGTCGATGCACGCATCTGTTAAAAAGTCACACACAGATCCATTTCCATAAAGTTTTTATTTTCATGAATGCTCTCACACTTTTATCCTTTTATAAAGTTATGTACATATAATTCGCTCCCAAGGTAAATAAGGAAAATATCCAGAAGTGAAAAGGGAAGGGGGGGGGGGGGAAAGAAGGCAACAAAGTAAAAAAAAAAAGAAAAAAAAAAAAAAGTAAAGCACAACCAAGATTGAAACAGGAAATTCTAAATCATAAAATATATCATGTCAATCTCAAGGAATTATTTTTTTATGTCTATAAAATATTACCAGTGATTTATATAGTCATAATTAGAGGTAGGGTTATAGAAATGTGAAATGCTTTGTTTGTACAACTCATTCAAGGTGCCAATTATTGCCAACAGCGCCCTCTGATGGGACGACTGTGTACAGCATGTCCTTCCCAGAGTGCAGCTCATGGCTCCAGACTCAGAGTTGAAGAAAGTTTGAATGCACATAAAGATCCCCGATTGAAAACTACTCTGGATCTGATGTTAGAATGGATGTCATGTGTTACACAGTAGTCCAGTCATCTTGGGTACTATTACAAAAGTTAGCCTGTTATGCAACTTTTGTTTTACAGCAAGCAGTAAGTTTGTTTGTGGTCAGAGAGTTATAATGACTGCTCTGTATGTGGGTTAAGTCCAACCCATTAACATGTTTTTTTGAAAACTGTGTTACACTAAAAGCTATCACCAAAGGTTGAAATGTTGAATACACATTCTCAAGCAAACTTTCTTTCCAAAGGGATGGCATGACAGTGTACTGTGTGCAGGACTTCAGTCTACTTCAGCATGTTGGACCACATTCGCAGCAGATTTTCTCAAATCATTTTATGGATCCATAAAGGCCTGATGCTACCTTGTGACTACCTGGAGCGGAAAACAAGATAGTGATTTCTCTAAAAGCCAATGAACCGCCGCTAAAGAACTACTCTTGTTGTAGTCAGTAGATCTCTAATAAAAGAAGCGGATCACATTGAAGCAGAATGCAGAGGATAATAAACCTACGTCACACACTGCATGTGGATCGGAGAAATTAACTGTTAATGCATATGCGACTTGAAATGTACATTTTACCCTTTTAATATTGACTTTGGTTTAAAAGCAAATTAAGAGATCTGGAAACTTACGTAATCATTACGATCTATTCAATGTCTTTAAATAAGGCAACGTTTATTACCAGGTACCACACTGCAATTCATTATGAATTAACCTTTGTGTGGCACCACCGAAGGAAATAGTTCATTTTAAAAATCGAGCTTTCCATTGTGAAAACGAGGTTGCAGTCCCTGTTGGAGTTTGAACTTATTTATCAAGTTCATGCGTGCATAAAAAAGAATCACTGCTGTGTGTTTGAAATGGTCAAATATCTTGCCTATGAAGGGAAAGGGAAGAGAACACAGCATTTTGCAAACTCAAATCCCATGAGGTATATACTAGAAGACTGTGCGTACAGACAAAATATTCTTTGAAATCCCTAATGAGCCATTTTAGTGACAATGGCAGAAGTAAGGCATTATATCAACAAACATCTTAAGAAACGTAACTGATCAGTGATGCATGTGAGAAACTCTAATTCAGTGCTCGTCATCCAGGACAAACTAATTTCTTGTTTGAGCAGTGCATGGGGGTTATTATGTGAGACGGTGTACTTTGTTACATCACTGGCGTGTTGCAGTGTATTCTATTAAAAACGATTCATTATATTTTAATCAGAAAATAAGTTGAGACAATTAGGATATTCAAAATATCCCGTACTTGTTTCAACATCTCTCTTTTGTATTATTTGAACTTTAAATAAGTGTGTGATGAATGGAAGTCATTGTTGACACATGATTCAGGTGATCAGGTGAGTAAGGGCAAATAAAAGCCTGCCCAATTCTCAAATCAAGTGTCACAACAGAAGTTTGTTACGTGTCCGACGGTAAAAAATGAAATGAGAAAATGTATCCCTTATAGAAGTCAGTGTAAAGACTCTTTGAAATGTCAACTTTGTTTAAGAACATGTTGTGCTCTCGTTTGGATTTCACAGTGTAACATAATTATGATGCATCCTTGTTGGCAACACCTCCATGTAACCTGCTTTTCAGATGGTTTGCAGTGCTTCAGTCGTAAATGAGAAATGCCTTAGATGGCATTAATGAAGTCGTTTAAAACCTCATGAACTAGTTGACGTTTAATCCTTGTTTTTAAAATGAATCATTGCGATCTTTGCTCAGTTTGTGCGGATGACATGAAGTGGGATCAATTGGTTCATCCTGGCTGTCCATGTTAGTGGGGAATGGATGGCTGGTACCCTGCAGCATTATCTGATGCC
The DNA here is from genome assembly GCA_020745685.1 of Tautogolabrus adspersus. Classification (NCBI taxonomy): domain Eukaryota; kingdom Metazoa; phylum Chordata; class Actinopteri; order Labriformes; family Labridae; genus Tautogolabrus; species Tautogolabrus adspersus. The sequence continues at coordinate 9,726,119 of CM036540.1, forward strand.
TTGTTTCTATTTTAAGTGATGTAAGCCTCGCCGAGCGCGGCCTCAAAATCACAGCACAATAAATTGATTTCTCTATGGTTTTGATTTTCTCTTCCTGTGCCAGCTAATGCATCTGCAAGAACTGCACTGCAGGATCACTCCTGACAGCTGTAACCTCTCACACATGCAACCAATGGCCTAACAGCAACACAGAAATCACCAAGAACTATTTTGCTGACCTGGCCAATATGATCCATGTAAGTCTGCCAAAGCCCTATATCAGATCATTTAAAACCTGTACAACACAACTGCTAACAATAAGGCAAAAAACCAAAGCTATGCACTGAGTTAGACTAAGCAATGATCAGAGAGAAAAGGGTTACTGTATGCTTTAAACCATGAAGCTGCATTAGAAAAATAATATATTTACTCTTCAGTTTTCAATCATTAAAATATGGACATGTTTCTGAGAAAGGTTTAAAGAGCAGCTCAGAGCTCATGTTGACTGGGAATGGGGGCCAGCAACAAAGTATGCAGGAGGGTAACAGTTTAAGGTCCAACATTACAAGAAGGGACTAAATGCATGTCATAATCATCTAAGAAGAAGCACAATGGTTTAATAACAGTTTTCAGCCCAATCAGGTTGCTGTGGATGGAAATCATCTCCACATCCACTCTAACAAAAAAAAAAGTGAAGGAAGTTATCATTACTTTTTTTCCTATATTTTTGTAGTTAATATTGACTCTTAATGAAGCATGTCTTCTAAGCTCGTTCTTAGCCCTCTGCAGCTCCAGTCACCACCTGTACATCTACAACCTGATGGAGCGCTGTTGCCTTCCTCTTTAAGCTTCCTCTGGTGCAGCAGGCCTCTTCAGGTCACGGATCTGCTTAATCAGATAGTTCTTCTCATCACAGAACTGCTCATCCTCTGCTCTGTCGGTCTGAAAGTGGCTCAGGAATTCCACCAGTTTGGTCTGGTTCTTCAGCAGTATGTCCAGCACGGGCTGAGTCTTGTTTGGGTTTGCAACAAATACCTATAAAACGGAGAGAGGGTTCATGTAATATCACATTTTATAGAGTTACATTCTGCGATTAGATGGCTGTATCAATACAAACACCTTTTAAAAGCACCATTTTTTTAATATCATATCGGCCTCAATTTCTTCAAAAAATGTGTTTCATTTCATTTCAAATATTAAGTTGTGCACTGATTAAAAGTTAAGTACACACCTTGAAGACATGGAATGCTTCAAACTGGATGTTTCGGCTGTTGTCTCTGAGCATGTTCATCATTAGCTTTAAGTTCTCTGCCCGACTGATGTATTTGGTCATGACAGTGAAGTTGTGTCTATCCAGAAGAAGTTCCCCGAGAAGCTGAAACACAGCATTTAACTTATTAACAGCCACTTTAAAACAGAGCACAGTCAACTCGTGTCAGTCACATCTGAATGAGTCACTTTAACAGAATAAAGGAGCTTTTACCTTCAGTGACTGACGTTTGGTGACGTAGTTGTCAGAATGCAGAAGCTTCTCATATTCTGTGAACACCTGGTAAGACATTTTATAAGCATGTTAGACACAGTATGAGCAATCTTTTTAAAGTTCAAAAACAAGACCAGAACGCTCACCCTGTCATAATTGTTCTCAAGGAAATCTGCACACATAATCTTGTGCCTTGTGAGGAGATCCTGAGACAAAGCAGAAGAAACCAAGATATTAGATTCAAACTTTGTACAGTATGATAATGCTGAGAAAGAAAGTACAATGTACCTTGAATGAAGCGAAAGCGTCTGAGGCGATGTCAAAGGTTGAGAGCTCCACATAACGGAAGAAGCAAAAAAAGTCTTCAGAGAAGAGCACCGTCCGTGCCAACGGCTCATGTCGCAGGCACTCTCTCAGCATCATTCCACAGTTCAGAGCCACTTCTGGACTCTCATATCTGCACAGGTTAACACACGTCATTAGCATCATCAGATTTCCTTATAAACCAGTTATAAAACAAACACTGTCGATGTAATGCAAACAAAAACAGCAACTAGCCAAAGCAACTCTAAACACCTTTTAATCTGTTCAATTTGTAGTGATGAAGTTTGTATTTTTTGGCCTCATTCTCCATGATGAGGTACGTTTGCTCTGCCTGATGAAAGCCAACTAAATGCAGGCTGAATTTCTTAAAAAAAAGTCATTGGTAAATGTTTCCTTTTTTGTGTCCCTCTCTTACAATCAGGCTAAACAGTAGTCTTTGCAGACAGTTCAAATCCACAGCCAGGCAAATGCATATTGGAAGTGGCAAAGTATACAGTAACAAATGATCCAACATAGACCAACCCTTATGAAGTGCAGCAATAAGACATGCTGCTCTTTGAGTGGGCTGAATGCCTGGGCTTTTTTACAGCTGTGAAATCAGCGTTCAACTATCGCTCTTGTCATCTACATGTGTAAGCCTCAGTTGAATGCAACATGTTCACGCTCGTCCCTCTGGGAGTTGTTGAAACACATACCGGCTAAAGCAGGAAATCACAAGGCACGTAGAATGACTTTGATTTTACCAAAAAAAAAGTTTTAAAAGTAACTTTGTCAAAACAAAGCCCTTTATGTAACTGTACATATTAAGCACTCACAGTGAACATGTATCAAATACTTAGTTCCTGTACCTGAAAAAGATGAACTTACCCTTTCAGAAGCATGAAGAGGATCTGGGGATGTGTCGAGATGTATTCTACAGTGGGTGTACGGGTGCCAATCTGACGTCTCACGATATTGCTGAACAAATGAACCACATCCTTCTTCCCCTTTACCAAAAAAAAAAAGTACAGAAAGATCAGACAGATGATAGAGCAGGTGCTGATGGTATAGTCATTCTTGTTTTGTGTTAGGCATACACAGTCCCACTGAATATATTGAATTTGATCAATATTTTTGAATTCACAAGGTTAGGGTACAAACAACATACTTTTCCTTACCTCAAAATCAATCTTTTGCAGGTTTGCAATAAGAGCAATTAGGAGGTTGGTGTTGTACAGCTCTTGTGCAAGCTGAGCCACAGCTTCAGTTTGAGGCTCCTTGTCACCTGTTCCACTCAGTATCTCTTTAAGTGAAGCCAGATTTTTGGATGCCTCCTCTGCAACCTTAATTGCAGAGAAATAGTCGATGATGATCAGTAAGTGTTTAAAATGTTGAGCAAATGTTAAATGTGAGACAGAAGAAACAATATGGCTGACCTTTTCAAGCTTTTTGGTGTCTGCAGCATCCAACTTTTCCATGTATGCCACATTCTCCTTCAAACACTTCACTATTTCAGCAGGGCTCTTCTGAGACTTTCCAAAAGGAAAAGGCATGGCTGCTAGCGTTTCAAATCCCTGAATAAATACAACACTGTTTCAGATCACTATGGCTTGCAATTAAAGTTATTTGACTTCCTATACCTCTTTGCGTCGGAAAATGGCTGAAAAGTCTTCACCTGAGGCGATCGATAACACAGCTGAGTAACTTACACTGTACGACTGAGTATAAAAACTTCAAAGTAAAGACTGACTCACGGTTTTAAAGGCCATTATAGCACGAAGAGCTAGCCACCGTGGCTAACATTAACGTAGACAAGTTAGTTTTCAAAGATAAGATGCGGACAGTAACCTTCCTGTGATGTTTTTGTCCTGCTTAAATAGTTTCTCAGAGTGAACATCAGCTCGACAGAATAAAACTCAAACCTTGTAACCAAGACGACGGACTTAAAACGCAGAATAAGGCATTAAAACATGTTTACGTTACAGCAAAGTTGGGTTAGCTTGTGACCTAGTTAGCTGTAGCAAGAAACAAGCAAACTAGTGTCCGTGCGTCGGAAAACACACATAACAACCTGCTGAAATATTCAGCTCATGCTGTCAAGACTCACCGTGTGAACTCTGGATGAGAAGCTGAAGGAGGCTCGGTGGCTAAAGGTTAGCTAGCAGGCTAGCAAGTTGTCTTCACTTTCTTCCCCACTTTAACGCGAGTTTCTTTGAACTTGTCTGTATCGTTATCTTTGATCTGTGACCGTAGCTAACTAGCGTCTCACCACAATTGTAGCTACAAGTTCATCAAACGTACGACTTTCATAGCTGTGATATTTAATGTAAATCTCTCTACTCGTGACCGTCTGTCACCTAACTTGCTAGCTGCCTAGCTGTGAAGAGAGAGCTGCTGGGCTGGCCTGTCTGACAACTTCATTTCCCTGTTCTCTTCTGCTGAAACTCCCGTCCTCTCCTCATACCGGGGACACTGGGCGGGTATGTTTTGCTTTACAAACTGACTGCCACTCATTTGAACCAATGACTCTGACCACACGATGCTGTGGGAACTCCCTCTTCACTGTAGGTGCGCATGTTTCAAGACTTACACATTTAGTGTGGGTGGAAAGATCAGAGACTCCACGAGAAGCCGCGTTAGCCGGACTGCCCAGCAACTACAAACAAGCGCATACCGTTTCTAAAGACACGATGGGGCAAAGAAATGTAATTTACAGAAAAGAAATAGGCTTTTATACGTTCACTTTCTTCGTTTGTGTAAGGAATTTTATGGAAGCCCATTTCCGCCACTGTGATGGGAAGAAAAAAAAGGTCCTGTAAGTCATTATAATGAGTTAGTATCTCAATATAATGAGATAGTATCTCAATATATTGACTTAGTATCTCAATATAATGACTTAGTATCTCAATATATTGACTTAGTATCTCAATATAATGAGATAGTATCTCAATATATTGACTTAGTATCTCAATATATTGACTTAGTATCTCAATATAATGAGATAGTATCTCAATATATTGACTTAGTATCTCAATATAATGAGATAGTATCTCAATATATTGACTTAGTATCTCAATATATTGACTTAGTATCTCAATATAATGACTTGGTACTAAGAATACCCACGTTGCAGTGATGCAAAAGTTTCTGCACAACAGTGAGGATGAGGATGGTACACAGTGTGTCACTTTAGGTCCAACTACTGGCAATCAAAGGATTGAACGTTGGTGGTGCACCTTGAGAAGTGAATCTGCCCAGTTTTGGATGGACCACTTCGACCAGCTGAAAGCAGATGGCTATTTTGTTGACAGCTTCATTGACAAATCACCATTCATAATTCTTTACGACCTGTTCTGTAAGGCAGGTACTGTGGTTGAGTGGAAACCATCCATGCCTTGTAAACGAGTGATTCATTTTAGATACTGGCTCTTGCCAGCGTCAATGTCTTGTCACCAGTTAACAGTTAGTCGCCGCAATCTACTACAAACACTGACTGTAGTTATTCGTACATACAAAGGATAGCAAAGTATTGTAATTGTTTTTTTGTTATTTATATGTTTTCCTTTATTTGGGTTTGTGCAAAAGACAACACATTAGAGGAGGGGATAGGCTATTCATTAACAGTTCACATCGCGGGACAATAGCTTTTCACTGATCTGCATACTAAGTCAATATATTGAGATACTATCTCATTATATTGAGATACTAAGTCAATATATTGAGATACTATCTCATTATATTGAGATACTATCTCATTAAATTGAGATACTATCTCATTATATTGAGATACTAAGCATTTAAAGAAACACACACACCAAAACGGAGCGTTCTGAGAGAGCTGGTTTGGGTCACAAACCTCCTCTGGTGCTTGATTAATGTTATATTTTGACCAAAGCACAGCACAGATGTTTCATTTAGACCACAGGGGACTGTTTGAAAAGGTGGAAAAGGGGTATAATATGTCCTATTTAATATCAAATCAAATCCTCGCCAACATACATAGCAGGATCTACTTTGTATAAGTGAAACATTTTTTTCACATGGAGCTAAATGAACTGAATTAACTTCCTGCCTCTTTATGATTCCCTCAAAAGTAACCTTAGGATCTGCTTTAGTTAGATCTAATGATTTATAACGCGTCTTTTCCCCCTTAAGATTAACTTTAAAGTAAATCTTAAGTAAAAATTAAATAAGATATTTAATAAATGTGAATTCTTGAACTCGACACAACACAAAACACACCCTTCATGTTTTACCCAGGGTTCACATAAATGACCTTAAAAACAGTTCACATCACGGTAACTGACATTCTCAATGTTGTGGTTGAGTTGCTTTATTTATTTTGACAACATTTGATTATAATTGATCACAACAGAATGTTAAATAAGCAGTTTTTCATGGGGCTTGAGAAACCTTCATACATCTGGTTAAAATGAAATCTTTATAGTGCAACCTGTTGTTTCCCAACTTCATTTAAGTCTTATATTTTGACAAATCTGATCCATCAGGGTTTGTTTTAGGTCCCCCACTTATCACTCTATAAGAATACCATCATAAAACAATAGCCTATTCTTTTTCCATCTTATACTGAAGTGTCCATTTAAATGCTGTTTCTTGTCCATAGAAGTTCTAATTTGTAAGTGGCGTAAAGTTTGCTTCGGACACCAATTGGCCACAAAACACACATAAACACTGTCTCTTGTTAGCAATACACAAGTAGGCCTGTGTGTTAAATTAACCCTCTAAAATACTTTCAGTACAGGGTCTTTCATTAAGACACTACCTAATCTTGGAGCCCACTTGTATTCATTTTATGTATTTAAGGATTCATGATGAATCAAGGACCAACATTTCATATTTATTCAATTGTTTTAGTGTAGTGCTCAAAGTACAAATACCTCCAACTCGGATTAACCCTTTAGTTAGCCTATATCTGCTATAGGGATATTGATATAATTTTAGTCATGGGTTGTTGTTTTTTTATAAAGCAGTTTTCTCTTAACTCCGACCTCCTGCATCTTTTCAAGATTGAAACATGGCAGCATTCAAACGTGAATGATGCTTTTATTTTGAAAGCCACACCCGGAAGTGTTGCTACCTTTGTATACTACAGCTAGCTTAATGCTAGTATGAAAAGCCCACGATCACTTCTGAAGGACGGAAAGAAACACTGCCACTGATCGGAATACTTTACCATCCTTTCACTTAGTCTCAGTGAGAAATAACACACTAGCGGGTAAGTTGTAAGCTGTGTATCAGTGGCTGGCTGGTAGCTGTTTTGTTTCGTGGCCTATTGTGGTTTTAGGCCGTAATGCTGAGCTGCTCTCTTTCCACAGGGACACATCACGTATGGCGCTCTTTACTTCGAAAAGGTTTCAGCGCCTGTCATGATAATTTCCCACATTTAAAGGGAAATATTCACAGTTATTCGGATTCGAGCAAAAACACAATATCGAAGAGTCATATTTTCCTCCCTCGACCTGAAGTTTTCCCTCATGAAAAGGCCTTGAGAGATGGAGAGGGGCGTTGAAATGTTCTTAGTTTAAATTGTTTTCTGTTACAGCTAGTTTGTTGGAGAAAGAGGCACACACCCCCTTTAATTCAAAACTTTGGAGGAGAGGTAGGAGGAGGTACTTTTTTTATATCTAGCTTGTGTTCTTCACAAATCAGCGACACATTGCCATATAGTTCAGAGTTGTTGTGACATGAGAGCCTTCAAGTGAAGACCCGATGTTGAAATAAAGGCTATTAGATGTTATTTACATGCAGAGGATTGTGTGATAGTGCACGCAGGCGCCGCTGCTGCAGCCGCCGCAGTGAAATCCTGGCCCTGCTATCATCATGGCTGTAATGGCTCTAAAAGGCGTCGCAGGCAGCACACTGCTTTTGTGATTATAAAAACACTTTCGTTAGGGGACTATTAAGGACTGAGTAGAAGATCTATTTTACCCTCAAATGTATTATATGTGGCGCCTCGGGCCCGTTTGAGACACAAGGAAACAGATTTCTGCTAATGACAGCACACATTTGGAGGTTGTATCTCTGGAGAATACAGTGAGGAGGTTTTCAACCATTCTTTATTATTTCAAGAAACAAAAGGATATTGATACACAGGTACATGCAAACACGTATAAAATGACGAATATGATGCAATAACAATACTCATATATACTTATATTTAAACATCCAAGCGACTGTGTAAGACTTCAGTGCTTATCACAACAGGCTGCACAGTCTAAAATGTGTGTATATATATATATATATATATATATATATATATATATGTATATACACATATATATTGGTATGATGCAAGTTGTGCATTTGAAAAGGCTCAAAAGTGCGACAGTATGTGTGCAAAATGGGAAATATTTAACCATACTTCCCATTTTGCACACACAAAGTTCTACTCCTTGGGGTGTTATTTGTTATAAAAAGTAGTCCCTGAGTTTGAAGTAAACTGGGTTTCATCAGAGTCCTCTTGCTGGTTTCACTTTTCTCTTCCTGCTTACTCATTATGATCGGGGAAGAATGTTGTAATTACAATCTCTCCCACTATTGTTTGTTGTTATCTACCACATTCAACAATCAAACTTAAGATACATTATTATATAATCCTCCTAAAACATGAGCAGGTTCTCACATATTTCTGCCACAATCAGGAGAGTGGTATTCATATAGAAAAGATCTATAGCTGAATCAAGGAGGAGGATCAAACTGTGATCCTTTAACAGATATATGAGCCCCATGTGTCTTATCTGGACTTCTCTGACTGCCAGTGGTTGTTGCAGTAGAACTTTCTTTTTGTTTCTTGGAAAGGGTTTCTGATGGCTTCTGTGCAGAGGTTTGATTCATTATTTCACAGAACTCATATTTAGTGAAAGAAGTTTAGAGCACAGATTGATCTCACGTCATTGTGTTTGTATGAGACGTTTAATGACCAGTGCAAGAAAGCAGAAGTATAAAGCTCACGCCTTGTTTGTTTTTAAAACATTGACAACTCAACAAACTCAGCTTTTCTATCGCCTTATTGCTTATATGGTTTTTCATTCATTCTCATCATTCATTTCACATTACCAAGGACTCTGAGAATCATTCAAATGCATCTAATGGCATCTATTATGAATCAGAGGGGAGCTGTAATCATGAGCTGTATTTGTGAGGAGTGCGTTAGTGTATGATGTTGTTATAAGAAAGTATGTGTGGCATTAGGCAGCGTTACAGGCCGAGTACATTGGACACTTAAAGTTAACACTGCTTTTATAATACCTATTCTGTGTTCTGGGGGGTTTCCAGCAGCATGTTTGATGCAGAGTTATCTTATCATATTTGTTTCTTTCTTTTTTTTACAGAAAATTAGGCAAAAGAAGCGTTCGGTCATGTCGGGACAGAGGAAAGGAGCTGCAGCTAAGCTGCCCAAATGTGCCTTCTGCAGGACCAACCGGGATAAGGAGTGCGGGCAGCTGCTAGTGTCTGACATCCAGAAGGTGGCAGCCCACCATAAGTGCATGGTGAGAAGAGCACAGCATCCAGATGAATGAACAGTTCACACTCAATGAGTGGTGTATCTGTTGTTGTTTCATTTGTTCGTATGAAGAAACACGATTTCAAAGAGGAAAAACGATTTTTTTTTTGAAGTATTCATCAGAAAAACATTGAAATCATTTCTTCGTATTTCACAGTGAAATTGAATGTGATGCTGCTACAGCACGTGTCATCCATGTTACCTCTAACAGTGTTGTAGTAACTGTTACATCAGCAGAAGAAATAAAACATGGAGACATTGTGCATACCATCATCATCGTCACATCAAAATAAATGATTTAAAACCATTTTTTTTCCAATAAAAATGTCCTTTGCAGCTTTTCTCCTCTGCCTTGGTCACGTCTCACTCAGACAGTGAAGATATCGGAGGATTTTCCATTGAAGACGTGAAGAAGGAGATCAAGAGGGGAAATAAACTGGTAAGTACCTGCTGTCCCTCTCAGTGTGGCATTATGTATTATTTAAATGAATAATCCCAGAGACGTGGAGAAGGAATGTTAAAGGGCTTTAATGTAAGGAAAGTGTCAATGAGTTTAAATGTTAGTGAACTGGCTGTAAACAGAGTCATCGCCTCGGACATACAGTAGAGCTTTAATAAGAACAGAAGCTACTTTATATTAACAGTTGATAAGATGGGTATGTGTGCTGATACAGGAGGACGCTGTTTTCTTGTAGTACCAATACTGTGTTGTTAAGCTCCCTCTGTCTCCATAACTCAGGGTGGTCTCTCTATTCTCCCTTTCTGTAATCATCGTACTGTATACTGAAAAGGATACTTGCTAGTAGTAAAAACAATTGGCGTGTTTTATCTCTCCTTTTAAGGAAGACACCAGCCTTACCCACCTCCATAAAGATCTAGAACCACATGTTTGAATGCAAATACAGGTTACTGCTCATTTCATGATTCACTGTTAATAATAATAAGAAGAAGATGTTTCAACTGTTCTCACAGGTTTCATTTGTTTATTAATGCAACTGTTATTTAATCAGGTTGATCCCATTGAGATTAAGAACCTCTTTTCCGTGGGAGACCTGACCGAGACAGTCAGCAGCACAAACACAAAGTCACAGACACAAAGAGAGACAAAGTTCAATTTACAAAAACACTCAAACTGGCATTTAAAAAAGATCCTCTCAATAAAAGAGAACTCAGTAGTTCAAGCAGTCCAGCTAAAAACATGGACATCCTATAGAATCTGCTTCCAGGTCTTTCATTTGATTTTTAAAAACATTTAAGGACACCAGCTCCTTGATTTTCAAAGTCAATCTGTAAAAGATTCCAGGCTGAGGGTGCAGAATACATAAAATCCCTTTTCCCCAATTTCTGTCTGAGTGTTTGGGACAGAGAGCACGAAGAGGTCCTGAGAACGTAAAGAATCCTGGACTGTACCTTCCTGCGTGATAAAAACACATAGATAGTGTGGGAGCAGACCAAGAATAGCTTTATATATACAAAGGTGTACCAGTGTATGAGCCTACGGGTCGGCAGAGCAGGCCATCCTACCCGAGAGTACAAACTCAGTATGGAGAGTCAGAGCTTTATAAAGGTGTGACATGTATTTGAAGGTAAGACGCTAACTATGAAGAGGATGCGCTGCAGCTTTATGCAACTCTGTGTTGCACTTACTGTGTTTTTATCATGTTTGAATTCCAGAAGAGTTCGACACTTAAAACACAATTTAATACAATGCAACATTTCTCTAGCTGCACATTGATGGAAGTTTAAGGTTTCTGGTACTTACACATGCAGTCATTTAAAAGTATAGTTTTATCTGGAGCGACGATAGCCTGGCGGTTATGTTGAGTGCCCCGTGTACAGAGGCTGTAGTTCTCATCGCTGTGGGCTGTGGGTTGGAATCCGACCTCGGCCCTTTGCTGCATGTCAGCCCCCGATCTCTCTCTCCTCCCAACATTACTGTCTCTCTTCAGCTGTCCTATCCATTAAAGGCAACCCCCCCCCCCCCCAAAAAAACAAACAAACAAACAACAACAACAAAAAAACAAGGACCACCTTTTTTCCTGACAGACACTGTGTGGGCTGGAGTTTAAAATATGCTCGCACATAATCCTGTCAAGCCTGATGTGAAGACGTTGATGTCAGAGGGGAATTGTAATTTCTCCCATTAACCTAATGCGAGTATTTCAGGCAGGTGATTTTATCTTTCTGTTTATTGTTTAATCATCTGAGATGATTTATATTCTGAACGCCGGATGGGAAGCTTTGGGGGGCCGGATGTAGCTCAGTCCGTAGGGACTTGGGTTGGGAACCGGAGGGTCGCCGGTTCAAGTCCTGATGCGAACAAAAAAATATGGTAGTTGGTCTGGTAGCTGGAGAGGTGCCAGAGCACTGCCGAGGTGCCCTTGAGCAAGGCACCGAACCCCCACCACCTCAGGGGGCGCCTCCTGTGGGCTGCCACCGCACTGTGACATCTCTCCATCAATGCATGTGTGTGATTCAGGCCTGTGTGTGTGAGAAGCATGTCTCTAAAATAACAGAGTGCGAATCAGAATTTCCCCTCGGGGATTAATAAAGTATATAAAATAAAATAAAAAATAAAAATGTGGCCCGAGGGCCGCCAGTTGATGATCTTTGGTGTTGTCTATAAAAAAACACAAACATTCGATACCTATACATTTATTTTTATTTCAGTTAACTCTACAAATCACTTTTGGGTTGAAAACTATGATAAATGATAAATACTGATACTCTCACTTAATCCGTTTCATCTTCATCCACAGCCGGTTCAAGTTTGATCTGCTAGTTTTCTGATGTTTGCTTCTGTCTTATCTTGTTAATAAAATGTTCTCCAGCTGTTTTGATTTCGTCCCCACAGAGATAATACTCTGCTGATGATGTTCATCTGGTGTCTGTAAAGTCCACATGATCTGTTGAGAGAAGTGACCCTTAAGGCCAATATCATAAAGTCACATTTCACGTTACTTGTTGACACATCACATCCCTAGTTGTCAGCTATCTGTAATGAATGTTAAAGGTTGCTCACTAGCTTGAACCGCTTTCTAAATGATGTCTACCCTGCCCCCCCCCCCCTGCAGATGTGCTCTTCGTGTCACAGACCGGGTGCTACGATCGGCTGTGATGTGAAGACGTGCAGGAGGACGTATCACTTTTATTGTGCTGTGAAGGACAAAGCCCAGATCAAAGAGAATCCCTCACAAGGGATTTACCTGTAAGTCACTTTGCCTTTTGTTCATCGACACCACTTTATAGATGTTTTTCATTCATGTTAGATTCAAATAATTTCATTTTGACTCCCAAATAGTGTTTACTGTCGCAAACACCGGGATGCTTCTCAAGACGGCCTTCAAGGTAAAACACGTTTAATATCTCAACAATACCTACTCCCATCAATTTTACTCTTTTATTTAAAGTACAATAATATATCATATTCTCAGGGAGATTATTGCCCACTTATCTGTCATTTAGCACAGCCCAGCTCTATGTGAATGCTATGATATTATCACATCTATCATACTGCATCAGTTGTTGGTCTCAAGCCTCACAAACTACTGTAAAGCCGATCATCTCTCTATACAACCAGACAATAAAAATCATGGACAAAAGACCTATACGATGGCACCATTGTCTCCTATTACAGAAACATATTTATGTTTAGCTTTAAAAGCTTCTTTGGCTACTGCAATCTCAAATGAATGTTTAAACATCTTCATGGTCTGGCACCTTCTCAGTTTGATGAATTTGTAACAAGGCGTCAGGATTCTCGATGAGTCAACACACGCGCTTCAGTAAGCGGTAACTGTTGCATTCCAATGCGCAAAAAACCTCATTTGTTCAATCAGCCTGCTCTCTCATAGGAGCGTAAACTTTGGAATAGTCGACCTACTGAACTGAAAATGCGACACAGTTTTAATGTTTCTAACAAAGGTACTAAATCATGGCTGAAGGAGAGACCTTGTTCCCACACGTAAACGTACATGAGATCACAAATGTCTGGAGTATATTGTTTACTGCCTTCTCTTTGTAAGTGGATTTTATCCCTGTTGAATTTATGACTCAACTGTTGGGTTAGTCTTTATATCTATCGGTTATTTCTAAAAGCCTTCTGTGGAAAGGTGTTGCCATTTAACATTTTGCTGTAAACACTAAGAGAAGTGCATCTGGGACGTGTTCATGGTTAAATGTTATAGCACCAATGTTTCTGTATGTCCATGTCAAATAAATAAATCAGTCTTTGTGAAATGATTGATATGTTCTAAAACCATAGATGAAGAGGAAGGTGTGGCCAATGATTCAGACTCATCGGCACCACAAAGTAGAGGCCGGGGAAGGTTTGAGAAGGGGAGAGCCAAGGTCGGATCTCGTGGCCAATCGGAAGACGCTCGCTCTGCCTCCTCACAGGCTGCAGATGAAGAAAGTTCCTCCCATGTAAGGCAGAATATCCGTTCACACATTCAAATCTGTGAAAGTGACTTGTAACAGTCTGTTCACTGTTCTGTCCTGTGATTCAGCGGGACAGGTCTCCTCTTCGGGCCAGCCCAGGAGATGGTGGCCAGCGATGTGGCTTTTGTCACGCAGGTGATGAAGAGAATGGAACGAGAGGAATGCTTCACACCGATAACTCAAAGAAAGTGGCTGCACACTACAAGTGCATGGTAAGATTGTTGTTTCTGAGTACATATTGGCTGCATGTGTGCTTTGACAGTACTGAATTTGACATCTTTATGTTATGTATGATCCGTCTTAGCTCTTTTCATCGGGGACAGTGCAGCTGACGACAACATCGCGGGCGGAATTTGGAAACTTTGACGTGAAAACAGTCATCCAAGAAATCAAGAGAGGGAAAAGAATGGTGGGAAGATTTGTTATTCTAAAAAAGCGAGAGTGCAGTTAGTTTGAAAGAGCATTACATTCTTTATTTCTCTCTAACTTCACTACTGTTGTCTTTGTTTTTTCCAGAAATGCACACTGTGCACTCAGTTGGGTGCTACCATTGGTTGTGAAATCAAGGCCTGTGTGAAGACCTACCACTATCACTGCGGCCTGCAGGACAAAGCCAAATACATTGAAAACATGGCGCGTGGCATTTACAAGTGAGCTGCACTTCTAGAGATAATCACATTTTCTATTATATATAGCCTGTTACTTCAAAAGCTGACTAACATTTGACTGTAATATATTTATTTTAACATTTTTTCACCTGGAGAGATATTCCATTAATATGTAAAGCTATTGATGCAATAAGTTCATCTGCACTTTGATATAAAGTTTTACAAATTATTTATAAGAAAGTTTCCCTTTAATGGGAGAAGGTCGTGTCAATTTGACAAACTGCCGAGGTGCCCTTGAGCAAGGCATCGAACCCCCAACTGCTCTGGTGCGCTCCCTGCATTGCAGTCTGTAGCAGCCCCACTCTGACATCTCTCCACTAATGCATGTCCACAGGTCCTGTTTGTGCATATGTGTGATTCGGGCCTACATGTGTGAAAGGAGTGTAAATTTCCCTCAGTAATAAAGTATATCAAAAAAACAAAAACAAAACACAACTGACTCAGGTAATGACTCAGTAGGATACTTTGACTGCTAAGTCTTCCCATCTTCACTGAACCATATCAAACTTTCAAAGGGATCCCTGGGTTACCTTGGCGCTGTGCAACAGAAAGATGACAGGATGCCCTTTTGTATGTCTTTTTTTCTTAGACTATACTGTAAAAACCACAGTGGCAACGAGGAGAGGGACGAGGAAGACGAAGAACGAGAGAATCGCAGTAGAGAGAGGGCAGCGATTGACACACCATCAACGCAAGTGAACGGCAACTAGGTACAATAAATTGATTGTTTTTTATGAAGATACAGTACTTCAAATATGTCAACATTGAATGTCAAACATTTCAAATGTGTCATTTTTTCATCCAACTGCAGCAGTGGAATGAATGGAGTTTAAAAATGTCTCGTCTCATTCTTATGATGCCTTTCTTTCAGGTTGGCATTTCGGCTGAAACGTGGGGTGGAAACAGAAGAACTCGGGGTTGAGGAAGTGATATGTTTTTATACTAAATCTTAGCCTACTCACAAAACCGTGGTCTTTAGGCTCCCGTGATTTGTTCTTACAGCTTCTTCCGGTAAATAGACAGGATGCCCAAATGTTCACCATGAAACCCTGTTTTGAGTTGGCTAGATGATCTTCTGACTGCAAAGCACTGGACTGCTGCAGGATCAAGAAGAGTCATTACTAACCTTTCCAAAAGTCTGAGATGGGCTCAACTTTCAAATACACGTATTATTGCTGTGAATAAGATGTAATGGACTGATCTTTTGATTGTCACTTGCCACACATCCCCACGGCCTACATGCCCCTCACTTGCTGAAATGGATACATTCTTGCCCTTCCTTAGCTACGAAAGGACTCATTTTTAAGAGGGGTCTGTTTTGTTACTCGTCTCTCTATCAAGTCGTGCAGTTTGATGACTTTGTTTCTGTAATCATGTCTTAAGAATACTCTTTTGATGTTAGCCTTTTTATTTTCTTGATATGTCATATTTTGCTACTGTATTATCATGGATCATTTTTAATATCTGGATTTCAGACGGTCACAGTTACAAGTTCTGCCAGCATGCACTTGTATTTTCTCACTGTTAAAGGAAGCATTTTCTTATTTAGCCGCTAGAGGGCAGAGTAGAGCCCTTCAGCAGATTTGGCTTGACTTTGTTTGATGTACTACTTGTATCTCGACAAATGTACCCATGGATGATTTCAAATAGAAAAGACTTTATTTTACACACTTCATGCGTAAATCGAGTCTTTAATTCGTAGGTGTGTTCATACACTATACTCACAATACAAAGCACTTGTCACATCTCGTTACAGGACGTTTCATTTCATTTCAAACCTTTATTCTCGAGAGGACACTGAGGTTTCCCTCATTTCCAATGTCGTCGAGATTACAAGCACAGTAAAACAATCAAAAACACACTCAGAAAAACACTCGGAATCAGTGACAAAAACCACTGAGCTCCATTAAAAGCAGTTACAATTTGAAACGTAGTGGCTAGAAATCAAATTCCTAAACTCTGGAAGAGAGGGAAGAACTCCGATCTTTAGAGTTTGCTGGAGGGCGTTCCACGAGTTTGGGGCATCAAAAGAAAATGCTGATTTACCGAGTTCAGTGAAAGCTCGAGGGACTTTAGAAACGAGCCACTCAATCAGAAGAACGAGTTATGTAGGCCCCCGAATTCCACTTCAACAACAGGTCTGTGATGTAAGGTGGAAGTTAACCAATAAGATGTTAAAGGTGATATCTTAAGGCTTCCTCCTGTGTAGCACTGCTGCAGTTAAAATGCTCTGTATCAAAATATATTTAGGCATTTAATTTAAAATGTTAAAATGTACTGTCGTAAAAAAAAGTCAGTAAGCTACATCATCAATAATCAACATGTTTTCCAGCGTGATGCTTTGACGGAGTATTAGGGCCATGTTAAAAAAACAATCTGACATTTTGAGATTAGAGTCGTAAATTTACGAGAATAAAGTCGTTACGATATTTACTTTGTAAATTGATTTAAATGAGGCTATGGTTAAATTTATTATTCTGCAAGGTTGTATCAGAAGAGCAGCTGCGCAAAAATGATAACAGGGGAACCCTTAAAGCCATTTCCTCGGCCCCAGTTTCCTGCAGTCTCTTTTCAGGCTCCTGGTACTTGTGACTTGTTAAAGTGATGCTGATGTGCCAAAAGAGGAAGTATTTCCTTATTTGTGAAACCTATCAAGTTTAATTTTACAAAATGCTCAACGTTCCTCATTTCCGCACAGGTGACTGCTGCTCTTCTGATTTAGGCCTAACTATAGACTAAAAAATCGACTTTATTCTAATAAAATTACCACTTTATCCTCATAAATGTATGACTTTATTCTCCAAAATTGACGACTTTATTCTCGTAAATGTATGTTTTTCTTCTCTCACGAAATTATTTTCATATATTTCCAAAGTTATTCTCGTGACTGTATGACTTTAATCTCGAAATCTCAGATCCCCCCGCCAATGTGGCACTAATACCTCTACATATAATGCTCCTATCACCCTAAAAAGAAGCTAGTTCTGTTCTGAAATACGGCCACTGTATTCTGCACAATACAATTTAAAAGTGAGGCATCCTCTGGATATGGGTGATACCTTACAAATTATTTATATACGCATTTAAACTGAGAAAAAAGACAAAAAACGGGTATTTTAATCAAGCCGTATGTACTTTCTATTAGGTTTGCACTGCAGATGGATCTTTACCTCCAATGTAGGGCGGGGCTTAACCTGTTCCTGATCACTGATTTGCCCGCTGCGCTCTTACGTCACGGCGGAACATACAGTACAGCCCGGAAACTGACTTGAGACTCCAGTAGCAACGAAGCTAGCCGCTCCCATGTGTGTACTGTCACAAGAGTGAAGAGTCCGCGAAACCGATCCAAGAAAGACTTCAGTCTGTTGTTTCTAAAGACCACTGACTTCATAAAACCAAAGGGCAGAGACTGACACGGACATGGCGACTTCCAGCTCCTGTGTTGTGGTAAGTCTACTCGAACAACTGGGATGAAATCTGAGAAGGTGGTCGTAGGTTATTTCATCATGCCCCCTGCAAAAACACGCAACAATTTACGCGAGTATTACTGCCTTTCTTTAAAACCCACTCCTCTTGTGGTTGCTAGTGGTCTGTATTACACAGTTTGACCCTGGTTATATGTCCTAGTGATTACGTTATTCAGTGTATTTCTTCTGTAGCGTGGCCTGCGGCTGCAGAGACCGTGATAAACACGCGCTTGCCACGCTTTGTGTAAGTGACGTAATGAGCGCTTAATGATTGACATATCATAATCATGATTATGATAACCTAATATGTGGGGCACTGTGAAAGACGGCAGGTTAAATGTTTTTTCATATATTTACGCGATTATTAAGTATTTACTCTCTCATTCTGAAAACCACGAGCTGCAAACGAGGGGGGCGTGAGTGGACGCGAGCTGCTGTATCTTACAAACAACATCATGCTTATAAAATAAAGATGATTGGCAAAAAAAAAAAAGTCCAGTAATCACTTATCCATCAGGTTGCAGGCAAACACTAAGATAACGTTTAATCTGAGGATATGACACAATTCACAACTGTGAAATGGAAATGCAAAAAAAAAAAGGTTTCTTGTCGTTCATCTTTTTGTCCCTCAGTCAAAGCTGTTTACAAGGATTTACAGCAGGACAGAACATTTGTAAAAAATATTGTAGAAATATGTTGTTCTTTGTATGTGCTTTGTTATGAGTATGTATTTGTGTTATTATTACAATTTAATTTACAAAACAAGTAGGACATAAATGACCAATGTTCTGTGTTTTCCTGAACATTTCATGCACTTAAAAAGGTTATGTTTTATTATTATGTTTTAATAAACTGCTGGCCTAAGAATGCTGACACTAAGGAAGCTAAATGCACATGTTGCTTAAATGGCATTCAAAACGGTCACATTTCAAATAAAATGGGCTGCGCAGTGCAGTGTGCCAAACATTGACTTTGTTTTCACAAACATTCAAGGTTGCCCAGCATTTGTCCCTGGCTGATTTTTTTCTTCCCATGCAGCTTTGTAAAAAAGGCACCAATGATGTAGATAACGGTGGAAAATACTCCCTCATGTTACTGTGACTCATGAGGGCATCTGCTCGCTATCAGTTATCGTTTGGACAGTAAAAGGGGGGGAAGCCCAAACAGAATGACATGTTTTCAGTTGTAAAGGCAAACAGGGGTAATGCTTTATTGTAGATTTTTGATTTTGTGGTCAAGAGTCATATGATTTTGTTGACTTGGGAGGAACCAATTTCTTCATGCTAATAACAGCAGCTCTGATTGTGCTTCTGATCACTCGGATCTTTCCCAAAGCCCCTCAAGCTCTGCACCAGCACCCCCCCTGTCACATGATACCAGTTATGTTGTCTGGGTTCTTGTAGCAGGCAGGGTGAGCTCCAGCAGGAAATGTGATTTTACAAAAATTAAGAAACCATTTCTGAAAAGACATCCCAGTTTAGTATACCTCGCTTGATAATACCTTCATTTTAAACAGACAGATACTTATGATGACTAACACGGAAAGATCCCTTTGCTGCAAGAATCCAAAAAGTGAGTGTTTACCACCACTGACGGCCTGTTGTCTGCTAAAGTGTACAGAAGTAGACCTTACCCTCAGAGTTTGTGTTTGAGGCAGAATAAAACTCTATTGATCTTTGCCTTCCCCTTGTACTGGCCCCTGTTTCAGGTGAAGGCTCAATGTCCAATGTTAGGTAACACCCCTGAGATTTTTAACCCCTCGGTGTCATGTTTTACTACAGATCAGTGATGAGGAGCAGGGGTATGACCTGGACCTTTTCTGCATACCAAAGCATTATGCCAGTGACTTGGAGAGGGTCTACATCCCACATGGACTCATCTTAGACAGGTGGGTTTGTTATATAAATGTTATAAAAGCCAGGGTGATATAAAAGGCAGTTGGCAGATTAGTAAATCTGAGCAAACACTCTGGGATTCCAACACCTTGTAGTTACTCGACGATCCATCGTAAATTCTGTTAATGATTAAAGTTTTCACATTTTTGAAGCATTTTTCAAATGTCTGTTGCGTATTTTATTCCTGCTTTTTAAATCTTTTCAACAGATTTGGGATTTATTAATTCATACAGATAACCTTTGTTTCCTTTTGCTGGTTATCCCTGTTGTCATTTTATACGTGTGTGCTTTAATGTGTGAGCGCTGTGCCGCTGAACAAACAGAAAGGAAATGGGAACTACAGCTTACTGTAGCAGAAAAATTAGCTGATCACCCCCCTCGTCTCTCTCTTTCTCTCTCTCTCTCTCTCCCAATCTCAGGACAGAAAGACTGGCCAGAGAGATCATGAAGGAAATGGGGGGGCACCACATTGTGGCCCTCTGTGTGCTTAAAGGTGGTTACAAGTTCTTTGCAGACCTGCTGGACTACATCAAGGCCCTGAACAGGAACAGTGACCGCTCAATCCCAATGACAGTGGACTTCATTCGTCTCAAGAGCTACTGTGTAATCTAACTCTACCTTTTCTTTTTTAGGGATAAACATTTTAAGTAATTTACTCAAGTACTCACATTGCTGTATTAAGCGGTTGTCAGGAAAAAAGCAGTTGCTGGTTTGCAAACACGGTGTTACTGGCATTGTCATGGACACAAACACTAACTGTCTCCAACATACCTTACTCCTCAGCAGCTGCACTGAGGAGGGGGGGGGGGGGCTGCTAGACAAGCTGAAGTGAGACAATTATCAGAACTCTGTGTTTGTTAGGGCTGCTCGATTATGGCCAAAAATCATAATCACGATTATTTTTGATCGATACTGAGATCATGAAGATGTTTACACGTTGATTTTACGTCATCTGCATCACACGCTTTTAATTTAAACGATCTGAACACGTTAACATTCATGAACACTTAGAAAAACAATCAATAACTGAAAATAAAGAAGTGAAAAAAATGACGAATATATAATAATAATAATACATTAACAACATTTTTGTGGTAGTGGTGATGTATTCTTGTGGCCAAAATATAACTACAAACACTTTGAAACATGTAGTCCTAGACAAAAATAAACCACCTCCCGAAACCTTTTCTAAATCTAAAAAAACCCAGTATAGCAGCCACACAGTCTAATACTATGTGCCTTAGCTCCGTCTGCTCCTCTCTTGAATTAAAACGAGAGCTGTTGCTGGCGGGAGGGGCAGAACTCACGCTGTGCTGTAAAGGAAAGGAGGGCGCGCTTCATTTACCACACACGACAAAACCTTTGGACAAAACTGGCACAACGCCGCATGCAGCACAAAAATCGTTTCATCTGGATTATCTTGAACTGATATTGAATGTCTGATGTGTCCTTGGGCAAGAAACGTAACCCCAAGTTGCTCCCGCTGCTTCATGGGTGGCGTGTGAATGAGTATGAATGGGATTAGCTACTACTGATGGACCCTTTACATAGCAGCCTCCGCCATCAGAGTGTGAATGGGTAGATGTGACCAGTGGTGTAAAAGCACTTTGAGTAGTCAGAAGACTAGAAAAGCACTATACAAGGTCAAGTCTATCAACACTGATTACCTACCGATGAGTGTACGACGATGTTTGACAAATCATTTTTTTTCTTCTAAATTTCATCTGAAAGAAAGCATTTAGCCCATTTTGTACGTGCTGATGATAAATTAGGGGAGTCTGCCTTTTTTGCCTTTATTAGATAGGACAGCCAAATAGAGAGACAGAAAACGTTGGTAGGAGAGAGTGGAGGATGACATGCAGCTAGGCTCTCTGGCGCCTCATGATTTATTCTTTTAGGTCTCTTCAGTGTTTCCGATGCTCCTTGAAACTTTTTTTTCTACATCAAACCAACTGTTCCAATCGAGTTTATCATAAAAATCCTGCAGCGACATGTGAAAGTGTCCATGGGTAAGACACTGAACCCCATATTGCTTCGCCAGCGGTGTGTGAATGGAATGCTTTGAGCTGTCCAAAGACTACAGAAGCGGTAAACAAGTCCATTTAACCAAAGGTCTTATAGCACAAATCTATATTACATGTGACAACAGGAGGATGGGAATGCACGCAGTGATAAAGGAGAACGTGTTCTGCTGAGATGCACTAAATGTGAACACAACTTGTTTACTGGATGTGGACACTTCGATGCACATAAATACAAACATCCAAACTACTTTAAATTCTTTTCATAAATCATCCGACCTGTTGTAGAGTGTTGGTCCTTGATATAATCTAAAAAGTGAATTTTGCCAACCAATTCTTTTGTCCTCACAGAACGACCAGTCGACAGGTGAAATCAAAGTCATAGGTGGGGATGACCTCTCTACATTAACAGACAAGGTAAAAAGTGTGGGATGCATGATTATTACTGAAAGAGTATCTGTAGCCCCAGTAGATTTAATAATGACATTATTTAACTTGATTTAACAAACTGCAGTGCACCTATCTCTAATGATGTTGTGATGCCACTATTTTCAGGTATTCACTGATGAATGATTTTAGAAACAAGTTGGTAGATAAGAGATACGATATGACACTTTACAAGGACCATCAAAACTCTGATAATATTTAGTAGAAGTGCGTACAGGTAGCGATTACGGCCTGTTTTCTGACTGTCAGAACGTTCATGTGATGTGTTTCTCTGCTACCTGCTAATAACTCCATTTTATTGTTGTTAGAAATCCCTCCATTTTTCACTTCCTACCTCTCGCGATATGACTTCATTAGCTTCTAATTAAAACATTAGAAGGATGAAGTCATTGTTCAGCATGCAGTGTGTAACAAGGCCACAGTCAGGAGATAGCTGAGCATTACATTCTTGTTGCATTACGTTTGAGTTTAAACTAGGAAAGATAAAAATGTGACCAGTTCACTGTTTTTCAGTTCTGTCTGCTTTTTCTTTGCAGAACGTCTTGATCGTGGAGGTATGTATCGGTGTTTTCTTCTATAGTCAGGCAGCCCGGCTTTCCATTTGATATCTGCTGATACCAGCTTCTCTCACGCTCCGTTTTCAGGACATTATCGACACAGGGAAGACGATGAAGACATTACTGCAACTGCTCAAACAGTACAATCCCAAAATGGTTAAAGTAGCAAGGTAATGTAACGCCCTCATAACTGCTGTGAGTGCTATAAACTTTATCTTGTGGACTCGTGTTGTGGTGTTTCAGAACACACGTTTATTTTTCACTTAAATTTAAAGTGTATGAATGCTGATGAACCTCTTTTCTGCCCTCAGTTTGTTGGTTAAGAGAACACCAAGAAGTGTTGGCTATCGACCAGACTGTGAGTGAAACTTTGTGTTTTCAGAAGTTAGTTTTTTAAATGTAACAACTCTGGAATAATAATAATAAACTTTATTTATATAGCACCTTTTCCAAAACAAGGTTTACAAAGTGCTTTACAGGATAAAACAACAGAATCATGAAGTGTTCATCATTAAACAATAAGGACAGAAATCGCCATCAATACAACATTACATAGAATAAACAGTAAGGCGTAAAACACAGTAATAAAACATCATGTAAATCAATGAAAGCAGATGGAGTGGGAGGATAAATTAGAGGGTGACAGGAAGAGACTTGAAGGAGGAAATAGTCTTCGCCATCCTAATGTCCTCTGGGAGCTCGTTCAAGGAGTCGGGGGGGCCTTGGTGGCAAACGCTCTGTCCCTCTGTTTTTGAATCTGGACTTTGGAACCACCAGGAGAGCAGCGTTTGAGAACCTCAAAGCCCCTGACGGTACATGGGGAGTTTAAAGGTCAGAAATATAGCTTGGGGTCAAACCGTTCTAGGCTTTAAAAGTGATTAGTAAAATTTTAAAATCAACTCTAAAACTAACTGGCAGCCAGTGCAAGGATAGGGGAGATGTGCTCTCGTCTCTTGGTACCTGTTAAAATCATGGCAGCAGCGTTTTGTACTATCTGTAGAGAGGAGAGATTTTTTTTTGCTGCAGACGGAGAAAAAGGGAGTGGCAGTAATCTAACCTCAGCATGCATGAATGAATGGCTTACTTTTAAAAATGTTTCTAAGCTGAAATGTCATAACAAAAGGGTCCCTCAGTATTAGTATTTTGATATCTTCTCAGACTCGATCAAGTGACTGATGGAGTCTTATAATGACTGAAGAAGTAAACACTAACACTGGGAAAACGCCCTTTACCTTTTATGCTGCTCACACATGAACACAGTACAAAAAGCATTAAAGCTCAATACAATAGCGCTCAACAGTGTGGTACCGGAAGTAAAAATCCCATCAATTGTCTCCATAGCTGATTTGATTATTAGCCATATTATCAGAACTATCCAAGGTAGACTGACCACGAGCAACCTGAGTGTGAAACGATGGTTTATGTTCCTTTAGGAGACACAAGTTTGTATGATACTAGCCTCGTTTCAAGAAAAACCTGGTTTATTCGCTTTATCAGGGTAAAGAACTACACTACCCACAAATAAAATAGAAATGAAGGCTTTTCCTTAATGCTTTCTTCAGATTAAATAAAGGTTGAATAAACTATACAGTGTATAATACATAATTAGTATTATTCATTGTGTACAAAGTGTGCTTTTGATGAGAGTTGACATGCTGTCAGTTCCGTTCTGTTGGTTTTCTACATGGACAGAATCTGATCTTTTCTCTGTTTCTCTCAGTTGTGGGATTCGAGGTCCCTGACAAATTTGTGGTGGGATACGCACTAGACTACAACGAGTACTTCAGAGATCTAAATGTAAGTATCTCAAATAGATGAAGAAACCAAACCTAGCTTTATTTCAGTGAAGTCCTGTGTTAATGCAGATTCTGACTAAATCAAAAATGTGGTGCAAAACTCGCAACCTCTTTCTCTTTCAGCATATCTGCGTCATTAGTGAATCTGGGAAGGAGAAGTACAAGGCATGAAGAGCAATTTGTACAATCTAAATGTGTGATTATCTTTTTTCTTTTGCGGTCCATTTTATATCACTTCATGTTTGTGTCATAAAAACAGTGCGTAGGGTCCCTGATGGAGCCGGTTTTAGCCCCTACACACTTCAACATGTTTGCCTTACATATGAAGCCTAGTGTCACCTGCTTATGTGTACATTCACTGATTATTATTATTATTTTTATTTTCTTAAAATGGAGTAAATAATTTAGAGCAATGCTGTCAGCTTTAATGATAAGATTACAGTTGTGCTCAAACCTCCTGTGAAGATCTATTTAGAATCTATTTTAAATGTGATTCTGCTTTGACTTAGAAAAAGGAATTTTATGATGGGCACTTGTAAAGAAAATGTTGAATTTTCTGAATTCTGCACGCATGTATTTTTGAACAAAATGCTTTTCTATTTTAATTTTTGCTGTGTGATGAGATTTTCATATAATATGATAATTACAAAAGTCAGACAGATGTTTGGTTCTGTCCCTTATTAAAAACATGGTAATACTGAAAGATGAAATACACTGTTATCAAATCAAAGCATCCATGCATGTCATGACTTAGTATAACATGAGACAGGGATTTTTTAAAATGCTGGATGTTTGTAAACTGAAAAGTTTACAGATGTGTAAACATGTGGTTGATTGTTAAACTGAATCTATTCAATCATATATTTGAAATACAAAGACTGTATCAACCTGTTTTATCAGACATGATTGACCATGCTTTTTTTATTATTATTATTATTATAATTGCTTTAATTTGTTGGTGCTTTCTCTGTAACCAGTGTAGACTGAAATGTTGCAATACTGGTCATTAAATGTTCACAACTCAAGTGAATTGTTCTACTTGGCTTTGATTACGATATAACAAAGAAAACATTTAAATAATATCTGACCAATGAGCTGTGAAACTGAAAGGGAATTCAGTGATGTGATCAATATAATCAATTCAAAAATGTTAGACATATTTTTGTACAGTCTATGGCCAACTCTAGGGACAAAAACTCCAGCTTTCTATTGTAGGTAAGAAATGAGCTGAGTCAAAACTAGTTGAGTCCCAGTAAACATGAGGGTCATGACCTGATGATGTTGTCACTGGACCAAGAACTCCAAGTTGTCGATCTGTAGGTCAGTGATTCCAACCAAAGGACTTGTTGTCTACTGGATGACTAATATCTGGGGATCTGGAAAGGTTTTGCAATTATTGATTGAACTAAATACCTGCAGAAGTTAATTTTATTTCAATCATATGTTTGTTGGTCCCCTAAGCGCAAAGAGGTCAGAAACAAAAGATTATTATTAGTTTATTTAGAAGGGGACAGTGCAATTTCATAAAACACATGATTACACATGGTTTAAAAAAGCCAGAATTAGCCAGAAGGCTAGTTTTCATTCAGATAATAGAAAAACAAAAAGTCTAATTTCAGATGCAACATGTGTCGTTATACAAAGTTGTGATGAGCAGCTGAACAACTCAGTCCGCCGCCACATTTCGCCCAAGCACGCCGGCAATGAAGCAATTTGATTGGCCAGGTCTGCTTACGTTAAAAGGGGGCGTGAAGTTTTCTGTTAGCAACTAGCTCCCATGTGAGCATTTGGGATTAGGTTCATCCTTGTCGGCAGCTTGCAGAAACGAAAACGGATTGTTTGTAGCGTATCGTTTTCACAACGGGAGTTCCTTGGTGTACTCCAGCTCACTGTAGTAGCTACAAGACTATGGGAAGGATAATTTAGTGAACTGAAGTGGTAACCCGGCCTTTCTATGGACATGGCATTGTGGCTACATGGCGTTGATGCTAAGTTAGCTAGTTAGCCTCAGTGCCCTATGGTTAGCCTAATAGGCCCGGTAGCTGCGCTGTGGTTGGTATAGCAACACTAGCTTATTTTAGCCAGTAACACTGTTTGCTAAATGCTATAGTCGCGTTATGAGAACCACTTAACAACAGCGAGTTTTAACGCCAAGCACGTAAAGCTGAAGGCGAACATTTATGTTGCACTCAAAGTAAGCTGTCGATATGTTTGGCTAACAGTAGCTAATTTAACTTGCTAACATGTAGCTTCAGATTAGCTCAGTGCGTTTCAGTCGTCTCTCTGCTCCTACGGTCTAACGGGTCTGTAGCTCACAGTGGCCGGGCATTGTGTGGTATGTAGCCATGGTATGCTAACCATCCATCAAGAAAGTTGCTCATTGGTTTTAGCGTTACAGGAAAATGTTAGCACAGGTCAATTTGGGCCAACGAAATAGTTGTGAAATGAAGAGTTACAACAATTACCTTTGTTGTGTTTAAAAGCCAATGTTAACAGGAGTTATACAGACGCCTGGGCCTTGCAGATTGATGTTGGCAGAGTTTACCTCGCTGCGTTAGCTCACTTGTTTCACGTCAGCTCAGATGCCGATTATATTTTGTAAAGATGTAAAGTTTGCAAAGTTGGGAGAGAAACAATGTAACACCACTGAGCTGGTTAGCCACTTAAAGTTCATGACTTGGAGGTAAGCTAGCAACAAGTAAGCTAGCAAAATGAACCATTCAGGAGTGTTGCCACAGGAAAAGATGGAGTTGGATCTGGAAATCCCATCTTCTGTAATCCAAAGCGATGGACACTTGAGGAGATCCAACAGTGCACCCATGATAAATGGCTTAAGGTTCTTAATATGTCATAG
The DNA here is from genome assembly GCA_020745685.1 of Tautogolabrus adspersus. Lineage (NCBI taxonomy): Eukaryota > Metazoa > Chordata > Actinopteri > Labriformes > Labridae > Tautogolabrus > Tautogolabrus adspersus. The sequence goes on from CM036540.1 coordinate 9,753,554, forward strand.
TTTCAGCATGCATAATCTTTCAGAATGCTTTGTTATGTTTCATGTGCATTGAAGTTGCTACATTATACTGACTCCATAAGCAAAAGACACCTGTTTTAGAGTTGGTCTTTAAATTTGTCATTCAAGTGATAACTCCCAAGTGTTCCAGCGAGAGGTCCTGCGAAGCCGGAGAAATAGCACTACAGTTGTCAACAGACCAAACATGGTAAAAGATCTTATTAAAACTCAAACTCTTTTATCATGCGTGTAATTGTATTCATTATAAAATGTTCTTTTTGACAAACGTCCTTCTTTACAGGTCCCATCATCACCCATACGCGTGCCCAGCACCAGACTCCATCAGATAAAACAAGTAAGAATAAAGGCCAGTTTCATGTTTAAAAGGTGCATGTCAGACCACTGTCTCCCTCTCAAGCCATAGGGAGTGATGGTGTCCAAAGAAACATGCTAGAGTAACACATTTTGGAGTTCACAGGGCCATCGATCTTTCAGAGTTGACCGATTGGTAGTATCGGACTCCAACAGAGGAAATGAATACTGTGGTGTCATCTCATGGCTGTCGTTCAATCCCATAAGTGAAATGAAGAATGGTTTGATGACATTGTGGTTGTACATTTGTGTCAAAATCTAAACTGCAGTGGCAATACGAACGTCTTGTTGGTACATTAAAAAAATTTGTTTAAAAAATCTTAAGAAGATGTGCAGTACAAAGACTTAATAACCATGAATCCTCTTGTGTGCTCTTGCAGGAGGAGGGCATAGACGTAATGAACAGAGAAACTGCTCATGAGAGGTAAGCAGTGTATTTACGGATGTAGTTGGTGTTTGAATGCAATACACTTTTTAGTTCATTATAGGTTAAATGCTCAAAAGAAAAGTCTCGTCTCTTCTTTACTTATTTTTGTGCACACAGGGAAGTTCAAACAGCCATGCAGATGAGCCAATCCTGGGAAGAAAGCCTTAGTCTGGTAAAGCATCACTCTCCACACATCATGCTGTTGATTTATTCTTTTCCTCTAAAGCCTTGAAAGTCAGCTTTGATGCACTTTGTAACTGCATGTTTGTACCCTGGGTTTGTCTCTCTTGATTTCTGTGGAGATGACAAGACTAGAAACATGCTAAAGTATCACTTGAGGAGTTAACAGGGCCACCAGTCTTTCAAGGTCAGACTGAGTTGGTAGTATAATACTCCCACACTATTTATGACTTTACTACCTCTGTACGTAGTATTGTAGAGATGTGATATAAGGTGAAGTGGCGAGCAATATGTTTTGGTTACTGTGTGTTTTCAGAGTGACAATGATCTGGAGAAATCGGCATCATCTTCTCCAAAGCGCATAGACTTTGTTCCGGTGTCGCCTGCCCCATCCCCAACCAGAGGGATAGGAAAAAAGGTATATCTGACCTGTGTATGTTTACACGCACATAACCGGATTAAACTGCTAGTAACTAGATGAAGGTAACAGTTCAGGCCTTTCTGTAACCTGATTTTCTTAATAACTTCAAATCTGGTTTATTAATAGGAAGTCTTAGTGTCAGTCTGTAAGATGCAATGAACTGAACAAACATTACTTTAGTGGTGAATTTGTTTGCCTACTGCAACCAAATAGATCAACTTTCCAATCTTAAAAGCCACAAGATCAAAAGTTTTCTTCCATTTTTTGTTTTTGTTACATTCCCTTATCTCTGTTTAATCTTTTTTAAAGGTGTATACAGCCTTACTTATCTAAAACAGTCTCTGTTCTTTTACATTCAATATGCTGAAACAACAGTAGCAGTACTATTGTAATGCCCTTGTATGGCACCAGTTAAATAATGATCATTCATCATAGCACATGTTGATGTCTTGGTGTGTTTTTGACGACATTACCATTGTCTGTGTTTATTTCACTTTGTCACAAGAAGCAGTGTTTCTCTCCTTCACTACAAATCCTGGTGAGCAGCAATGGCCTAACACCCAGCCCCATTCCCAGCCCAACACGCCGCTTCAGGTGAGCACCCGCTTTTAGATGACCGTAGTTACTGCAGCTTATTACATACATACACACATATATATATATATATATACACATACATACATACATACATACATACATACATACATATATATATATATATATATATATATATATATATATATATATATATATATATATATATATATATATATATATATATATATATATATATATATATCACACAAGATGTCAGACAGTACATTTATAGTCTTCTTCATCCCCATTCTCCTCCTCCTCCTCCTCATTTTTCCTCCAATCACTGCTTTTATATATATATATATATATATATATATATATATATATATATATATATATATATATACACACATACATGTGTAATCTACTAGTGCAACTTTAACTTTACTCCTGATCAGTATACTTTTTTGTAATAGAAATAAGTTCACAGTGAGACTTTAACACCAGCTGACTCCGTTTGGATTTCCATTTCTCCTCGGGGGCATAGAACATGATGTCTTTTGCCATCGTTAATCTATCTTTTGATCTTAAGATCATGGTGGGGGATATTGTTTGAGATCACACTTGACAAAGGTCTAGATGGAACGAAACGTGATTTTTTTTCTAATAAATTGGTGATTCTTAGAAAGAGTAGTGTGCTTTTTCTTTTCAGTGTTCCACTTTTAATTTAGATAAAAAATAGATGTCTCTCTCTGGGCTTGGAAAGTAAGATAGAGGGAGATGGATAGAGGCAAACAGAGCAACAATAAGGACCACAATGAATAAAATATATTTATTAAAGTGTAAGCAATATGACTAAGAGAAAAGATCGTAAATGCATTTCTAAATGTAGCTCAGAGTATGGCTGAGTTTGTAAATGTACTGTCTGACATCTTGTGTGACTTCTTTAGCAGACGGAGTCAAAGCCCGATCAACTGCATCAGAGCCAGCATACTGGGGCCCATGAAACGCAAAGGTGAGCGTGCTACCAAGAGTAAAAGTCTCGAGAGGTTTACTAAATGCTTTCAGAGTAAATGTCATACCTGTTAAAATCCTAACACAACAGACACTTGATATATGGATAGAAGTGATCCGTGTCAATTTTAGACTTTAAGTCCTTTAAGAAAATAAGGGAAGACAGACTGTGCCAAGCAGTAAACAGGGCTTATTAATGCCAAAGGTACCAGTTGTGTTAAAGTGAGTTTAGCTTTAAGTTATTGAAAGACCACTTCAAACCTTAAACCTCGATATGTCTCAGGTTGTTCAGCTGGTACGTGTTTGAGCTTATTGTTAACCAGGGGAAACCTCAATGACTTGAGCTTGAATAAAAAGAAGTGTATTATATTATTCAGGTTCTCTTTCTGTTGATTTGACTGTGCAGATCGTTCAGTTTGTTTTCTGTTTGACTGATTGACATTCAATGGGCAATTCTTCAATCTGTGTGATTTGTGATTGTAAACCAATAAGCTCCTTATTTTATCTTCTCCATTCTCAGAGTTTGATAACAATAGAAACCTTTAAACCGGCTCTTCCTCTTTCAGACACAAACTGTTTCCGGTAAGGAAAATGTCTTCACTGTTAGGGTCTCTTTACTCTGCAGGGGAGATGGAGACTGAGAGTCAACCTAAGAGGCTCTTCCAGGGTACAACCACTATGCTGTCCTCCGAGGTGTCCAACCTGTCAGATCTCACCTGGTAAGACATGTGGATCAGTAAAAAAAGAACTTGCACAATCTCACTACTGTGGAAGTAACCAGACGACCTCAATTTACAAGAGTACCTGTGATCAGCAGGCCACTGAGTAAGATTGCCTTTGTTTTCAGTACAACTAGCAACATAAGAAGCAACGATGGCGTTTTTGTGTTGAGAAACGACATGTACGCGAAGACTGTTAGCTGCTCTTGTACGCACATATCTTCTTAGTGACGTTAATAAAAGCTAAATCGTCGTTAAACTGCTTGTGAGTTTCAGGATTGAATGTAGGCTCACATATTTCTGACCCTTTTGCTTTCCAGAAGGACAGTTTTACTGTGTGAAGTCAAAGCCTGATGAAACACCAGTGGATGATTCTCCTCGTACTACAAATGGAAACCAGAACACTTCCAAAACTAAAATAGGACTTTACCTAGAGTTGACCTTTTAATGCCAAACTTGTATAACAAAGGGTTAGATGTACTGATGCTACATACTGAGATTCTTCTAACAGATGAGTACGTGTTTGATATTATTAATTATAATATGATGAATTCTTACTGTCAACAATGACCTGCTCACATTCTCATATTTGACATGCATACAAGATTTTATTTCTTTGACAAAAACCCCTGAATTTGAATCTATCCTCGGGTGATTGTGGATGTCAGGAGTCTGGACTTTCACAGTGTCATAGATGGTTTTATTTAGCCAGTTCTCTTGGCTTGAACCAGCCTCCAGGGAATGTTCAAGTTTTAAAGCACTTTATTTAAATAAATTTCCCATCCTATGATTACTTTTGTTTTTTACATCATGTTTTTTAAGATCACGGACAATGGAATCCGATGTGAGATGTAGGCGGGCTCTCTGTCTCCCAGAGTAAACACAAAGGGTAACACACTCTTGAGTCTTAACTCAACTTGTGGTTTTTCTTTCAGTCACTCCCCAGATTTGCTGGACGGCAGCCTCAGCAGCGTTGGCTCCTCCACAGACTCACCAGGCAAAATGGAGGGAGTGTCGCCTTCCTCGTCCAGCAACTCTCCCTTTGCTTCACTCCAGGATCTGTCCCCAAAGTGAGCGTGGGACGACAAAGGAACGGCGACCCAGAAGCTTCTCTCCAGGGAACATGTTTCCTCCTCAGACCCTCCATTATCGCCTTGATTTGGTTAAAGTGGAGCTTTCCATGTTTGTTTCTAATGTATATGGCTACATTTTGGAGGGGTGAGATATGTTTGTATTAAGGAAATGGAAGCCATGGATGAGATTTTTCATTCAAGAGGTGAGCCTGGTGAAATCACACAGGCCTAAAGATGCTGTGAGCACCACATGGCTTTCATAGTGAACTGTTCTGAAGTGGATAGGCTTCAATTCTGGCCTACCGTTTGCCGTCACTGGAGAGACATTGAGCACTGGACATATAAAGACAGCTGGATGTGTACTTTTCTTTGATTGTGCTGATGAACTTCTGTCCACAGGCCTCTGTATGTATGCAGTCTGCAAATGTTGTAAGAAAAGATTTAACTTATTGTTTCCCTGCTTTGTTTGTAATTATGTAAATATTAAACTTGTCAAATGTCGTCCATAGTTTTAAGTTTATTGGCTGTGAGGTGAATGTGGGCAGAGGTCTTCAACAGCAAAGGTGTTTGTTGTAAAGAAACATCCTTCTGGTTTGGATCGATGGAGGTTTCCATTCTCTTATACTGAAAATCATTTCAGCACATATTAATATTTTTATGATGGAGGCGGTGAACTGTGGTGGGGTCTCTGTTTCCCCATCACTCGCTGCAAGTTGAACTGCCCAGTATGTAAAGTCTTTGCACCGAGTGGTAAATTGGTCTTCACTGTTTGGCTTCCAACACTACAGGTTCCTCTGTGTCCTGTGTCAGGATGTTTGTGAAGTGTTGTCTTTCCTCTGGGGATTTTTTTCTTTCTTATTTATAGAAAAAGTATACATATATAAAAAAATGGATGGTGATATTTTATTCCCTAGTAGAAAAACATTTGTTTTCAGTTACACCGAATCAACTTACTGCTGCGATGTTTAGCAAACAACCAAAATGTCACCATCACATTGTGAGTGAAGGACTGCTGTTTCTGCTTGTATGAACTTCTTGCACATGATGTGAACCCTGTGATGTTTCAGCCACTGTGTAAGCAGAGAAGTCAAACTTCACTTTCTTCTAATACAGCCAAGAAATAACAGAATGCAGGAGGTTTAGCCTGTACTGTGATTTCTGCACCTACATGAGCTTGAACTGTCACTGCCCAAACTCCTTCATGGTTCTGTAGCCTTTGATGAGTTATATACTGAAGGAAGAGATTGTAAGTCATTATATGGAAGTGTGCCCTTCAGTTGAAATCTGTGTGGTTGCAGCTCACTTTGTCTTTTGCTTTCTACAAATCAGAGAGTGGGAAATGGTCTATTTGCTCTGCTGTTGAAGAGATATTTTTCAAGTTTTCTTTAGTCATCTTCTAAAGCGTTCAGGGCATGAATTTAGCAAATGTTCTACTTTTTCTGTGATGGAAAGGCTGTCATCTGTCAAGCTGGCTCACACCATGCCCATGCTTGTGTTTGATTGCAATCGTAGCAGAAATCAGGACTGAATAAATGATTTCTCTAATATGCCCGTGGAGCTAAATATTCCAGGAAGCTTTTTTTTTTCTGTCTGCAGCACAAGACTCACTCAGACATGCTTATTTTAACAGTACATCCAGGGGCCAAAGTGGAACAGTGCCATTTATAAACCCTGACTCCTTTGATACCCAGGGGGAAATTAACATAACAAATTGTGTTTTCATTTTCAATCCGTATATCAAACAACCCTGACAGGGACTGCAGGAATCTGTTGCCGTCATTATAAAGTGAGAAGAGAACTTCTTGTCATGTAACTGTAGCACCCTCCTGCCCCTTGTAAACTACTAAGTACCTTGATTTGATCTGTGAACATCATAACAGACAGCCATATAGATATTTTATTAAATGTTTGGAGCATTGATAAAATACGGCGAACAGAGCAAGATTTGAACCTTCTATGACATGTCAAAGAATCTTATTCCTGGAAAAATAAAAAAACTCATTCAGATAAGGTCTCTCCAAACATGCATATAAATGCATGAAGTCGATACTAAAATGATTGAAAACATCAATATAAGGATGGTTACAGGTGAATATCGTAACAAAAGTTTAATGGCTTTATATACATGTATCATGTTTGCATGTAGATTCCTTCACACTCAGGTTAACCATATTCTGTTACATAATGGCAACTGAAAAATACAGACAGAGTATACGAGGCCAAAATACGCTTTCAGTGGCCTCATGTTTCTTCACAGGCCCTGCTCGGGGTCAGCTCCTCTCACACTGCCAATCCTTCGAGCTACACTCAAAGTTCTCTGTTGTTTGTAACAGGTCAGTATCGTGTATAGATCGACACAAATAAGTGGATTAAAATATACTAAAAAGTAGTTTTTGTGGGAAGGTAAAAACTGAACAAGTACCCTATCCCACTACTGTCAGCTGTACTCATTGCAGAGTAGTGCCTCTGGTGTGACTGTTCTATCGTTTTCCATCCTTCTCTTGGCTCACAGCGTTTCATGTGCGTAAGATGACCATCGTGAGAAGACCTCGAGAAACAAAACAGAGCAACAGGATATTGCTTACTCCAACAAATACTCTTTCAACTAATGTTATTTTATAAACCATTGCAATATAGCTGTCATTTAAAAAGGGTTTTTGAATTTTTCCACTTACCGAGAACATAAGCAGCTACAAGTTTCTTGTTAACACTTAAGTGGAGGTAGACAGGCACAGTAGATTCTTGCTCCCCCAAGGTGGGGAGCATCAGAGCAGCCATACATACCAGGCCAAGCAGCACTGTCAGCAGACTCGGGCCTCCAGCAACAGGTCGGCTCTCTTTAAGGCACAAAAAGCACACGATCAAATTAATCATCTAAAAGGGTTTACAACTGATCGAAAGGTGCAAGTCAAAAAACAAAGGTAAATTTGTCTTTATATACTTTCTATTTTGCCTTGTCTGTGGACTTCAGCCCCAAGACAATTTATTTCAACTGAATATTAAGGTCAATTACAACGTCTACAGTACAATTTTTGTCAATCAGTTTATGTGAAAAATGCCTTTTATACATTCTAGTAAAGTAGGACAGAGTAATGGTCATTTCCACAGGCCACAAAAATCTGTTAAACACACCATGTACTGTAAATAGTAATGAGCATGCATAATTGAGTTTCTAAATATTTGGCTCCACCTAGTGGTAACCAAACACAATCACATTTAGTCCTACCTGTCTGAAATGCAGTCTGTTCAAAAAAGTCGCTATCTGTAAACTGCTCTTTGAGTCTGCGTTCTTCATCATGGGGTCGAGGGCTGGGTGGCTCCTGTGAAGCAGAAGGGCGAAGTGTGGCTGTCACCTCTTTGCGACCCAAAGCTTTCCGTTGACTCTGCTCAGACACCTGTAGACGGAACTTGTCGTACACCCCGTAATGACATGCCCGGACATCTTTGTGTCTGATTACTCTGTGTGGACAGATTGGACCAGATAGCACATGAAGTTAGCTGTATACAAAAACATACAGTCCAATCTATAATAATAATATATAAATATTAGAACATGGATGGGAAAAAGCAGGGAAGGTATTTCATCTAGTACATCACCAAAAAACAAAACAAAAAATACTTACATATCAACACAACACTGTGGCTTGACAGCTCCGGTGGAATCAACCACAGTGTACTTGTTTGGCGCTGTGCACAGCACTGATACAAGAAAAAAAGTACAGATTATTTAGATCATCTAAAGTACAATGGCATACGTGGATACCCAAATAAGTTGTGTTTCACTCTGCCAACTGACCTTTGAACTTGAGCGCGAACTCATAGGGATTGTAGAGGGTGAGCACCTGCTTGTGAGACGTCTGCTCATCTGCATAGAAGATGAGCTCAGTGGGGAACACGAACACGGGAAGGCTTCCTTCCACCAGCTCAGGCTGTCGATGCTGCTGCTGCATTGGCTCCAGCTGAGCTCTTCCCCTTCCCCGTCCACGGTCTTCCTGGGCCCCCCCACCCCTCTCTCCACAAACTATCAAGCTGTGTAAACTCCTTTTAGGTGGAATTGGCCCTTGTCCTCAATCATTGCCTCAGAGCCATAACAAAGAACTGTGAAGAAACATAGGGGATAAACAAATTGTACTGACAAAAGAGGCACTGGTATGGCATTTTAAATCTGTATTGCTTTTAAATTAAATGAGAAATAATGCATTTCATATTCCATTTAAGTAGCCAACAGCTGCTGTTTCTTGTTTGTTGAGCATTTGTGGCCATCAAGGTTATTTTAACATGGCAAATACAATGAAGCGTATACAATTTTAATGTTTTAACTACTGCCAAAATATTACTGGATTTAGGAGGCAAGTAAAACACACATTATTGATATTTGAAAGTTTCACAAAACCACATTACTCAGTACAGTAATTTCTTGTTACTACTTATAATTATTAAAATGATCTAATTCATTAATCAACTTTTAGTTGATAGAGAAAAATGGTCTTGCTTTAAAGTTGTTCTAAATCAAGTTATTGTTTAAACTATGTAGAAGTAAATACCGCTGTTGCACATTTAAACTAATGACACAGTGATTCATCAAATTCTTCAGGGCTTATTCTCGCACACGAAATTGCTAACAAATGTTGTTGTTACTTTTTTTTTTGGGGGGGGGGGGTTACTTTAATTGTAAGATTGTATTGGGCAAATTGCATTAAAAGGGAAAGTTTTTGAAATGTCAAAAGGGAAAGCATTGTTGAACGCCATGTGGCAGGTCACGTGACGTTTGGTGTTTACATGCTGAGCTCGAGGAACCTTTCTTGGTGTCGCAACACTTTTGTTCTCCATGTACACATTAAACAAATCACAATTAATCCATTATATCAGCGACATAAACGCATTTTTCAAGTTCTTATCAACTGTCTGGCGTATAAAATATCATGGTTTAGTGGTCCAGCCAAGTTTAAAATGTAGGTAATAACAACAGACACAAGAAATGATGTGATAATGCGAATATATGAGCTATAAATTCAGCAACAGGCTGTTGGAAATAACTCTGTCATATCTAATGATAAGCCCGAAATCAACTATACAATATGACAGCATTAGTTTGCTTGACAGTGTATGACAGTGCAATAACATACCGTTGTTTTCGACGGCTAATGCTACAGACGGTAGCTAGCTTTAGCCCCAGATGTTAGCACAGAGCAAACTAACGCTGTCTTCACGTAGTGTCATTACAAACCACGAAACACACGATTGCTATGTTTTACGGGAAAGCTAGGAGTGAGACTTTACCTTGTTAACAACGCACTGGCTCGTATATCGTTAGTGTTATCACTTGGGTTTGGGCTTCAGTTCCCACCCTGCTGTTGTTTCTCTCCAGCCTTTTCCTTTGTCAAAATACTGCAGATCTCGCAATGCATTTTGGGAAGTCAGAGGGCGCAAGAGAACGTGTAGACGTAAACAAAACAGACGTAAAGACGTCAATCATAATATAATACCGGAACGTCGGAGGTTGTGTATGAATAAAAGCATTTAAACCCCCTAAGCTGTGCGTATTCTTTGCGAAACGCATCAAAATATTAACTGTATTAGACTGAGACATCTTGTCAGTAATGTAGAAATTATAGCTAAATATGATAAATACATTTGGGAGATCTCACCCACATAGCGACATGATACCATTGTTTCCATTTTACCATTAAGTGCACTAGATAACTTACCTGTGCAAAGACAAAATGACGTGAAAGCCTAGCTATAAATTACTTTCAGAGCCAGCTTGATGTGAACTTGTCTTGGAGAGATCTGGCCCCAGATGATGAAGTGACAGTCTTGGGCCTTGCGAGTCTGTGTTTTTTTTTAATACTTGTGTGAGTTTGCTTTTGTTACATAGAGGATGGCTGTTTTTTATTTATTTATTTATTTTAAATTACATTTTACTGTATTGGTATTTTATTTATTTATTTTGTGTTACTTCTGAGAATATAAGAGCACTTTGTTGTTAAATGTTCTTTGTAATGGTAAAAATCAATAAAAATCTATGTAAAAAATAAAATAAAAATAGTTGTGTTAGAGAGAGGCAGAGGCAGATAGAGCGAGAAAGAGGCAGATAGTGGCAGGATGCGAGGTATTATGGAAGGAATTTCATTTTTTTTAAAGACATCTCTCTTCAAGAAAATATGATTCTGCATGTAAAAGATTATGTATGTTCACATCAGAGCACACATGGGTTTCCGTCCATTTGATACTCACCTTAGATGCACGGCCTTTCTACTACGTACACTATCCGTCTCGACCTCTTGCTTTGTATATATTTATGTATTGACGGGGGGCGTGGTTAATGGAATTGGGCTCAGCCAATGGGGTCGCAGTGAAGGGAGCGGGGCGTTCCATTCGGTTCGGAGCAGAAGTTGAACAGCGCGAGGAGCTGAGACAGACAGAGCTGTAGATAGAGAGGGAGCGAAAGCAACGGCCCTCTTCAGGAGGGGGGGGGCTTATTATAACAAATATATACACACATGTGTGAACTGTTTAGCGCACGATAGGTCATATGTGGGTAACAGTTATTTTAGAAAAGCATACAGCCGCGGCTATACATTTAAAAAATGCCTATTTTGGTTTTCCTGTTAGACACGTCCGCCTCTATGAATCAGCGCACTTATTTGGGTACGACGTATCTGGACGTTGCTAAAGGCGCGGTTGAGGTCTTTATGAAGGTAAAGAATTATTTTACCCCGATTTTTTTTCAGCAAGTCTGAGCCGTTGGAGAGCTTAGGATTCCTTGGGCAAGATTGGTCGAAATTAATACATGTTGTTTTGGTTTTCTTTTTTGACAGCTGCGTGCCCGAGACCCGGCTAGTAGAGGCGACAGGTACATGCTAGTTACATTCGATGATCCGCCGTACGGAGTGAAGGTAATTAGCAGAAACATTTTTCACATTTGACAGAGCGAACGTATTTTTCTGAGATTGGATTTTATTGTCCCTCTGGTTTGTAGTCAGTGCTGGGCGGCTTCCCGTTGGCGAAAACGGCTTTTTTTTTGCTCCATACCCGCAGACCCGGAGCTGCACTGCCTCCGACCATCCAGCGGACATTTTGCTTTTGTGTTGAGAAAAGTCTCAGGCGTTGAGATGGAGGCGGAGAGATTTATTATCGCTTATGACGTCACTGTTTTTTTGAAAGTAGAATGTACTGATTGGTTAAGGAGCAGGCCAATCATATCGTGCCCCCCCCCGTTCCCTCCTCCGTGCATTTCCATTGGCCAATCTGGGTTGAAAGTTGATAAACCCTTCATCATGAGTTTTTTTGTTTTGCTACTTATGAGTTCGCTAAAAGGAAATTATAATAATTAATATGATAATTAATAGTCATTCAAACTATCTAGTTGCCAGTCACTCACACCAAAGCAAAAAAACAAAATGTATGAATCACTGCAATAATTTCATGGTCAGGCAAGCAACCCACCACACTAATCTATTAAGGCGTTTTAAAACCAGGCACACATTTAATAATAATAATTTATACTTTATTAATCCCGCGAGGGGAAATTCGGTTTTACACTCTGTTTAATGAACATGAACACACACATAGGCCGAAATACACACTCATGCATAAACAGGATCCTATGGACATGCATTAATGGAGAGGTCTCAGAGTGAGGGGGCTGCCTACAGCGAGCGCTCCAGAGCAGTTTTGGGGTTTGGTGCCTTGCTGCTAAAGGGCACCTCGACAGTGCTCAGGAATTGGACTGGCACCTCTCCAGCTATACCAGGCCAATTTCCGGACTTGGTCCGTGCCGGGACTTGAACCAATGACCCTCCGGTTCCCAACCCAAGTCCCTACAGACTGAGCTACTGCCGCCCCAGCGCCCCATTTCTCACTCAACTTTACACAAACATGCACAATAAAACAATATTTCAGACCCACATACATCCCTGAAGTCCTTTATCTACGCCAGTAATCGATCTGTATTAGAAGTCTTGGCTTGCCTGACACTGTCTACAAACACTCAGCTACACCTACCAAAACTTGCCAAGATGTATTGTACACCCTAAAAAACCTAGGTTGTCATAACATATTTTAGTTTGAGCAGTTACTCATTTTTCTGTTTAATTAATTAACATTTTTGATTTACTATGATTTATGCATTATGGTATATTTGTCTTTTTATTGACCTATTAAAGGACCACTTTGAGCTCACTGCACTCGCCCCTAAAACATTGTTGCTTTATATGTATTCTAATCCTTTAGGCATAAAGTATGTGGGTCTGAAGTCCCACACGCTCTCATTTTTGTGATGCAGTATTTGCAGTGTGTAGCAGCCCCACTCAGACATCTCTCCACTAATGCATGTCCACAGGTCCTGTGTGTGCATGTGTGTGATTCAGGCCTGTGTGTGTGAGAAGCATGTCTCTAGAATAACAGAGTGTAAACCCGAATTTCCCCTCGGGTATTAATAAAGTATATAAAATAAAATAAAATTTGGAGCGAGTCCAGTCCAATGTTTCATGCATCCCACTGTAATAGCCCTGTACATAACATTTTAGCAAAATAATCCAACATTTAGTTCTCCTCACATAGAATCATCAAGGTGCTGTTATCTGGAGCGCTTTCTTTCTTGCAAAGTCTGCCCTTAACTCCTCTTCCTCCTGCCCTTCCTCTCTATGCCTGTTCCTTTGTTATTGCTGTCTGCTTTGTGCAACGACGACTGTGATGAAAGGACGAGGTTATACTGAATGGGGCTACTCTGATTGCACAGTTACAGATGCAATAAATTGTTTATGCAGAGGGAGAGAGAGGAGGTTGGATGAGAGGAAAATAGGAATGTTCTGAAGTCTGAATTATTGAGTACAATCAAAGCCTTACTGGCCTACACAGTTGTCTGTGTCTGGATTATTACTATGCTGCTTCCCCTGTGAGTGTGTTTCCATCTACAGCTCTGCCGGCTCTACGATGTTGCTTCTATAAAGGTGTCATAATTATCCAACATCATTTATATACCACTGTGTGCTTTTCTGGCCTGACTCAGAGCAAACATGTTGATTCTGGCGCTTCAAGTTTTTTTTCTCCAACACTTCATCTCTCTCTCTCTCTATTCATTTCTCTCTCTGTCTCTGTCTTTAGCCTCTCCCCTCCCTCTCCTGATGGAGGAAGTGGTAAGCTTGCAGGTCATCCTTAGATTAAGCATGAAGCTGCAGCAGTAAGGTACTTGACCCCGCTGTAGAAAAGTCCATGAGCAGTGACACGGCCACATCCTCTCCTGTGGGAGTGTATCTGTCACAAAGGACATGCAGCAGTGGGAAATGTATTTTTGGATGCCTGTCATGAATGAGATTAGACTCTTTCTTAAACAGCAACATCCAGCTCGAATGTTGGCCTGCTTTTCAACAATATTATCTTCTATTTCCAGAGCTTGACATAACCTGATTTCATTTAATGCTTGCTCCGGTGTCGCATTGCACAGAAACAGTCAGTATTTATAACTCCTTTTACCAATGGTGACTCCGTGAACAAAACTCATTCTGTTTTTCTTGTTAATGCCATAGAATAAGTATCTGTGGGTGTGGATCTATTTTGGTTTGCAGCTACTCTCGCCTTTGTTTCATAGCTGTTTGCTCTGCAGTTCATTCACCACACTGTGTGTTGTATGTTTTTCAGGCAGGCTGGAAGGAGAACCATGCCACCTTCATGTGCGAGCTGAAGAACCTGCAGGCGTCTGGGCTAACTACCTTAGGCCACGCTCTCCGCACAGCTTTTGACTTGCTTAACCTCAACCGCCTTGTCTCAGGCATCGACAACTATGGACAGGTATTTGATGCCAAAATACAATTACGCATTTCTTTTGCAGCAGTCTCGCCCTAATTAAAATATTTTTAGTTATTTTTAAGGCCCTATAAACACTGATCAACAAGATGGTGACATATCTTTTGTCATCATTAAGATGTGTTTCATCACACTGATTGTCTTTAATTTTATAAGTAATTAGTTTGCCTTGTGTTAGTCTGGTGAACTGCAGATTCAATATGTTGTTCTGTGACATTTTTTTATTTATGTAAGCAAAAAGCAGGCGAGGCTATGATCAGAGTTCCATGCAGCTTTTAAAAATAGTCCGAATAATGTGTAAGAAGGACAAAAAAAACGCAGAGGGGAGCAAAGAAAAAGAGAGACACTGACTGCCGTCATAAAGGAGAAGACATTTTTAAAAAGTGGGGAAAAGAAGTGCTGATGAGCAAGGCATAGTGAAGTCAGCTGCACAAGACGAAAATGGCTTTTCCTGATGTAGCAATATGATTCAGTATATGTGGGCTTTCCCTGGATTAATAAAGGTTTGATTATGACTGTAACAAAGCTTTCAGATGGCTCTTCTTTATTCGTTTAACTGGAGACAAAGAGAAGATTATTGACTTTTCACTGCAGCTTATTCCAGTCTGTCCTGCCTCAGTGAGCCCCTTCTTGAAACACAGATTATATCAAGTAACGAGACAAGTTCAGTGTATGGGGTTGTAAATCTATTTAGGCATTCTATGTGTGTTTCAATTAGACACACATCGCAGACCCCTGCAGTACAGTGGTACAGACCTCTGTCCCTAAATGAGTAACACAAGGACACTTTGCAGTGTACAGCTTCAAGACTAAAGGCTGCAACATACTCTTCATTTTTAGCATGCAGGCGGTTATCAGAGGTGTGGAGCTAATCAAATAAAATAGTGAAACAGCACACCTGTCTTTTGACACACAGAACTTGTGCGATAATTGAAGTGAGAAACAGAGAAAGAAATCCGACCGATGGGAAAGAATGGGGTCACTGTTTGCCTGAGCCTGGATTAAATTGCTGCATGTTACTGTTTCTCCCTCAGGGCCGCAACCCGTTCTTCCTGGAGCCATCTGTGATCATAACTATCACTGATGGGAACAAGCTGACACACAGCTCTGGGGTGCCTGATGAGGTGAGAGCACAGAAATATTCAACTATGGTGTTGTGTACTTCTGTGTCCTGACTGAAAAACTTATCATCGCTTTTCTCTACCCTGTCTGTTGTCCAGCTGCACCTGCCCCTAAACTCTCCATTGGCAGGCAGTGAGCTGACCAAAGAGCCTTTTCGCTGGGACCAACGTCTGTTTGCACTGGTGCTGAGGCTGCCGGGAGCAACCACGCCAGACAGCGAGCAGCTCGGCAGTGTCCCTACAGATGAGTCTGCCATCACCCAGATGTGTGAAGTCACTGGAGGTTTGGCAGTTTCTTATTTTGGTGCACCAATTATTATCATTATGTTTTTGGTAGCACTAATTCATTCTGTTATATATGATAGTAATGCCTCCTGGTCTCTCTTAGGGCGATCGTACTGTGTGCGGACACAGAGGATGTTGAACCAGTGTCTGGAGTCTCTGGTCCAAAAAGTTCAAAGTGGTGTTGTCCTTAATTTTGAGAAGACAGGGCCAGATCCGCCTCTTGTTGGGGAAGGTGAGTTTTTGGGGAATGCTCACTGAATGAAGTCGTAACAGTTCGGCGTACATAGAATATTCGACCATATAAAGGCCCCGTCAAGAAATCATCATTTGCCTTTGAGAGTCTCAACTGTGTTTGTCTCTCCTTTTATTGCTCCTTCTCTTCTTTACAGAGAGCTCGGTGGAGTCAAGTCGTACTGTGTCCTCCTTCAGCTCACAGGCATGGCACAGCTGCCACAAACTCATCTATGTGCGACCGAACCCTAAAACAGGAGTTCCAGTCGGTCATTGGCCCATACCAGAGTCCTTCTGGCCGGACCAGAACTCTCCCACCCTGGTGAGCAGAGAGAGGCTCACAATATCTCAGCTGCAGCTTTAGTCTGTCAACCTGCAGGTTACCTCTAAAAGATGTGGATTTATAATAAAGGTTTTCTTAATTTGCCTATAATGTGTACAAATACACAATAAATGAACTCTCCGGACTGTCTTAGACATCTAACTGCGTTTCTATTGGCATGTTTGCCTGTGTGTCTCTCCCTAAATGTACATCTACTCAAACTTTCTCTTTGACTCCTGCCTTGCCTGTCTCTTTTATTTACTGACATTAATCAGTAAGTTTGACATACAACCACCATAATCAAGTGTCTAACTAGGAAAACCAATGGTTTGATATCCATCATCTTAATGTGTTGAAACCATGCATAAATATGTTGAACAAGTGATTCACTTAATTTCATTCTCTGCTCACAGCCACCTCGCTCTTCACATCCCGTGGTGCGTTTCTCGTGCGTGGACTGTGAGCCAATGGTGATCGACAAGCTTCCCTTCGACAAGTATGAACTAGAGCCATCTCCACTCACCCAGTTCATTTTGGAGAGGAAGTCCCCGCACATGTGCTGGCAGGTATGGCAGATATTCACGCTCCCATCAGCTCTCCTGGCATCTATCAAATGTCACCGGCTCTGCCTCAAGGACTTATCTGAGCAGCAGAAATAATGAGTCTGCTACATTTATCTAAAGAGTCTTTTAGGCTTTGGATATTTGAGAGTTAGCAATGAGCCTCATTTTTGAGGCTTTGTTACTAAGCACAATCCACTAATGTTTATTTCTACCTTTGTCATTTGTATTTATATCCACAGGTGTTTGTTAGCAGCAGTGCAAAGCAAAATGACCTTGGGCAACCATTTGGTTACCTTAAAGCCAGCACCACTCTCACCTGTGTCAACCTGTTTGTCATGCCTTACAACTATCCCGTCCTCCTTCCACTACTTGGTAAGACATGTTGCACAAATAGCTTCAAACCTTCTGGGTCAGTAGGTCTGCACTGATTTGACATTTTAAAAAGCTTTTTGGGTCACTTCATATTTGTTTAGTCCTAATAACAAAGCAATGAAATACACTTTCTTCTGGGTTAGGGTTGTTGTACGCTGTACAACAAATATGTGTTTAGGGGATAAGGCATTTTAAGAAGCACATGGAAGTGAATGCTTTTAGGCTCTTTTTAAACTCATCCCCTGTATTTGTACAACAGTCAGTCCTGCAGCAACACTCCATCGTTTTGTCTCCTTTCAGATGACTTGTTTAAAGTGCACAAACTAAAACCGAACCTCAAGTGGCGTCAGGCTTTTGAGATGTACCTGAAGACAATGCCTCCATACTACCTCATGGTAAAGTGCCCTTAGTATATGTTAAGGATGTGGATTGATATTGTTTTTGCATAAAACACTAACTGTATTCTCTTGCTATCTTCTAACAGCCCTTAAAAAAGGCCTTGAGGATGATGGGAGCGCCTAATCTTATTGCAGACACCATGGACTGTGGCCTGAGTTACAGTGTTATCTCCTATTTGAAGAAGCTCAGCCAGCAGGTAAAAACTCATTGACTACAGGTTCCCTTTAAAACATTTCCAAGCAATGTGAACGTTACGGGAGGAACTGTGAGACACCATGGGCACAAAATAATGCACAACATCGCAAAAGTCTCATTGTTAATTTCTGACTGACACAGTGCTTAAGTTGTGTAAGCAGCATATTTACTCTAAATTTCTTTGATGTGTTTGTGCTGTTAACAGAGTCCTCTCCTTAGCAAAGTCTCATATCTGTCTGCACTAATGCATCGGACCAGACAGTTGTAGAAAGTTGTGCTTCTGTCCCTCCTTGGTGTGTATTCAGGCAAAGATGGAATCTGATCGTCTGATTGTCTCTGTCGGGAAAAAAGCTCCACAAGAAACTGGCATCAAGGTGAAGAACCAGGCCAGCTCTCTCTCTCTGGCCTACCGCCAGGACTTCAAGCAGTTGCTCCAAGGAATCACTGGGGAGGGGCCTCTACGCCTGGTTGACCTCAACTTCAAAGAGTTTGCTGGCTTCCAGATCGCCCTGCTCAACAAGGTAGATGTTAGACAGAAATAACACTTGGTGTGTGTGGGAAAGTTACAGAAAAATGTTTGATCATTGAACTCTGACCAAAAATGCCAATGCACTTTTTACAGGATCTAAAACCTCAAGCTTATCGAAATGCCTACGACATCCCGAGGCGGAACCTTCTGGATCAACTCACCCGAATGCGCTCCAATTTGCTACGGACATCACAGAAACTCATCCGCGGACAAGACGAAGGTAAAAAACCCTACCAAAGAAAACGTAGAGTTGAAGTTAGTTTAGTTTGAGTTGAATACTTTACTCTGCGCCCTGCCCTGATGAAAGAGTAGCACTCACTGAATTCACGTCTTGAATCGAAGCAAATCCAAAATCAATTTTTGAATTGTTTATGTTGAGACTGCACTGAGACGTGCATGATTGGAGGCAGCTGTTTAAAACAAATCCAAGAAGCTTCCCAAATCAACAAATGCCCTCCAATCACTAACGTTTTCTGTGGTTGTCAGACTATCTGCACAGTATTCCTGTGGCTCAGATGGGAAACTATCAGGAGTACCTAAAAATGATGACGTCTCCGCTGAGAGAGATCGACCCTGACCAACCTAAACGCCTGCACACATTTGGGAATCCTTTCAAGCAGGATAAGAAGGTAAAAAATAAATCAACACAAAGGACTGGCTGATACTACCCTTTAGTTATGTGTGCTTTTCTTTAACAAACTCTTTTCCCGTGTTTATCTCAGGGCATGATGATCGATGAGGCCGATGAGTTTGTTGCAGGCCCTCAAAATAAGAAAAGAGTAAATTCTGGCGATTCCAACTCAGGCATTACTATGAAGAGAAGGCGGAGTATGTCCCCGTTACTGCGACGACCACAGACCTCCCCAGGAAGCACAAACAACATGGCGGTGGGGAAGAGTCCAGTAGCTGTTTCAGGGCAGCAGAACCTCCTCAAATCCGTCCCACAGACCAAAGGTAGAATTAAGACATCCTGATTAATGAAAACAAACACACACTCACTGCCCTAATCAATACGAGCCATTCATGGAACAATGTTGCACAGATTGACCTGAACACTAGTATTAACTTTGTATTTGTTTGCCACAGGGGTGGAAGGCAACAACATGGGAGGCATTGAGACTAATGGTGACAGCGTTCTTGGTTCTGAGTCAGGGGAGATGTGGCCCTCTGAGATGGACACTGTAACAGAGCACCCGTCTTCACTGAGCCTAGAGGAGAAGGCTGGGTTGTGTGCAGCAGATGGGGGAGAGGACAGCAACATGATAGAGGAGAGACTGGTAGAAGAGCAGCTAGATGAGCAGCCATTGGAGGAGAAACATGACTACGACAGACTAAGTCCACAGAGCCAGCTTGAGGAGGACCCTGAAGCTGACCCTGCAGTACTTGAGACTATATATATAGCCCCACTAGATGGCAGCCAAGCAGAGTTGAGGAGCCAGATTATCAAGGAAGTCCGCAAACCTGGAAGAAGTGAGTATGAAATGAGATGTCTTTTTTTACAAGCCTGTTGAAAAAAAGTTTCACATTGGAAAACAATTGGCTGTCTCCTGAACTCTTTGCTTTCCTTCAGACTATGAGACAATACTCGGAATACTGCAGCACGTGAAAGGACCAGTTAACGTCAAGAAGTACTTCATCCAATATGCTATCAGAGAGGCTGTCAGGTAAGAGACCTTTTTTTCACACGTGCAAAAAACTCCCGAAAATTACACAAAATGTTTGTGTTGAGCTGCATACCACAAAGGGTCAAACTTTTCACCCTGACTTTACCCGGACTTCATCCTTTAAACTGCCTGTCAAATTTCTACATGAAGTCAGGGATTGCCGAGGTGTAAACACAGCACGAAACATTCAGGAAGTGGGCAGGGTTGATGACGTGGTGACTGGTGTGCTTCAAATTATTACTGCTCACCAGTATGTTCTTCTCCACTCGTTTTTTGTTACAATGTTTACGCCCAAATACTCATAGCATTGATTTAAAGGCAAGAAAAATGCCCTTACAATTTTGCACTCTGTCACAGCATCTGACATTTTTTATTTCTGCAGCATCACTTTTTATGTCATGTCGTGCCTCGTGCTGTGAGGGACATATGTGAATTGGCAACTCAGGAAGATGTCAGGAGCAGGCAGTCTTTGAATGTTCTAGAAATGTTCAGGAGTTCATGTGTAAAAACAGCTAATAGTAGCTAGTAGCCAATATGAGTGAAGGGAATGAGTTCTTGAATCTGTCCGACACATGACTTCAGCCTGTCCAACATTCAGGCCTGCGTCACTGTTAAGCACATTATTTTGACCTTTTAGTGTCCTTGGGACACTGCAGCTATTTACAAAGACACATAACCACATTTCAGTTCATTTTTAGCAGGTTCACCTACATTAAAGGCAGGGTTTGTAATTTTCGAAAACTAGCATGATTTTGAAAGTAGCATTCCCTCAGTGCTCCTTCTGCACCCACCCCCTCCCCTCTGTGCTCCCTCAAAAGCCACGCCCCTCACTTACATGCACAAGCGCCATTGGTCCAGAAGCGGACCTCAGCTCATGCTTTGAGTGTGGGCTCGTGCATGCATGGGGAAGAACGAGCAGGGAGACAGGGAGACGTGATTGGTTCATAAAATTGGAACCGATTGCAGACATTGGTCAAAGTTTTTACAGGCTAACAACTGCTACAGATGACGGATTTTTCTTCGTCCCTTTTTCAGAGCACATGAGTTATTAATTTCTGTCAGGACCTAAAGACAATTTCAATAAAAATCTTAAAAAGTGGATCTGGAGAAAATTACCAACCCTGCCTTTAATGTTCCATGTTTTTTACTTTTTTGTAAGCATGCCCCTTTCCCTGCATCTTTAAAAAAAAAAAAATCTTCTCCGGCAGGTTCAAGAAGCGGGTTCTGATCCAGCAGCTGGAGAGGGCCCTCACTGAGCTGGAAGAGAAGCAAACAACAACTTCACAGCTTCTCTTTGATTATGGCAGTTAGTACTGAACGTTTTTTTTTTTGTTACTGGTAAAATGAAAGAAGCTCCTCCTTTCTGACGTGTTTTCTGTTGACCATTTACCACCATGAAAGAGATGTTCTTGTTGATTAGCGTTCGAAAAGAAAAAAAAACTGGGTACTGAAGGGGGAAAAGGACCAATGCACTGAAAGCAGCAGCTCCCAGCTCCCCATGTGCCGTTCCATCACATCCTGTTAAGGGCAGACGGTCGGGGATTTAACTGGAGGAGAGCCTTCAGGACAGATCCACTGAGGATTATTACAGAGACTTTGATTATAATCCTCGTTATATTGATGGATGCCTTAAACATACATATGGCTTTGTCTGTGTCGGCACACACACTTACACTCCTTTAGAGAGATACACAACAAGCTGTGAGATCCTCATGTGGCACATGACGGACAGAGTCAGTCCTGGTGTTATTCCTCCATAACTCATCTTCTTCAGCTGGTCTGAAAAAGGTTTGTATGACTGCAACCATTCTTTAAAGAAGTAAAGCATGTGGGTGGAAAGAATCGGAGTATTAACATTTAATTTGCTGTTGTAGTAAAACCCTAACTATAATGTGATGTATAAAGACAGCTGTATCTCAATGGGAACATTCATGGTTAAAATATCATCTACTATCATCTGAATATTCAATTGACAAATCATTGAAAGTTAGTAAACGCTGTTGGAAACTTCTTCTTTCAGCTAATCCAGTCATAAAATACCAGACATGTCAAGAAAAGGTACATTTCTAAAGCCTGCAAAACATTTCACATTAACAAACCCTAACCAGAACGGTTTCAGTCCAGCGAAGATGAACTTTCACAGATGTCTTTTTGTCATCAGATTGAATTGTCTCTTAAACGGCATCCCTCTGTCTTTGTTTGACACACAGCTAATCCTTTTTACAGCTGCAGTTGATAAACACCAATAACCTCATATCACTGTTTTCATGTCCATTAAAAATACCTTAACTTCATCAGTGTTTACTGCTCTCCTGACAGAGCATCAATATCCTTCTACCTGCCATTACAACATTACAACATGAGTTTAGTGACTTTACTACAAGTTGACTCATCACACACACACACACACACACACACACACAGAGTCCTGTGAAGTCCCCCTCCAGAGCGTCACACACACACTCCTTTGATTTCAAGAAGAATGATTTTATTGGGAGGAATTTCTGCATCGGTCCATGCTCAGCTGACAGACGACACCTGCTGGAAAATCTGCCCTCTGCTGCTTTTTACATCAACACAAGTTGATTAAAAAAAAAAAAAAGAAAGGAAGAAAGAAATCATCTTTGTTGATCTTTTTTATGACATATGTACACTACTTTTTAATGTTCATAAGGACTATAGATTATTTTTTTGTGAATTTGTTTTTGTTTTCAGAGTATAAGACATATTTTGGATGACATGTTTAAAGCCAATTTTGTAAACTGTTACATACATATATAAAATGGAAGGTTTCATGAACCTTTTTTTTCACAAAACAAAAATAAACCTCAGGTAGAATGGTTTTGTCTGTGTGGTTGTCACTTTGTCTAGTTGTACTTTTGACATTCAGTCTTTTAAGCAGACGGTCTCCAGAGATTCATCAATATGTTCTTGTGATCCTCGGTCAGCTAAAAGTCAAAGTTTAGAGTCTATTTAGTTTGCCATTTGACAAATCATAGAAATAAAGTATGTATGGTTGATTTGCTAAATCACTTCTCAAGAAAAAGTGTGTCTCATATAGGAGCAGAGGAGAGCATCCACACTACCTGCACTACCCAAACCATTTTGGGCTTTCATCCCTTTTACACTAAACAATGTTCACTTGTAACTCAGTACATGCAAACAAGTTAGGCAGGCATCTGCTTGAGACCCCGGGCTAGTAGGACAAAACAAAAAGGGAGAAAACACAAAAACTGCTTACTCGATATTTAAGTGTCTATTGTTTCTGAGGAGATGTGGGCTACAAAAATAGAAAAGAAATGAAGGGGTGTTGATGAAACACCTGAATATTAAATAGTGTAATTTTTTAAACCATCCTCCTTTAAAAATGTGTTTTAATGGTAAAACTTAAGGACCTAGATCAGCTGAACGGGCTCAAGAGTTGAACTGGGCATTTGAGACTGAAGGTGCATCAGTCTTAACTTCATCAGTTGCTGCAGTTTTCCTGAGGTCTAAAAGTTAAGCTCACACTGCCCCCCCGAGTCCAACAAGGGCAACTGACGGAACATTTCGTGACTAGAGTCCAGTAACAAGGTCGCAGCTTCTGCCTCACCATTGTGCCTTTGAAAACGTCCCTCTCATGGACAAGGAGCTCAATCATTGCCACAATATGCTTTTGTTATCAGTTTCTCCACATTGATTAGAAAGATGTCAGATTAATAGAACACCGCCACGGCCTCGTTTTGTCCTCGAAGAGCCTCTGCAGGAAACCCTCGATCCAAACTGCCAGGCAAAACAAACACTAGTCTCTAAATGTACAATATGGACAAGAAAGACAACAGGCTGACGATGTAAAATCAGTACGCATTTTATTAAATTAAAAACATCTGTTTAATCTTAACAAAATGTAAATGAAGGGGAAAAATAAACGTCACCCTGATGAATGTACCAGCGCTTTCTAGTTAGTCTTTGTGTTCACAGTTTTATCAGAGCGGCTGCCTAAAGGTTTCTGTTCTCACATCTCCGCTGGAGTTTCCTGAAGCAGACCGCTTCAACGCATACAGGATGTAGAGATGAGCCTGCCTGCTTCTAGGAAATCATCAACACAATACAATGTCCTCATTCATCTGACAGAACTCTTTTGAGTTGACAGAAGTTTGCCCAGACTGTTGCTAAAGACTGATGTGTGTTTGAAAGGAAACGGTTAAGAAACAGGCGTTTTCATGCCCCTCATACATAGGATATAGAAAAGACAGCAATATCCTGCTTCAGTTCAGAGAGGACAATAAGGGAAGATCGTATCTCAAGACTCCAAAGCAATAACATACTGTTGTATATACAAACAAATCTGCTTGAAAAATTGATGGGTTGGCACAGTCAGTATGGTGGTGACCACTTTTATGGACAGAGATGCATGGACAGCATATTAGTTTATGTACAAATACAAATTAAAGTAGAGGAAGAGGAATTTCTCACTTCGTCCCCTCTGTCTAACAAAAAACAAAATATTATCTGACAATGAAGTTACAGGCAGGAAAGGCCAGTCTCAGTGCAAATGCTCCAGCTTGCGTAACCGTATGGGGTTGGGAAGGGCTTGCTGGTTGCGTACAGAGGAGGGCTCCTCTTCCGGCGTGCTGAATAGCACCCGACCCCTGTGATTGAACAGGTAAAACGACGGGTGGTTCCTCAGCGTATCAAAAGTTCTATAGAGAAAAACAAGGGGACAAAGATGTAAATAGAAAGCTGTGAAGAGATGTACACATTTAACACTTCCTTCAGCAGATGCAGTGAGTGTAACATGACTAATTATTTATACTCTCTCTTAAAGTCGAAGTGAAAGGCATGAAGGAATAAAACCTTATGACACACATCGAGCGGCGATATCTGAAACCAACACTTAATGCAGGAGCCTTCTTCACACTTGATGCTTTCTCGTCATTTGTTGGAATGTTTTGTCACACTTCTGAATTAACAACATATCAAATATCACAACACCACAGCCATGATCATGCACAGCAAACATATATTACAACGTGCTCTCGTTAAAAAAATCACAATAAGAAGAAGTGAGGGTATATGGTGTATAATCACTCCAGGTTCACTTGTGTGCTTTAAACTTGCAGCCGTTCTTTGTGTTTTTACCATTGTCACTAGGGCTGGGCAATTAATCAAAAACCGACATTCAGATCCTCTAACTGTCGTAATCTTGCCCATGTCGATTATTTTGATTATTTTCAGGGCAGAGTCACGTGACGACACGTCCAATCCGCGACATGAAAGCAAAGTCCGTCACTTGGACACATTCTGTCTTTAGAGAAGACGACACTGAACAAAAAGAAGTCAAATGTAAACACTGCTGAAAAACTGTTTGCAAGAAATGCAAGTTATTTATTTTCTACTGTTTTAGAGAAGTTCATTTCTACTTTAAAACTACAATGTGTCGTTTTCATTTCAAGTGATGCTTTCAATTCAGTTCGAAATATTCAATAAATAACCACAAAACAGTTCATCAGATATGCACTCTTTCATTAGAATAAATATCCCAGCTTTAATAGTTGATCATATTTACAGTAGAGAACATGTCAGTGAACTATGAGGACAAAAAACTATAACGAAATAATCGTTCATTAATCGTAATCGAAGTAAAATGTTCAATTAATCGTGATATTGATTTGAGGTCATATCGCTCGCTAACCCGAACATGTTTAGGCGGTTAGTTGTAAAAGCAGGTCATTTCAAAAGACATTCAGGAATGATGGTTATTATTCTTCTGAATTCATTGTTACTAATAAGAAGAAGGAACTTGTTTCACTTTTCTATTCAAATGTACAGAACTCATCCATTTAACTTGTGGTGGGCCTGTGCCCATCTCTTTAGCCTAAGAATGAAGTAACGTCACATAATCTGCATATTTCATACTGCAGATGAAACAGCTTTAGGAAGCCTTGCTGCCTTTGTGGTTCCACAGTTTCTTTCCCTTAGATCTTAAATGAGTTACGGAGCCCATTAAAAAAAAACATAATGGCACCAGTGGACAGAAAATGGTGATGATTCTGTGACTAAACAAGACACACACGCACATTTCTACAATCTTTTCTGTTCTTTGTTGAAATGTTTTGAACTCACTTAAGGTGTGTTTGATCATTTCTATGTTAATGATGCCCATAAAACACTTTCATACTATGCAAAGTAAAGTATCATCGGGCCTTCACAACATATTAGTCAAGGAATAATTTATTGCAACGTAAAAAGGGTTTCATGTTTATCTGTGGGAGTTCAACCACAGTAATGTTCCTATAAATGAGGTTGAGGTGGTGAACAGGCTTCCCCTGTGGCAGAGGACACAAACAAACATGTTGTCAAGGGACTACGGTGCTCTAACTCTACTCACTTGTTTTTCAATTCTGAGGAGGCGTCCATATCTTTGAACTCTCCAGCAATGTGGACAATGCCATAGCAGGTCATCACAAACGACAATAAGGTCTGTAGTACAATCTGAAAACATGAAATAAGACATATTGATGTAAATAGCATGGACAACACTTTTGAGATTGTTGTAAAAAAGACTGAATTAGCATGAAAGTCACTCACATCAATTGGTAGTGTCTCGTTCTCCTTCTCTGTGAGTCGCATGTATGACCGATCTGGTGGGAGAGAGACATTTTTATTAGGGCTGGTTACAAATATCGATTCATCAATACATTGCAATTTTTATTTTCCCAATTCAATATCGATTCAGGGAAATCCTGAGATCCTTTTTTCTTTTCCTTGTAATGACGCCCCTCCCCACTGTGGGTGCTGTGAATTCAGGTCAGGCACAATTGTGCACTTCACACTTTCCGTCCATACCATTACAGCACAGTTACGTTTAGTACGATGTTGCTGCAAATTCAGCTCAGGCACAAATGTGCACTTTAGATCGTACTGTACTTTAAGGTTTTATTATTTGTTTACTAAAGAATAATGCAACGCTAAAATAAAATTTTAGTCAGTTTGTTCTAAACATATACAGACAATGCACACATAATTATTTAACAAATATCAGAAGGTACTGTGATGAGTTATCTGCGTATTCCTGTCATCTCTTTGTATTATTAAATCAATATCAAAGCATATTGATCAATATCGAATCGTGACCCAAAGATTTGAAATCGAATTGAATTGTGAGGTTGTGGACAATACCTAGCTGTAATTTTAATTAGCGATGTAATTGACACACTATCCCATATGAAGGAAGGCAGAAGAACCCACTGATGTCCAAACGACCACATTTTAAAAGTAACTCGCTCTGTCAGCAATTGTATAGCCCAGATGGAGGATGAGGTTTCAGTCTTGCACCCTGTGAATTATTCTCGACGGGGTTAAGCTGCGCTAGCATTTATTAGCTCGCTGGTTGGACCGAAAGGCCCAGCCGGCTGCACTATCGCCGGACTCAATGACCAACAAAGACCTCCAGGATCAGAAAAACACAGGGAGATGCGTGTTTTCACACAATGTTTCGAGACTTACGCTGTGCCGCTGAAAAAGCTGCATGGGCTAAGGCAAAAAGTCCAACGCCGACAACACCTTTCCAAAAAGACGAAGCCATCTTGAACCAGTGGTGAGAGGAACTGTAGCAGTGTCGTAAAACCATGTCGTAAAACCATGTCGTAAACTGCCGGAACCATGACAGGGTAAAAAAAAATACCCCACTAGATTAAAGGTGCAACATGTAGATTTGGTAGTGAAACTTGAAAGTTTGAGAAGTGAAACAATTCTATGCTATATTTTCTAAACTAAATACACAAAATGTATTCAAATTAAAAAATGGGTCCCTGGAACACTGTTTGGAGCTAAACAGCTACCAGGAGAGTTACGGTTTCACTGTTGCCGGCCCCCCACCATAACTTCTCGCATGGCATTTTATCACCAAACAGTCTTCTAGTGACCACATTTCCCTCCGAGGACAGTTTGTGTATAGAGTTATAAACATATAGGCCTACCACAGAATCTGTACATTTCTCCAACTTTCACATTTCTCTACCAAAACTCCATAGTGAACCTTTAAATCGATTAAAACAATGATATAGTAGAAATATAATTTGCCATATTTGAAGTGGTTTCGGATTTTCTATTCCTTTGTATTTGTTCTTTTTATTTTCGCCCATTATTTGTTAGGAAAACAATCCTTAATCAGTGAGGGCTTTTACTTTGAAGGGTTCAGCTATCACGTGCTCGTGTCGCTGCCTTTTCCTGTAAGCCAAGAGAGCTACATGTTATATACCACACTTAGCTTCTCATCTCTCTATATATTTGTGTTCATCAGTCTATAGTACCTCCTGGTCAAACGCAAACATGGCAGAGGCCCTTCAGAAGAAATTGAAAGCGGAGTTAGAAAAATATACAGCGATGCAGAAAGGTAGGTGCCGGCTAGCAATGCATGGTTTCCATATTGTGCCATGTTGTGGCGAGCTAGCTAACAGCCCTTATAAGGATGAGATAGTCAAACTCACAGCTCAATCTTTTCTTTCTTTTGAACCATTCAGCATGATTGCAAAGATACTCCCACTACAATATCAACATTGTTTGTTGAAACGATTAATCTCCTTCTCACCTTTGCTGTTTGTAGATGTGAGTAAGAGCATGTCAGCCAGGCAGAAGCTGGAGACGCAGCTGACGGATAACAACATTGTCAAAGAGGTAACCAACAACTCCTTTGTCTATTTTTAGAAAACTCACCTTCTCCACTCTTGTCATTGTTGTTACACTGTCAGTTTTCCAACCATGTAATGCTCTTTATGTAAGGTTTGATTTCCCTGTGTCTTTTAGGAGCTAGATCTGCTGGACAGCACAAACACAATATACAAGCTGATTGGCCCAGTATTAGTAAAGCAAGACCTGGATGAAGCAAAAGCCACCGTCACTAAGAGGCTCGAGTACATCAATGGAGAGATGTGAGTCACTAATGCTGTGGTCCTGTTGTCTTTTTATCCTACGTTGCTGAGAAAACACCCCATTGCCATGACATTAAGTAGGCCTAGATTGATTATATATATTTCAATGTTTTCAAAATCCATTAGTCCGGTGTGGTTTCCGTTAATAAACCCTCCATCTGTGTGGTGACAAAGTATATAAGGAATTTACTTGCAGCTTGAGCTAATCATGTCTGATCGTCAGTAGTCCCCACTGATCAATGGCGTAAATATAAACAGGGTAGTTGCACCATGTCCCGTGGGGTAGGGGGGACCATGAAGAAAGCAGGCTCCCTCTATACTAGATCACTATCTGACCTCATGAATGTCAATCAAATTAGTTGTCAGACGTACAATTGTATCCAGAGAAGCACATGTAGATAATTTTATGGTGCCATTTGCTTTATATAGCCTTAAAGAGGCAGACCGATCTCCATCATGGTTGTCTTGTTCTGTGTGTTATAGTCAGTCACAATCTATAACAACATGATATGCGTATTCTACATAAACTATAAACAAACTATATATATTAAAACGATTCGATTAAATGAATAATTTCATTTTTTGTGTATTTTCATCATATCCAAATATGCAGTGATGATTGCTGGGTAATATGTGATCATGTGATGTAGCTAGTTATGGCCAAACTCTGAGGCGAGCACAGTGCACATCGCCGCCCGAGCAATTCAAAATTCCTTTCTAACACAAAAGCGAAAGTCAAAAACGACAGGAGAGAAAGAAACAGGAGGAGAGGGTAGCAAAGCTCCCTACATTAGACTCTGTTGGTTTCACAGACAGTCACAGGCCCACAGTTGACCCCCTTCCCCTTCCTAGCAGCAACGTAGCAGTTCGGCCCGTGCTTCAACAGCCATGCAGCAGGTAACATTAGGAGGATAGAAGCTATAACATTAGCCCTAAATAATCGTAACATTAGGCTAGATCTACATTTCAAGACAAGTTATACATACATTTTGTTACAATCTAACACATTGTTGCTAAATTTATAGCAAAAGTGTCACAAAGGCACGCACATCCGAGAACGTTTTAGGACTGGGTGCTGGCCCTGCACTAGGGCCCATCGTGACTACCTTACGCCACTGTCACTGATGCATTCTATCATTGTTCTTTGCCACTGAAGCCTAATGTTGCCAAGTGCTTGCTCATGGTGGATTTGTATAAATAATATAAGAAAGAGTGTTTTGAGATTACATTTATGATTTAGTGCTAGACAAATCAAATTTGACTAATTGATGAAGCTGTAATTTATGGATATTTAAAAAATGTATTTATTTAAGTAAGTGCTGAAGGCAGTGTAGACCATGACTGTAGCGCGAGAAATATCAAATGGAGCTATACTATCTTTAGGCATGCTAAATGGACGCCTAAACCAACTCAGTTGGCTCCTTTTGAAACAAAGGACTAGGTTCTTCCCTTTGGATTTCTGTAGGAACCAAATTTCAGCAGCCTGTTTGATTTTAAGAGACAAAATGGTATCTTATAATCTTTTTCTATTTCAATGTATATAACTCCTTCTGTTAGATAACACCATACTATTTACTAATGTACTTGCCACTAAATCTTTACACCGGTGCATTTTAAACAGGCGCTAGAGTAACATGGCACTAGCAATACATTAGTGGTAAAAGCAGACTCCTGACTACTACTAAATAGCCAAATGTAGATATTTGTGCATGGCTCAGCTGTGTAATCCTGCTCACATGCCTGTAGAGGGCAGTAAAGAGTTAAGTTGATGGACGTTAACCACGTCACTCATCATGTCACAGTCCTCATGGTGTCCCTGTGGTCACAGGATGACTGAGTGTACACAATGGAGAAAGTCAGACAGGAGCCTCAAAGGGTTGTTGAATAAGCTCTGTTAACGCTATGAAGGCTGTAGTTTTAGTGCCGTTGAATTGTTTCATAATTTGTGAGTGTAATGATCTCATTGACTAGACACTAACGGGAGATTGATTTAGGGCTGGGCAATTAATCGAAAATTAATCAAAACCGACATTCAGATCCTCTAACCGACATAATCTTGCCCATGTCGACTATTTCGATTATTTTCAGGGCAGAGTCACGTGACGTCACGTCCAATCTGCGACATGGAAGCAATGTCCGTCGTAGGGCTGGGAATCTTTGGGTGTCTCACGATTCGATTTGAATTCGATTCTTGGGGTCACGATTCAAAGCGATTCTGGATTCATGGCTTGAAGTCTATTTTTGAATTAGTACAAACTTCAGGATCTACTCCTGTCATCTGTGAGACTGGCTGAATTTCTTTCTGCTCTATTTGGCATTCTACTGAGTTTAAGAGCTAGCTTTAGCACTTAGCAGCCACTTTTTGGAAGTTTTGAATCTATTAAAAATCTCAGAAGAAATGAATCTTGATTTTTACATAAAACGATTTTTTTCCCCACCTCCAGCCCGTCGTTTGGACACATGTTGTCTTTAGGGAAACAACACTAAACAAACAGAAGTCAAATGTAAACACTGCACAAAAACTGTTTGCAAGTTATTTATTTTCTACTGTTTATAAAGAAATTAATTTCTAAAACTAAAATGTGTCATTTTCATTTCAAGCGATGCTTTGATTTCAGTTTGAAATATTCAATAAATAACCACAAAACAGTTCATCAGATATGCACTCTTTCATTAGAATAAATATCCCAGCTTTAATAGTTGATCATATTTACAGTAGAGACCATGTCAGTGAACTATGAGGGCAAAAAACAAAAACGAAATAATCGTTCATTAATCGTAATCGAGGTCAAATGTTCAATTAATCGTGATATTGATTTAAGGTCAAATCGCCCAGCCCTAGATCGATTAGTCGAATATTGCTGCTCAAAGTAGGCAAGGCAAGGCAGGCAAGTTTATTTATATAGCGCTTTTCATACACAAGGCAGACTCAAAGTGCTTCACATCATAACATATCATACAATAAAGTGAAATAAAATGCAAGAATTAAAAGACAATTAAAAAACAGAGAATAAAAACATATTAACAGTAGAAATTTTGGAGGACATTCCTTGGCATTTTTACTACTTTCAGACCCCATACTTGTGTTTGAAAGACTAAGAAGTAGATGTATTTGTTTATTGATGAAGAGTGTACATATCAAAAAAAGATATGTTTGTAAAATGGGATTCATGGTGTTTCTCTAACTTTGCAATATTGAACTGAGCTTTTTTTTAATCTTGTTACAGTCAGAGGTACGAGGCGCTCCTGAAAGACATGGAAAAGAAATCTGAACAGCATCGAGAACTCCTGTCCAGTTTACAGCAAGAGTATCAGCGAGCTCATGGTGTGGCTGCTGGCAAAGTCTGACCATGTGATCCAACAGCAAGCTTACACACATAGATAAAAAGAAGAGGATCATCATGATATAATGTTAGCCTTAAACATCAGTCTGAGTAAATTCTGCTTGTAACTCTCACTTTGTCATATTACTAATAAACCTGTTTTTCATAGTCCAACCTTTGAATGTTTATTGTATAAGCAGAGCTCCTCTTCAGGTGGATTATACACCAGCTCCGTGCAGCACCATGTTGTGTGAACTTTAATTGCTGGGGCAGGTAGTGGGCCACCCAGCAGATGTTGTCCAGTCATTGACCCACCCTACACATCACCGCACTGAAAAAGGCTCAGCAGTGCAGCTTTGTTCACATTAATGAATGTGTTTTCCCCTGCCGTGTACCACCAACGGAGGATTTAGGATACATGAATAATCTACAACAAAGTCTTCAATGGTCTTAAAAAACCCAAACCGTCTAAAGTACGAATGCAAACTAAGGACACCCAGCTGACCTATTATGACTTACGTGATAGTCCGCCTGTTGCGTTTCGCTGTATTGTTAAAATAATATTACTTACGTGAAAACATTTTAACTGTTGCATGAAAAAATGTTGAAGGTCTTCCTCGAAAACTTTGGATGCAGCGTTTATTTTAATCATGCAGATAACGACGGCGTGCTAGCGTTCAACAATCTTTCCCTCCCTGATGTATCTTCAGTGTCTGTGGATGCTTTTTAAATGTTAAACGGAGTCTTTTATGAGTCAGATGTGGGCTGTGTAAACTTACTATGGCTGCATTAGATTATAGTTTGTTCTTTGTGGGCTACATAAAACATGAGTCTACCTTTTTTGGTCGTTCTGAGAGTTGAATAGTTAAGCTCGACCAAAAAACCTCACCGGCAAAGAACAAACACCAAGTGTTTTCGTGCACGAGCCTATCACAGTAGGCGCGTGGTCGGCAGCAGACCCATTAACGCCTTGAGGTGTGCTGGTTTTATAACATCCAGACTGCAGCTGTAAAACTGGCCGACACGTGGCCTTTTGTAGCCCAAATATATTCTTAATTTTCTACTATCATAGACTACATTCAAAAGGGTCCTATTTGTTTAAAAGCCTAAACCAACTTTGTCGATTATTTGATTATTCACCCCATGTGACACGTTCACGCTGTAACAAACATAGGGGCGTCAAATTTGAACCTGTAGAACTAGATTAATAAACTACAGGCCCCAGCCTACTTAAGTGTCAAACTGTAGATTTAAAGGTTTATTGGTTATATGAATATGTAGGTGATGCGGAGCACTAAGTTCAAATCAACTTGTTTGTTGAAGAGGCCAAAAGGTGACTTATCACTTTGAGTTTATTGCGTTCTCGTCGATGTGATAAAAAGCAACAGAAGCAGCTGATCTAAATGTTATGCAGTGTGAACGGTTTCTCATGCTCAAACCGAAAGCTCCCAGCAGTGTAAGTGAAATGCCACTCTACAAAGACATGAGACATAGTCGTCGTTTTTTGACTTACAGGCTAAACAACAAGTGGAAACCTTTAAGCAGTTACATCCGCTAGAATAATCCTTAGTTTATACTTTATACACTGCTGTGGATTTGTCACTGGCCCCGTTTAATCTCCATTTAGACTGGTAAAATACCAATCTGATTTAAAGCTTTAATTGATTTACTCATTCAGTTCTTCCTCTGAGGGGTTTAATCTTAAAACGCTCAAAAGAGCATCCTGTTGGATTAATCATGCGGGACTAATACCTGCTTTGGTGAAGGTTGTTAAAGAATCAGCCTTTGAAGGAATTTGTTTATCGACAGATTGTAAGCATGGACACAGACCTATTACATGGAGCTGTAGCCTACCTAAGGAAAACTAACCAAACCAATGTAAGGAATTAAAATTAAAAAAACAAAAGAGTATTTTCTCCCGCATGGAATAAAAGCTGTTTACTAAGATCTGATTCAACGTTTCAGCCTTATCACCTAACGTTATATTCCAGTTATATGTATCCTCCCATATGTCTTTTTTTAATTGCCAGCACAATATGTCGAGTTATATATACCTTATTCCTCTAGTCTATTTCAAGATTCAAGATTAACTTTATTGTTCATTCATCTTGGGCTCTTCACCCCCGGTGCAAAAAAAAAGGCAACATGGGGTAGGCTATTTATCCCCCTGGGAGAGCTTTAGGGCGAGGTGTATTGGCCTATTTGAAATGCTGAAAAGCAGAATTAAGTGGCCATTAACACACTTCCTTTTTTTCATGCGTTATTTTTTATTTATACATCCTCAGTGATATGATCGCAAATCACAATAATGTATAATATTACAAGATTTAAAAAGGATACAGACTTGAAGTAGGCTGGTTGGCTATTGCTCTTCTCTTTTAGCTTCTTTATAGACCAAACTCTGCACCTTGAGGACTTATCTATTGCCAGAACCAACAAGGCATGGAGATCTCCACGACCGTATACAATTGTCTACACACACAATCCATTGCAATTGAGAACAACTGGGTGGACATATTTGATGGGTACATAAATGGAGATGATTTATGACTTGTACTGACTTTGGCTTGGTTTGCATAGTGTTGTGTGAACTTCTAAAAGAGACTTGGCAAATTGCATGCTACGACACACAAGGCGGTCTGACGCCGGTAAGTGTGCGAACGACCACTCAGGCTGACTTTTGTACATTTGAAAACCTGCTCTTTAGATCACAAAAGCACCAGGCTCCCTGATATTAGCATTTCAAAAGACGAATCTTTCATAATTGCTGTCCAGCCTGGATGAAGTATGTGTTAACTGTCTTTTGGATGTCCCACTCCATAGCTCAAAAGTTTGCTCGAGCACATGCCATTCACACAACAAACAGGCCACTCGAATGATCTGGAATGATCAGAAAATCGTGATTTTATTGTAAGTGAGGAAAGAACAGAGCAGAGGAGTAGAACTGTTTCCAGTGTATCTCTTAATTCCTATCACAAACAAATAGAAATAGCAAAAATATAATACATGTAAAAGCAAATATTTCATTTTTACGCACGCATTACGCAACACCAAATGTGTTCACGTGTGTTAAAAAATATCAGCCATCTGCAGATGTCGCAGTAAAAAATATAAAACATATATTCAACTAAAAAAAACGTTGGTAAAAAAAAGTGATGCGTGCGTGGCGCAAAAAAAAGTCACGTATCCCAGATTTGAATGAAATCTAATCTGTTTTAGCTGTCGGTAAAATATCTTTACTGTACAAAAGGTTTCAAGCTGTACAACAAAATCACATATTTACAAAGTCGGTCAGCATCTGCTACACAGACTTCATATAAAATCTCTGTCACTGAGGCCAGGGCCTCCACACAGGATCAGTGCTGTTCGTGCAGGCTGCCGTGGGGGAAAGCAGCTTACTGGTGTCACAGTGGAGACCAGTCAACAGGGTCTGGTGTGGATGAGAAAAGCCGGTGGCCCGGTGATGGAGGTGCAAATGCTGGGGCGAAAGAGCAGCCGGATTGGGAGTGGGCGATAAAGCACTGTGGCTGTGTCCAGAAGATGAATGATTGGTCCGGGTCTCGGGATGCGCAAAAGACGCAGGAACTGCACCCTTGTCGGTTTCTCCCGAGTCCCTCTTGCTGGTTATGAAGTGGCTGACCCTCAGCAGGCAGGACCTCATGCCGTTACTGTAGTTCTGGCGACGGGCAGTGGTCGGTCTCTGATCTCTGGATAGGACTTTGTTTATGGCGCGGTGACCCCTCTTCACGTCCTTCTCTGTCTTTAGGAATTGTACTACACTCTCCAGGATCTCTGCCTTCTCCACCTTTGGATTATTGAGCTTCTAAAATGAAAAACAAAAATAATAAAACATATTACTGACACAGCAAGAGGAATATTATTTAAACTAGCAGTAGTCTATTTATAGGCTACCTATGTTGATGTGAGTGTTAAGTTAAAAATGCGCACAGCTGGTGACATACCTCATCGTTTGTGCTCTCCAGCATCAAAAGTCTCAGAGTCTCCAGACTTTGGTTGATCCGCTCCCGTCTGCGTTTCTCCATCACCGGTTTAGAAACCTGGGGATTGAAAGTAAAATATTACTAAGATACCACAAAGTAACATTTTCCACGACTCTACCTGAAGTTATTGGTCATTGGTTACAGAGTCAGAGTGCAGCAGCTTACCCTTCTCATAGTCCTTTGGTGAGGCTCTGGTGAAGATAAAGCCTTCATGCTTCAAGCTTGCTCGTGTCTTTCCTTGATGTAAACACAAAATCCAAAATGGCACGTCGGCGTTCTCATTGCATTTTGTTGATGTTCATGCAGGTAGCCCCGCCCACACGGGGGTCACGCCTCTTATTAATTCATTCATTCAGCAGCACGCGGCCTTGACACACAAAGCACACATTTGTTTTCACTTTTAAGCAAAACTGAAAGAGGGAGCGTTAATACAAGGATTATATCATAGCGTCAGTCGCGAGTTTTTGTGTTTTCCTGATACAAAATAATATCTATGCGGATTATTTCACAATCTTGAAGTTACTTTGATGTTGAATACAAGTGAAACTAAAATGTCTCGAGGTTTAACAGAGTGATTTATTCTACGATTCTATTTTGATGACTTTGCTGGTGCAGAAAATATAAAAAAGCAAAGCATGCAGGGGAAGGTGTTATCACCAGCCTATGTATTTATTTTATGATTTATTTATTTAATTAGGACAATGCACATTAATCAACATATCAGCAAGCAACCATGTAGGCTAAATATGCCGGAATTAGCACAAAGGCTAAATTTCATCCGTAGTCCTAAAGCAGGTAGCCTACTAACAAAAAAACATCAAACGAATCTAGACTATTCTATTCTATTATTTATCTCTTTAAAGCCACATTTCACAGGACAATTTATTTTCTACATTAACAATTTTCTTACACTCATATATGCCCCCCCCCCCCCCCCCCCCCCCCACCACACACACACACACACACACACACCACACCATCTCATAGGACCACGCTTGATGTTGTAGAGCCAACTTGCTCCATTCACACCTAAACCTGTGTGTTGTTACAGACCTGTGTTCAGTGGGGGTGTGGGGCTTAGAGGGCTTCTTAACTGGACTGAAGTTCTGTGCAAACTCAGCATTGCTGTAATGTTTCTACTGTAGGATAGATAACTTTTTTATAGTATGGAGCTGACTGGTCTTTTCGTATGTAGCTTTCTTCGCACTGCATTTACGGTCACCCTGATCCTCATTATAGGCTCAAGTGTTGAGATAACACTGGGATGATCGGATCACGGGGATCCCGCAGATTAAGTGGCTTTTCAGAGGCACTGATACTTCCGTTTTCAATCAAAGAGAGGGCGATTAGTGGAGGCCCAGAGATCACTCTTGGTAACTATGGAAACTCACTTAAGGAAGTGGATTTTTAGCAAAACCTGGCCTTTAAACCATGTTCAAAACACACAGGACCATTTATTAAAGCTAATTTAAATGCTAAATATGGTCTAGCCAACTTTGATTTTGTTCTGGTAAACTAGCCTAGTTGAATATGTAGCCTTTAATAGACTCTCTCTCTCTCTCTCTCTCTCTCTCTCTCTCTCTCTCTCTCTCTCTCTCTCTCTCTCTCTCTCTCTCTCGGGTTTAAGCCACGTGGACCCGCCCCATAAATAAGTTCTATAATGTGCTCGTCTGAGCCTGTGATTGAAACTAATTAGAGTAAATGTGGCCTTTGATGGCAGAGAAACGGACCGTGTCCTTCCAATATCGTGACCCGTCGGGTATGTCGGCAACACGGACGAGAGAGTTCAAATCACACGGACCTGACCGGCTGAGAACGTGCAGAGGAGTCAACAGCTGTTTGATATTTTAAATGGATCTGGTGTGAAGTCCAAACACGAGGCATCAGGCTGACCTGAGGCAGCGCACACTTTGCACACAGGTGTAAAAATCATCCTGACACTTCATCACATCAACAGACAAACATGACCTGCATGCTCCCCTTTGCTCATTATAGTCTCTATAGATTTCTAGCCTACCTTTCTTTTTTTAATCATATAGGCTAGCCTACATGTTTTATTTTGTTTTATGTGCTTAACTATTCATGAACTAAAGAGTCTGTCTGCAGTTAAGATTCTACATTAGGACCAACACAGTTCTCATTTGGCACTCTTTCACTGAGGCATAATGCAAAGTGTCGATGTCTCGCACATCGTAAAAAAGTCCTCCAAGCTGCTCACTTTCTCACTTCGTTTCTGTTCCCACGAGAAAAAAAAAAGTTTCCCATGGTCTCACATTATGGGTGCATTAAGTGGGAGTCGTTTGAAGCGACCTGCATGCGCACCATTTAGCCATAACGAAATCAATAAACATTAAGGAGATCCAAGCTCACGACCTACTCAGACTTTTAATTATATTTGTTATTTTCATATGAAATGTTTAAAAACAGCCCTGACTGAACCTGCCATTAGAGATACAGGACTAGATGTTACATTAAAACGTCAACATGTCTGATGATACTTTACTTTACCTCTTTTACGAATCACATTTTTTACACCGCAGAATAGGCCTACATATTTTCTAACCTTTGCTATATTTACATTTCAGACTGTGCATATATATTTATATTCTTTACTTGTGGCAAGCAGCTATTTGTCTGGACCTACATTATCTGTGTAATGTTTCCTAAATATACATTGTCTCTCTTACTTGAATGCAAGTTGTTTGTAGCTGTATATGCCTGAATGTCTTTGCACTTCAAGGTGAAGCATTTCTAATTTCATTGTACTTATTGTATAATGACAATAAAGGTTGTCTATTCTATTCCATTCTATTCTATGGTATCATCATTGCTATGTTAGCCTGTAGATTATTGGATTTTTAGCCTACAATTTAAAAACTACGTTTTTAAGAGACTTGTCGCCTCTGTATTACTGTTTAGAATATAGTTTCGATTTTCATCCAATAAGTAGGTGAGTTGAGCCCAGTATCCGCCAAGTGTCGTCACGCACACCCGTCAGCCAATCAGATGCAGCTTAAGGTTACTTATAATCGCCCACAGACACCAGCCGGCTGTTTAAACCACTGCAGCTTTCACTCTGGACATCTGGACCAAACGAGCAACATGACGAGGAAACAACAGAACCCCAATCTGGAAGATGGCAGAAGTAGAAAAAGGGTAAGAACTTTTAATTGACTGATTCAGGCGCTTAGCTTAACTGAATAATACTGCATAATTATAAATGTTATTTTAAAGTAATCTATTGCTTTGTTCATGCAAATACATCTGTTATTCGTCGTCTTTGAATAAGTCCCAAACAAATGATTCTGTTTGAGTAAATATTGTTATTGAATTCCTTTCATTTAGAATGTAATCATGATTATCATTGAGTTGATTTGAATTATTTAACTCATTAATTAATAAACATTAAGGAATTACTTGTTCAGAGTGTCTGTTGGAACATTTTCTTATGCATGCATTGATTTAGATTGATATAAAAGGAGACAGGCACATTGGTCAGCCAGGATACATTAATAAGTGACCACACTCTCCTCACATGATGCTGTGAATCCCTTTCCAGGCTCTGAAACCAGTTGTGGAAAAGAAAAGAAGAGATCGAATAAATCAAAGTCTGGCTAAACTGAGAAGTCTGCTGCTGAATCGTACTTCGGATCCAGTAAGTCATGTCGAAAAAGTCACAGCAACTTGAAATATTTAAGGGAATCAAAAACCCCCCCTAATGATGAAATGCATGTGTCCTCTTTTCACTGTTATCACCCACAGCGTCTGCAGAATCCTAAAATTGAGAAAGCAGAGATTCTTGACTTGGCCGTGGAGTATCTTCAAAAGTGGACAGAAGGGAGGAATCTGAGCAACGGTTAGACAAACAAACGACTCAATTAGCCCTTTAATATGAATTATAACAATCATTGAAATGCATCATTTTTTATGCTACAAAAAACTCAGTGTTTTAATCCTGCACTACTGTGTTCTCCTTCTCCTTCTGTTGTCTTCGCAGTTGTCCCAAACTTTACTGACAGTCAAATGAAGACTCACACTCCTGTGGCAGACCATCATCACCCAGAGTCCAAAGCTCCTTTGCTCTCTACCATAGAGAGCGCAGGTTTTCAGCAGTGTGTTGCCCAGCTGAGCAGCTACATGCACAAAATAACATCGACACAGAGAACGAGCCTGATCGAGGGCCTGAAACTTCACAGAGAGAACCAACAGACAAACAGCACAGAAGCAGACCTCAGCCAGGAAGTGACCAAAGGGTCAGAGGAAACATCTATGGATTCAATTTGCACATCTGAGAGGAGAGAAGATTCCACCAAGTTGCTGTTTCCATCTCTCTCTCCGTTTCAGCCCCACTCATGCTCCACACCGTGCCATGACTATCTGTCCCCTCCTCCCTCTCCCTGGCTCTCTCCTTCTTTCTCCACATACGCCACCTCTCCTCCTTTCCCGTCATTTGCCTCTCACTTCTCCTTCCCTTCCAGCTTGTCACCTCTGTCCTCCAACACCTCTTTCTTTAGTTTCTCACCCACAATCCCTCACCCTGGCCCACCTGTTATCCACTGCCCCCATCTCACCACACTCAGACCCCCCACACACCCAGCAGCGAGGGAGCGGATACCACCAAACTCTTCCTCCCCCATGTGGAGACCTTGGTTCTGATGAAGTGGACCAGAGACAGTTTAAGAGCAGAGACACTGAGTTGTGAATAACTGCAATCATTGGCAGTGAAGAGGATGAAAACTCACCCTGACAGGAATGTATAGTGTACATATGATCTAAAATGTCTATATTTTGTATTTTTCTTGTAAATAAAATTCGAATATGAACTTTATAAGTCTCATAAGTCTCATTTTTAACATTTGTATTTAATGTTTTATTTGAGAGGGACGAGCTTTTGTGTTAATAAAGAGTTAAAACAGTTAAAAAGGAAAAAGAGAGTAAGCTGGGTACAGCAAGATACAATAAGACACACATTTAACTGTGATATAGCTACAAACAATTAAACATCAGTGCAAGTCTCCTGCTAAAACTAACCAGAATTTATCTTCTGTATTCATGCGGTTATTCCTTCAATTTGAAAGTAGTGCTGGTTGTCTATTCCCGCACAGACATTGAGTTCACTAATGTGTTGTTGTGGACATGATATACAAATGATTTGTAACCATCCTGTATCAGATCTTATTGGTGATTTATGCACTTTTACCATGTTAAGCTGATTCAGGGCAGCTGTGGCTCAGTTGATAGAGTCGATTGTCTCTCAACAGGAAGGTCGGGGGTTCGATCCCCAGCTCCTGCAGCCACATGTCTGATGTGTCCTTGGACAAGACACTTAACCCCAAGTTGCTCTCACTGCTTCATCTGCAGCGTATGAATGTGTGAGGATTGGGATTAGTTTCTTCTGATGGTCACTTTACATAGCAACCTCTACCGTCTGTGTGTGAATGGGTGTGAATGTGTAGGTGTGACCTGCGGAGTAAAAGCGCTTTGAGTAGTCAGAAGACAAATTAAGGCTATACAAGCTCAATTCTATCTACCATTCACACTTTGAGTACTGTTTAATGTTGCTTACAGGTTTATCCGGGACACAAAACACACTGCAGAGGTTTAAAACCTGCATGAAAAAAATGCTATGCATTGTTTTACCACCAACACTCTTCTTCTTCTTACAAAGAGTAACCGTCTTACTCACGAGAGTCTTAACCAACTAAAATATCAATTATCTGCATGTAGACATTGCCTTCTAATTTATTCTGAGTAGGATGAGGACTGAATGATTAGGCTATAGTTTGTCATATTGACCAACCTCATGATGTATGAGCACGTATTATCCCAGCTCATTAACCGGTGTGGGCCTGACGTAAATAGGAGATCAGTGAATGAAGAGGACAAAGATCTAGCTCTCATGACACTGAGAAAGTGGACCAACAGCCTTAACAAAAAAACATCCTTTTGACCATCATTACGACTTACACTGTTCGTCTCCAAGCAGCTGCACCACAGGGAACCGCAGTCGCACTCTGAAGTTTCCATGGAGCTGCTGCAATAAACATTATTCATCAGTGCATTAGCATCAGGGAAAGTTCTCAATACAATATATATTTATACTTTTACATTGTTTCTTTGGGTCATTTTCAATTTAACTCGCCATTTTTGCATGATTTATCTTTCAGTCACAAACTGCTATTTCAACTTAATACAGCTGTCCATTTTAATCTGTTAAATGATTAATAATGCATTATATTATGAAATACTACAGCAAGTCTACAAAGAGACAGGTTTTGTATTTCCTTGTGTATTTCTACAATTCACTCAGCAGACGCTTTTATCCAAAGCAATGTACACCAGAGAGTAAGTACAGCACAAGCAAGGATCTAGAGAGGAGGAAACAATGTCAGTAAGTGCAAACAAACAACTTTAAGTCTGATCGGATACACAGGAGCTGACAGGAAGTGACTCAGAGGCAAAGCACAACATCGACAGCTGAATGAAACAGCTGGGACTTTAGCTTCTTTTTCTTAAAGGTGCAAAGGGACTCTACAGATTGAATGTAGTGTGATAGTTTGTTCCACCACCAGGGGGCAGCAGAGGAAGAGTCTAGTTAGAGACTTAGGGCCCTGTTGTGAAGGTTGGACACTTTTATTGTACCTCTACTTCTACTGTATCACATTTCAGAAGGAATCATTGTATTTCGTACTCTAAGACATATTATACAACTCAACATTTATACAACATATTCTACATGTGTGTGATTTGTTTGACTTTGAAATTGCTTTTCAGATTCAACTTAAAAAATAGAACTGAAACATAAATGATGATGTTAAATTATATTTTACAATAACACTATATTGATCCAAGGAGGGATTTAAAAATACTCATAAGTAGGTTATTTCAATAAATGTGACCTTTGCATGCTTGAAAATGAAATGAATGTCTACACTAATACAGTCATTATTATAATCCAGACGTATAACCTGCACCGTACTGGAATTGAATCATTCTGCATCATGGGAACCTTTTTGTTTTCTAACTTAGCTTACCTTTACTGAGGAACACCATCTGACAACTTATTTCAGTGAAGATACAAATCAGTCAATGTGAGGCTTTTCGTTCACAGTATTGGAAATAGAATTCTTTGGCAGCGTCAGTGTCAGTTCATTTCTGATCAGCAGAGGGCAGCACTGACACAGGTAAGTCATGTAGCAAAGTAGATGACCTCCATCCCACCTGGTCTATCAAAATATGGCTAACAAAAAAGGGCG
Organism: Tautogolabrus adspersus; assembly: GCA_020745685.1. Classification (NCBI taxonomy): domain Eukaryota; kingdom Metazoa; phylum Chordata; class Actinopteri; order Labriformes; family Labridae; genus Tautogolabrus; species Tautogolabrus adspersus. Next base: position 9,797,274 of record CM036540.1, read on the forward strand.
GTCATTAAA